>CM042690.1:166864347-167409347 GCA_023614405.1 Avena insularis | reverse complement strand
ATGTCACCCTTGTAATCAGGGAAATGGACTCTGTTCATATGCTCTGGTCATTTTTCAATTCCCTCGAGCCTGAATCTAAGCCGCTGTGTCTGCCCCCTGGCTCAGAGAACCACGCCGGTCAAAACCCGTTCTTACAAGTGAGAGGCAGACAAGATCGCGCTATCTCGCAAGCGGCTAGCTGCACTGCACCCCCCACGGGAGAAGCAATATCAAAAGCAAACAGAGCCACCTCCCTCGACGCCATCGTTCTCCTCGCATTCAGCCATCGCCACGCGCCTTCTTCTTAGTTCTTTCTTCTCCCCGTCCGGCTCCGGCGATGGCTTCTTCCTCTTCCTCCGTCGCGCGGCCCCTACCCATGATGCTGGCTATCGTCGTTCTCCTGCTCTCCTCCATATCTGTCCTCGCGGCCGAGGAGCCCTCGGCGCGACCACCCGCTGTCGCGACGGGGCGCTCGCGGCAGGACTTCCACGTGGCAACGGCGCCATTTCCCGATGCAGGCGTCGCCAAGAACGCCCCGGAGAGACGACCGATCAGCGGGATGAGGATGAGGGGAAGAAGGAGGCGGCCGGACCGCGGCCGTGGCGGAGGCACTGGTGCTTGGGCATTCTCGGCCATGCTGCCCCGGGTGTTCGTGCCCCCGTCGGGCTCGTCAGCATGCCACAACGGCATGCCGGCCGCCGCCGCCCAGTTCTACGCCTGCGGTGGCTCCGGGAGCCCATGACGAGAGGTCGAGAGCGGTGGCTGCTGCTGCTGCATCAACCGAAAAGGATCCAGTTCTAAGAACAACGGTTCGCATACAAAGCCGCGGAGGTCTCTTCTCTGCTAAGTCCGAAGTCTGGATCCCGAGTTCCCGACGCATTCCTGATGCGCCAGTCCCTATGTCTGGACTCTGGACTCGTTCTCCTGATATCTTCTCCATGCCCTTCTTCACGAATGTGTAAATGCTCCCGCGTTTCTTGGAACCTTCTGATACTCTAGTCTAATATCTGCTCCCTCTCTTCTTATAATCGAATAACGAGTCGAAAACAACGGGTACATCTCTGATTGCCAATGCGCTTGAAAAGTGATTTGATAACTGAGAACAGATGAATCTTTTTATGGTCTTCTTGCCTTTGTTCTAGAGATCGACCAGCAGCTGTTACGTTCCTTTGTTGTTTCATTTCTTGCTTGCCAGTGCATTTATGTTTCCTTGTGCTTCTTCATCAGGTTTGTTGCTACATTTATCATTTCAACCCACTGCTGTAAGTGAGGGCTGTTACATTACCTGTTGCAACTCACTGCTGCAAGTATAGGAGCTTGGAACCGATCAATGCACCGAAGGGAAATTCGTCAACTACTAGTTCACATGTAGTAATTCATCGTTAGACTAGGAGCAATTATTAAGCTGCATGCAAGGCTAGACATCTTGGAATTCCTTGCGGGCAGGTTAGCAGGAAGGAAGCAGGGAACCGTGGGTGTCAAAGCGTGTGAATTGAGGGAATGAAAGAAAATAGATTAATCGATTAGAATATGTGCTTTGAACTATCGGGAGGGGTTCATTCAAGGGCGTGATTTGTGAGTTTCTATGAACTTCGATCGATCGAAGTGTTAATAGTAGTCTAAGCATGTCTGTGGCTCCGTGGCGTCTACTCCATATGGCTCCTCTTTTAACAACGCTGGCGCTACTCGAGTAATAAAAGATTGAATTTCATTTTTTATGTGTTGGTAGAGAATTTCCATACCCCTTTTAGAAGCTTTCGACCATTGTTTTCTGATCATGTACACTGAGCAATGAGTTAAGTGATGACCTGTGTTCAAAAATACCGGTACTTTTTTTTTCCACGCAACCCTCCCAAAGCGCGGGGAGGTTCCATTACTCAGTTGAATAACGGAATACAGAATCCAGGTTCAAGCGTCTTAAGGCACCACCCAAAACAACAAAAGCACACCGCTAGAGCTAGAGGTTCCACAAAAACACAAAGCAAAATGCCGTCTAATGCTAGCAACAAGACAATAGAAAAATAGATATCCTGAGCCGAACAAGCCACACCACGGGTCACTCGCGGCCAGGAACATATCCTCCCCAGGACAGAAGCAACGACACCAGTTAATTGCCCCTTGATGCATCATCTTCTTTCTCGTGAGGGGACCTTCCATCAGAGATCAACTTTGTCAAGGAGCCACCAGTAGCATCAGCAGAAGCATCATTATTGGTTCTCCCAGTAGCTATATTCATCAGAGCGGGAGCACCAGCACGCAAGGCATCACTATCTTCAGAAGAATGAGCACATGCCCAATAATTCATGAACACAATGGAGTAACAAATTAAATCAGCAGGAGAATTAATTAATTTTCCTTCAAAACAAGCATTATTACGCACTTTCCAAATGGCCCAGCAAACAGCTGCAATTCCAGCAATCTGGACATTCCTGGACACATGTAGATGCCTAGGACACCACCAGAAGAATTGGGAGAAAGAGGTTGGTCTATCCACAGCACCAACAGCTTTGGCAACAACACTCCAAACATATTTCGCCGCAGGACATAGGAAGAAAAGATCATGAATACTTTCATGATCATCACAAAACTGACATATGAGGTCACCAGCCCATTGTCTCCTAATCATATTATCTTTAGTAGCAATGGCATTGTGCCAAATTAGCCAGAGCCAAATTTTGTTCTTCAGTGGGATCTTTGATTTCCACAGGTGTCTGAATGATCTGTCAGGCCCTGAACTGCACAGGAATTTGTACATCGATCTGACAATAAACAACCCATTCTTCGACCATTTCTAGAAGGGTTTATCTTCCACATCAGAGAGATTAGTACTGATCAACAGGTTAACAATGCCCTTCATATGTTCTTGCATTCCTGTTGGTAACCATCTTCTAAAGGTAAACCTCCAACCTAATCTGGCTGCATCAGCAACTGATATATGATGTTCATTACAAAGGTCAAAATGTTCAGGAAACTTTTCTTTCAGAGGAAAATGACCACACCATGCATCCCCCCAGAAGATGGTTCTTTTCCCATTGCCAACCACCATTCTTCTACCACATAAGTACAGCTCTCTCACATGTAACATATCTGCCCAAAAAGCAGAGTCACCAGGTCTATGTTTAGCTTCAAAAACACCTTTATCACCAAGATATTTGTTCCTCATAAAATCTTGCTATCCCCCCATTCTGTAGCTTCCACCACCACTTGCACATCAGGCTCAACTTGAATCTGGTCAAATCCTTTATCCCCAGACCACCTTTCTCCATGGGTCTACAAATGAATTTCCACTTCACCATATGATAGTTCCTTTTATTTGCACTGCTAGCCCAAAAGAAGGATCTGATTGGCTTAAGCAAGCTTTCAATGTTGGTTTTATGCATAATGCACATTGACATAGGATACACAGCCACTCTAGTAAGTAAAGCATTGATCTTAACCACCCTGCCACCAATAGACATGGCACCCCCCATCTAGCCTCCTAGTTTCTTGATCAACTTCTCTCTTAAGAAACCCATTTCTGCCACAATGATCCTTCTTGAACAAACATGAGTGCCCAAGTACTTGATAGGCCAAGATCCTTGTTGGCAATTAAACAGATCAACATACATTTTTGCTTTATCATCATCAGCAGAAACCAAAATAATCTCACTCTTCTCAAAACTGATTTTCAGGCCTAACATTGCTTCAAAAATATATAAGAGAATCTTCAAATTTTTGGCACCTTCAACATCATCCTTTATCAGAAGAATTGTATCATCTGCATACTGTAGAATAGCAATTCCATGTGGAACAATATGATCCATCAACCCAGAAAAAATACCATGATGTAAGGCAGTTGCAATCATCTTAGCAAGACTATTAGTAGCCATATTAAACATAAACGGTGCAAAGGATCCCCTTGTCTCACACCTTTATAACTGCAAAAATATGGTCCCATTATGTCATTAACCTTCACATTCAAAGTACCCTGATAAACCACCTGTTTGATCCATTTCATCCATCTATTGCTGCAACCTTTCTGACGAGGGGTGATATCGGCAATGTCCATGAAGAAGAACTTAGGGTTTTGCGGAAAAGAGAATGCTGGGGATTTCGTTAGATGTCAGGAAAACAATGGAGTCAAAGTCGCCTGAATATTGAGAGAATCGCTCTGTTCCAAATCGCTTGTGGATTGTTCAGTGCTTTTCCTAGGCTTCTCCCGTCCTATATATAATAGGCCGGGTCTCAAAGTTGTATGCAGATTGTTACATGATTACAACACCAAATCGATGTTAGTCTTTGTTCATCTTTACTAATACAACTATAATCTTTGTCGGTTGCTCCTTTGGATCTTCATCTTGACTCTTCATGGGTCGTAAACCTTTTTGCGGGCCCTGGTAGCATATCATAGGGATCCGAGTAATCATACCTACGTTACTGGGAAACCTGAACGCTAGAACCATGGATTCGGCGGAATTGTTGACGGAATGAACCTGGCGCCGTCTGTGGGAAACCTGAATGCTGGAACCATGGATTCGGCGGAATTATCTCTTCCAAGCAGCAACTCAACAAAAGCAGCTCCACACCCACCCACCCCTATGATAGTACCCGCCGAATTCAATGGTGGATCTGATCTAATCATCGGAAGCTTCCACTTCCAAGTAGAAGATCCCAAAGAATCACACCCTTCGGCCCTGATTACATCAGAACCGTCGGTGGAAAAGACTGCGCCTATGGCGGTTCTAGCATCGTCTGTCGGATCCTCCATGGAGGTCACGGTGGAAATCGAAGCACCAGAAGGAAACAAGCAAGATGAGACAGATCTAGGGGACCTTGATGGTCTTGACAACATTCTCTCCTTCGGATCAGATTGCCCACTAACTCCACCACGCGGAACAAGCCCAGCAAACTCTGAACCCAAGGAAAGCAGCGAAAGCATCGACTTTGGAATAAGGATGGCAAAAATCTACCCAGAGCAGAAATTTACGTACTTCACTGATCCACCCGATAGTGTCTCCCCCAATTCGGATGACGATGCCACAAGTCCTTATATTACCTAGCACCAAGTATGCATGATCATCAGCGATGCATCGACTCAGCAAGACTTCAACGATAATCCTATTTTTAACCCTAGCAATATCCTATCAAGCGACAATGCAGGAAACCACGGAAACGAAGGAAATCACAGAAACGAGGAAGACCCAACAAACAACCGCGTAACCCTAGGAGGAAGGGAACCACGCGGAGACGAGAGGCAAACTTTCCGGCTGCCAGCCGAAGCATGGGAAAAAGCAAGAGCGGCAATTTTGGGTGCAGTCCCCATAACAGCTGACGCCACACGTGAAGATCTATTGGCGTACCAATATTTGTTGCATCATCAAAAACTAGACCTGCTAAGGATGCAGAGGCAGCTTGATGAACGAAAAAGTCTTGCTGACGAATCCAGCCTGCGACGGGCACAATTAAGCTCTACCCGAGCATTAGGGAGCGTAACAGGAGGAGCACCGCCAAGAAGGGGAACACCTCGACTACACAACATCCCCGAAGAAAAAAGAAGTGAATTGATCCGAGATCTGGATTTGTCTTTCATGTCAATAGATCAAGCAGGAAATATCAAGGCAAAAACGGCTCAAGTAGCAATTGTGGCCGCACAAACATACCTGATCACCACTCAACCTGCACCCGACGATCCTCGTGTAGCTCTCCACTGCTCCGCTTTGATGAACCTAGGCATGGTGGGAGCATCTCTCGCACAGGTAGAGCAGAGAGCCATGCGGCAACCCGACAGATCCCCACGCTGTCACAGCAGCCCTCGACAAATAGGTCAGACCCGACCTTCACGATCGCCACATCGGGTCCACTTCTCGGGATCAGAGCCGTGGAATAATGCAAGAAATGATATTACACAGCGAAGGATCGATCAATCCAGGGAAGAGCATAGCAGTCGAAGATATTATGAAGGTGAAAGCAAGGAAGAGCAAGAACTATGCGGAGCCAGTTGCTTTACCCAACGGGTTCGCAAGACTCCAGTACCAAAAGTTCAAACTACCTCACGATTGTCAAAAATATGATGGCCTCCAAGATCCCGAATCCTGGTTAACAGATTATTTGGCAACTATCAAGTTACAGGGCGGCTCCAAGGCCACCGCAATGCAAAGCTTACAGCTGCACCTAACTGGCGCAACCCGCTCCTGGCTAAAACAATTACCCGAAGACTCTGTCAGCAGTTGGAACAACCTGGAGGACAAGTTTATCAGGAACTTCTAGTCCACATTCAAGTGGCCCGCATCTCTGGAACAATTGCGAGCCTGCAAGCAAAAGCCAGGAGAATCAATACGAGCCTTTATCCAGCGGTGGAACATTATAAAAACTCGGCTGAATCCATATCCGACGAAAGAGCAATTGACGCCTTCAATGGACTTCATTAGCAAGAATTCATTGAAGAACTAGAACGGATCAAACCAAAGACAATTTCGCAGCTAATGGACATAGCCAATCGTTGGGATGATGGAGGAGATGCATTACACAACAAAAGAGCTCGCTCACCCAAAGAAGATAGGGATAGGCGCAACAACGATAGAAGGCGACGAAACAACGATGGGTATATTATACCAAGTTATGTTGCAGCTGTTTTTTTTGGAGGGGACAACCGATGAAGCGATGACTACAACAACGGGTACCGCAGTAATAGGGACGACACTGGTGGAAGCCAGCCGCAGCAACGGTACTGGCCAACAAATCGAGACCCACCTATGTCAGCAGGACATATGTTGGAAGGGCCATGCAATATGTACTTCTACATAGACTAAACAGGGAAAAGGCGATCCAATCACCTCCTAAAGGATTGCCGAACATTCTTAAAAATGCAAGAGCTATGCAATGCAAGGGCAACCGAAGCAGCAAACCAAGGCTACGTTACTACACCTGGCGCTTTTGCTATCGGTGCACTGCCACCACCATCGAGGCATCTACTAGCAGGATAACCGCAAAACACAACAAACCAAGAAGATGAGTACCCTAGATCAAAGGGAGCAATGTCAATGATCCAGAAGGGACGACCATCCAATAGAACACAGAAGCTGATCACTAGATAAGTGAATATGGCGAAAACAGCACCACCTCCTACACCGGAGTATCTTCATTGGTCGGAATAAGAAATAACCTTCAACAGAGCTGACCACCCACTTCGGGTTCCATAACCTGGTCAATCGGCACTCATAGTGGAGGCACAAATCGGTGGGTTCGACATGAGAAAGGTTTTCTAGGATGCAGAGAGCAGCATTAACCTCATCTATGCCAAAACTCTACGGGCATTGAATTGGTCACTGATGAATCTAGCACCAACAGATACAACTTTCCACGGAATAGTTCTAGGCAAAGCCGAAGCTCCTCTGGGAAAAGTATACCTCGACGTAGTCTTCAGGTCAAGAAGCAACTTTAGGCGCGAAAAACTGGAGTTTGAAGTCATGGACTAGCCATCGCAATACCACACGATCCTGGGATGACTAGCTTTCGCTCGATTCATGGCAGTACCCCACTATGCATACCTGGTACTAAATATTCCAGCCCCAAAGGAAGCTTCAGCCGCTCATAGAACTGCGATCGCGAATTCAACAAAATATCAGAATCATTCGGGATGGAGACACAATTTGGCCAACTGAAAATAGCGGATGAAAAACTACTACACGAAACACGCAGCGAGCAAAATCTAGAAAATCAAGAGCACCGCGCACCCGCAAAAGCTACCTATTCGGCCTCCACCTCCGGTCCCGCATAAGGGGATGCACTCTTCAGTTTTCCCAAGTACAAGCAACCCAGAAAATCAAACTACTTTTCTCTCTGGTCCGCCGTACAAACACACCGCCTCTAGTCGAAAAATTACATTTACCGCAAAAAAGCATGATGGAGCACCTCAAGACAGAAGCCACAGTTTGTAGGAAAATCCGTTACTCTTATATCCAATAAGGCCAACGACCAGGTGATTACGCCCATGCAATGTACCCATTTATACTCATCAATGAATAAAGAAAGTACTTCTCGGCATAAAAATTTCTAAGACCCATACATGCAGACATCAGTTTGTCGGGTCCTCAACAAAAGAGTACAATATACAATCAAAATCAAGTATAAAGCATACGGCCTTTTTGACAAGTATAAAGAAGATCTATATAGTATTTATTCTAAAAAGGTACAAAGCTACACGATAGAAGTAGAAACAGTCAGATAGGAAAGTTCATAAAAACTCCTCGTCTGCCTCTAGGACACCTTCAAACAATTCTAATTGCAGGTCTACGGGCGGCAGCATAAAGAGGTGCCATGTTGATAAGACCACCATTAGCAGGAGAAGGCAGCCCCGATGATATGACATCTAAATCTAGCGTCGGATGATGCACATGCACCCAAGACAGTGCAAGCTTGGCACCCGCCACAAGGTTGAAGCTTTACAAAATGATGAATCCATTCATCCTGCCAAAATTTCACCATCAAATCAGCTAAAGTCTGAGGCTAGGGTCCCGAGTAAACATAGCATTATAGACAATGTCCAGCGACCTCCAACAGCACTCGACAAATTGCTCCACTTCGGATACACGGTCCTGAAGCAGGGCCACGGTGTAAGTGCAACAATGATCAATCCAAAAGTCCGTCTCGGAATTTTGAGAAGCAGACACGAGAGCTTGAATTCGGTTGCACAGACATTGGGTTTCCTCCCGCTCGCACACTAGAATGACTACAAAGAAAAATAAAGGGAGAGAGAAATTAGCATCCCACAAAAAGAGGAACGACATGAAGCAAAAAACTTAAGGACTTACACAACATCTTTTCACTTGCCCTGGAAATCTCGTCCAGGAAGTACGCCTCACGATCAAGGGCCTGACGCGTCTTCGACTGGGCAACATCCACCATTGATTGAACAACCCGAAGTTTTCCTTCGAGTTTCTTCACCTTCTCAATTTTTTCAGCATATAACAGCGGATCTACTATATGCACAATGGCAGTCTCAGTTGCACCCATCCTAGACGAGGATGGGGTCACATCTGACATATGCGCGGGCGCAGGGGAGCAGCCGAATCATTCAAAATCTGGCAAGGCACACGAAAGATAGAAAACTTTCAGCAAAGGAAAGAGCCACTCATATACATGTATACAAAAAATACTCTTCTCATCAAAAGGAGGCACTTCAGAGACAGGATAATTCAATAGTCATTACAGTAGCAGCAGAAGAAATACATGAAACTACAAAACAAAGCTACGGAGCCGATTTCTCCAAAGACAAAGTTGCGCTAGCAGAAGGAGCACTACTCGAAGAAGGAGCAGTGGACTCCTTTGGATCTGAATTTATACCCAGGAGCAGCCGAGAAAATTTCTTGGCCCTCTTAACAAAAGGCTTCAAATCAACCGGCTGACTTTGGAGTTGACTAGGACAAAGGAGCTAACCTTCTCCCAGTCAACCTTCTCGCCATGCGCCATCGCTAATGCCTTTGAAGTTTCTGCACCACTTTTCTACTAAGTCACACTGTATCCAACAAGCGGACTCGGGTCGGCACCAAAAATAGGGACAAGGTTGTTCAGGTCGGCAGGTACTTCCTTCGATGGAAAAACTTCGGCGTCCAAGCCCTTGAAAGGGCGGCATGATTGGACAAGGAGGTTGCGCACACGAACACTATTAGCTTCCAAGGTGCTAACATTATCCGATAAGGGATCAACCTTCTTATCTTCCTCCAGTTGCAAATTTTGGCCTGAAAGCTCTACACATACCAAAAAGGAAGGAGGATGATAAGGACATAGAAGCAATAGAAACAACAAAGCAGCTTCCCTTTTTTGAAAAACAAATAATTATGAGTTAGGGAAGCATTAAGGGTCTCCAAGCGCTTCTGAAGATTTTCATCCCGGACAACGGCTTGTCTGGCTCTCTCCTCGGCATCTGCGCTAGCCTTCTGCTTGGCATCTTCCAAAGCTTTTTCACCAACCAAAAAATTTGCCTCCAGATCGTCGGCACTCTTCAATGCCTCGTCCTGGATAACTTCGGATTCCTTGTGACATGGGTATACCCTACAGGTACTCGAGCTTGGTATATACGGCCTGAATACAGCAGAAGCCCACGGTGTCGCCAAGGCCCAAATGGAGAACTCGAGTAACTTACGGACTCACGATTGCTTGTGGAACAAGAAGAAGTTAAAGATAGAAAGTTTAAAGGGAAACCCTAACCTGTAAACTGACTCGACCTGTTACCCGAGACCTAGCCTATCTATATAAAGGCTAGGAGGGGGCGGCGAGGAGCACACACGCAACCCTAGTTTCCACAACCCTCGCTAGATTGCATCTGCGCACCATTGTAATCTTCGATTCCTCTGTTAATTCCACGAGCAGACAAGCAGGAGTAGGGACCTCTATGAGGCCTGAACCTGGGTAAATCTTCGAGTCCCCTTGTGTGCTTGTTTGCTAGCCGATTGATGCTTCCAGCGCTCCCTCCTTCTCCAAAACCCAAGTCCATAAAAATGGGCATTGATGAGTTAAACCCTCGTCAATTGGCGCTGTCTGTGGGAACTGGGAGTGCTTATGTTGCGGCTTCTTCGGCCCCATCAACTGCGATCTACAACTCCGCAACAGTGGAGATTCACCAGCTCTTCGGCGCGTTCGACTTCACCGTCCACACGCCGGCCACTCGCCCAGCTTTCGAGTCCATGGGCGATGGAATTAGCCTGGCGATCGGGAGCTTCCGCTTCCAAGTTGGTCAGATGGGCACGCTTCGCATGCCTGACCAGTCGACAACACCATTGATTGCTCCATCATCGTGGTTCCCTACGCCGATCGGCACCCTCAGTGAGCTCAATGCCTCGACAACAGTCGAGAATACGGACAGCGACAGCAGTCGTGAATCCAATCTAAGCGATCTAGCAACTGAAGATGGAGACTACGGTTCCGGATCTGAAAGTTGTGGGAGCAGCAGCTTCCCCAACCACTTCATGTGCGCCGTCATCAACGCGGGCGACTCCTCCACCAATCGCGACAACACGGGCAACGGTGGCAATGGAACCGACCCGCCAAACGGTGGCATACCTAATGGCAGACCACCCAACGGTGGCCCCACTAACGGCGCCCCCGTCAACAACGGAGGGGCAGTCGAACTCCCCACCATGGTGAATGAGCAAACTGGCAAACGCGTCGTGATCAGGCTCAATGATCTCGAGTGGGCCCGCTGCCGAGAAGCCCTACGAGGCTACCCTCTGCCCTTCGGCTCCCCGCAAGAACTGTTGATGGCCTACCATTGGCTCCTGAAACAGGAATACAAACGCCAACTGCAAACAATCGCGCAACTCAAGGCGCGTAAAAAGGCGCCAGACGAGTCGAGCCTCCGACGAGCTGGGCTCTCCTCCCATGGAGGATCCTCCTCCAAGTGCAACAATTACATCGCTAACAAGAGGCGATCTCGACTGGCTCACCTCACTGAACAAGAGCGTGTAGAAGCCGCAAAGGTCCTCGACTTTGGCTCCATGACGGTGGATACGCATGGCAACGTGCTTCCAAAAATGCCGCAAGCTGCGGTAATGGCGGCCACCATGTACCTCCTCAACAACCAGCCACCAGCTGGAGATCCTCGAGCTGCCATGCACCAATCTATGATCGTAGGTTTGGGGTTAATCGAGGTCGCTATCGACAAAGAGCTGACACCAAAGCCGAAGAAAGGTAAGGCTCTGGCAAAATGCTACTCCTCGCCCTCATCCAGCGACGACAGTCACGACCTGTCTCGACGCCGCCGCTCACAGCGACACGACCACGACTATGACGTGTGTGATGACATCACGCAGTGCAAGATCGACAAATCAAGGGCGCGACGTGCCCGGTCAGTAACTCAGAAGACGAAGATGTGGAGCTCTGTGGTGCTAGATGCTTCAGCAGGGCCATCAGGCAAAACCGAATGCCCAAGGGGTTTAAGCTCCCATCAGAGAACCCAAAGTTTGACGGTCTACAGGACCCGAAAATCTGGTTAGAGGACCATATCTCCTCCGTCAGGCTCCACGATGGGAGTCGAAACACGGCCATGCAATGCCTACAGCTACAGCTACAGGGCGCCACCCGGGCATGGCTCAACAACCTCCCATGCAGATCCATTCGCAGTTGGGAAGAGCTGGTATATAGCTTTGTGCGCAACTTCAAGGGCACCTACAAAAGGCCCGCGTCAATTGAAGAGCTGAGGTGCTACCAGCAAAGGTCGGGTGAATCGCTACGCTCGTACATCCAAAGGTGGTCCATCATCAAGAACTTCGCAGAAAATATCTCGGAGGATCGCGCAATCGATGCATTCAACGGCGGCGTTCGCCGCATAGAGATCAGGGAGGAGCTGGGCCGCTCGAAGCCCAAAACCATTGACCACCTGATGGAAATCGCGAATCGTTGGGTAGATGGAGAAGATTCGGTGAAAAATCACGTTCACTCCAACGATGAAGCAGAACTCGAGCGCAGACGTTATCGCTGAAGCAAGCGTCGAATGCGCATCTACGACGACCGCGATGACGTCAACATGGTCGCAGCCAGCTACGCCGACAGACGCGACGACAACCGCAACAGTGGCTACCGCAGCGGTGGACACCGTGACTCCGGGAAAACCACGCAAGTATGGCAGCGCCGCACTCGCGACGAGGCACCCGCAACATCCATTGAGGATAAGCTATCCGAGCCATGCACGGTGCACTTCTACATCGACAAGCATGATGGCAAAAAGAAATCCAGCCACCTCCTCAAGGACTGTCGCTAGTTCCTCAAACTTAATGAGGGTCTGGCTCGGATGAATCGCGATGCAGTCAACAGGGGCTACGGAGCCGCCCCAGGCCTTGTGGCACATGGACCTCCTCCACCACCACCCGAACCACCGCCAAACGCAGCTGCGCCTGACCAGCACCACGGAGGCGAACCGTACCCATGGGCGATGATCCAAAAGGGTTGCCCCTCTAATCGGGTGCAAAAGGCCATCACTCGCCAAGTGAATTTGGTGACAAACTCACCACCATCCACCACTGAGTACCTTAGTGGAAGCGACTCCTGCATCACCTTCGACAAGGGCGACCATCCGCGCCAAGTACCTCATCTAGGCCATTGTCCCCTCATACTCGAGGCACAAATTGGAGGCTTCGACATGAGCCGCGTCTTCATGGACGGCGAAAGCGGCATAAACCTTATGTTCGCGAGTACCTTGCGAGCAGCGAGGATCCCTCTGACCTGCCTAGAGGCCTCGGACACAACATTCCACGGCATCGTCCCAGGCAAGGGCGTATATCCCCTTGGCACAATCAACCTCGACGTCATCTTCGGCACGCCAAAAAACTTTCGATGCGAGCGCATCGACTTCGAAGTCGTCGACTGGCCCTCATAGTACCATTGCATCCTCGGACGTGTCGTGTTCGCTAGGTTCATGGCAGTGCCACACTACGCCTATCTGCAGATGAAAATGCCAGGCCCTAACGGCGTCATCACAATCAACGGGAGCTTCGAGAGGTTCGACAGTTGTGACAGGGAATTCAACAGAATTTCCTAGTCCTTCGGCATGCAGGAGGAACTCGCAAGATTGAAGGAGTCGATAGACAACAGTCTGCCTCCCCTAAGGCGGCCAAGTTCACCCGACCTGTCCTTCGACTCATCGGTGCACACGAAGAAAGTTCAGGTCCACCCATCGGATCCCGCCAAGACGGCCCTCATCACCAACTTGAGTCCCGCATAGGAACTCGCGCTCGTCGAATTCCTCCGTGAGCACTAGGAAATCTTCTCCTGGTGTCCAGCGGACATGCCAGGAGTTCCCAGGGAATTCGCCGAGCACGCACTCAATGTCAACCCAGACGCATGGCCAGTCAAACAAACAATTCAGCGACTGTCTGAGCCAAGAGCAAAAGCAGTCGGAATGGAGATCAACAGAATCCTCGACGCCAAATTCATACGCGAGATCAAGGAAAGCACTTAGCTCGCCAACACGGTGCTAGTACCAAAAAAGGACACGGATATCCTACGGATGTGCGTGGATTTCACCTCTCTGAATAAGCACTGCCCGAAGGACCACTTCTCGCTGCCACGAATCAACCAGATCATCGACTCCACCGCGGGATGTGAGTGCCTCTGCTTCCTCGACGCCTACTCAGGCTACAATCAGATTTGAATGAAGGAGGAGGATCAAGATAAAACGGCGTTTACAACGCCTTTTGGTGTGTTCTGCTATAACACAATGCCCTTCAGGCTAAAAAACACCGGAGCCACCTACCAGCGGTGCATGCAGGCTTGCCTCAAGAACCAACTTGGTCGCAACATCCAAGTCTATGTTGACGACATTGTAATCAAGACCAAAGAGGAAGCTTCACTAATTGACGATTTACGTGAAACCTTCGCCAACCTTGACCTCTACCGGATCAATCTCAATCCGGACAAGTGCGCCTTCGGCATACCATCTGGGCAACTACTCGGATATCTCATGTCCGCGAGAGGGATCGAGGCAAACCCGAAGAAAATAAAAGCCATACTGGCCATGGAGAAGCCGAAGAACATAAGAGGTGTCCAGCAGCTGGTTGGGCGAATCACGGCGCTCGGTCGATTCATCAGTCGAATGGGCGAAAAGGCATTGCCCTTCTACCAACTTCTCTACAAAGCTGACAAGTTTGAGTGGACCAACGAGGCACATGAAGCATTCGAAGACCTCAAGCGCCTACTGTCCACCTCGCCAGTACTGGTGACCCCACGCGAAAGGGAACCACTGTTGCTATACATCTCCGCCACCAACCAGGTGGTCAGCATGGTGCTCGTGGTAGAACAAGCCGAGGAAAACAAGGTCCACGGGGTACAGCGCCTAGTCTACTACCTCAACGAGGTACTCACGCCAACAAAGCAGAGGTGCCCGCACTACCAGAAGCTGGCGTACGGCGTCTTCATGACAGCCCGACGACTGCGCCACTACTTTCAGGAACACCCAATCGTGGTAGTCAACGATGCCTCGCTTGGGCATATCCTCAACAATACCGACGCCACCGGACGAGTCGCGCTTTGGGGGATCGAAATGTCTCCACGAGACATTACATATGAAAAACGCGATACAATCAAGTCGCAAGTTCTCCCTGACTTCCTCGTGCACTGGATGGAGAACTAGCTCCCTGAAAAACTAGATATGTCCTACCTCTGGACAATGCACTTCGACGGATCCAAGCAAAAGGATGGAGCTAGCGCAGGTGTCATACTGACATCGCCTCAGGGAGACAAGCTGAAATATATTTTGCGAATGCAGTTCACCGCCTCCAACAATGAAGCTAAATACGAGGCCCTGCTACACGGGATGAGGATGGCAAAAGCCTCCGGTGCCAAGAGGCTCATAATATATGGCAACTCCAAGCTAGTCGTCAACCAGACAATGCACGAGTGCGACGCACTGAACGACAATATGATCGCCTACCGCGACCTCTACGACACACTCGAAGGGGACTTCGATGGTTGTGAGTTGCGGCACATAGGCCGCGAAAGCAATGAAGAGGCAGACGCACTCGCCAACATTGGCTCTACCCGCGCCCCCATACCACCTGGGGTATTTCTCGAGCGCATTTGCGAACGCTCCATCAAGCCAAAGGCTGCAGAGAAGAATACAAGCGCAACAACGGACTCGGGGGTTGTGCCGCCCAATAAGCCAATGGCACTCGACGACCTGGAGCTTGATACAGGACTCGAAGGACCGATGAGTGTCATGATGATCGAGCCATCTTGGACACAACCGTACATCACATACCTTCTTAGCAAGAGGCTACCGGACGATCCAACCGACGCACGACACATCGCGCGGTGATCCAAGGCATTCGGTGTTATCAAGGGCAAACTATACAAGCACAACATCACAGGAGTACTCCAACGATGCGTCTCCAACACCGATGGAAGAGCTGTTCTCATCGACATCCATGAGGGAAGTTGCGGGCACCACGCCGGCAGTCGCGCCCTCGTCGCCAAAGCTCTACGAGCTGGATTCTACTGGCCTATGGCCATGTGTGATGCCAAGGACATCGTCGAAAAATGCAACGCTTGCCAGCGATTCGCGGACAAGCCACACGCACTTGGCACAGAGCTCCGGCCAATTCCATTGGCCTGGCCCTTCGCGCAATGGGGACTCGACATGGTCGGCAAGCTCCCAAAGTCCTCACGAGGAGGCTACGTTTACCTCCTAGTCACAGTCGACAAATTCACCAAGTGGATAGAGGTCATGCCAGTGACTAACCAGTCAGGATACAGTGCAGTCAAGTTCTTCGAGTCCATCGTCTATCGCTTCGGAGTACCACACAGCATCATCATGGACAATGGGACGAACTTCACATCCAAGGAGTTTCAAGAATTCTGCGAGAATCTGGGAATCAACGTAAGTTATGCCTTCGTAGCACATCCACAGACCAATGGTCATGTCCAAAAAGCCAACGGGCTCGTTTGTGGAGGCATCAAGAAGCGACTCCTCAGGCCACTCGAACAAGCCGCGGGCTGCTGGCCAGACGAGCTGCAATCGGTACTCTGGAGCCTACGCACAACTCCAAACAGTGCCACAGGTACACTTCATTCATCATGGTGCATGGTGCTGAAGCGGTGCTACTCGCAGAGGTACGATACAAAGCACCGCGAGAGGTCGCTTACAGCCAGCAGGAATCAACTTTTGCACTCGAAGACTCCGTCGATCTCCTTGACGAGGCACGAGAAATCGCCGCGGAAAGATCAACGATCTACCAGCAGAACCTGCGCAACTACCACAGCAGAAGGCTATGCCCCAGGTCCTTCGTCGAAGGAGACCTGGTCCTGTGACTGAAACAGCAAGGGCATCTCAAGCTCGAGTCCCCCTGGGAGGGACCATACGTGATTACAGAAGTAATCCTAGGTGGAGCCTATCGGCTTAAAGATTTCGAGACAGGAGTTGCGTACTCCAACCCCTGGAACGTCGCGCAGCTATGGCGCTTCTACCCTTAGTCGTCTTTTATTTTTTAATTGCAAATAAGGCTACTCAGCCAAGGCTACTTAGCCACACATTGTACCCTGTACTATCCTGCAAATAAATAAAGCTAAGTGCCCTAAAACTTTGTGTTCTTTCATTTTTTGCAAATTATCCACTCGGGGACTGCGCCACCCTATACACACCTGTTCTACGAACCAACGCGGTATCATGAGTAGCTGACGCACTTATCAAACCCTTGACAAACACCAACCCAGTTGCAACGCACCTGACAGGTTGGCAAGGTGCTGAGATAAACACAAGTCAGGCTAACGAAAAGGAATCGCATAGTGCAACGCACTCGCAAAACATACACGCTAAACAAGCTCTTTATATACATCAATGTCAATCAATTATACACTACATATATATATGAACTTTACAACACTTGGTGCAACTATGTACAGGATACAAACTAATCTACTATTGCAACAAAGGAACGTTTGACTGCTCCTCGAAGAAGTCGACGATTTCCTCCGTTGGGCGATCCACCGCCTGGTAGTGAGGAACCATGTTCCAGGTCAAACCTGCTGGCGGCGTTGGCGGTCCGGTAGCAACCGCTACAACATCCACATCAGGCATGTGCAGTCGCACCAGCGACAGAGCAGCCTTGGCACCAGCCACTAACTATTGTCGTACACACTCACGGACTGCACTCAAGTCTTGAAATTTGGCAAGAAGGGCTAGCAGGCTCGATGGAACGGTGTCCAGCGGGAACATCGTTTGATAAATATTCCTCAAGCACGATTACGACTTCTTCAGGAAGTGAAGCACTCGCGAAGAACGATCCTGCAGGGTCGCAAGCGCAATTGCACGATCATGATCCACCCAGAAGTACCCACTCGCCTGAAGCTGCTCTTGGGTCAGATCATTCATGCAGATGGCAATCCTGTCCTTCTCATCTTGCGGATGGCGTGCACTGACAACTATACCAAGAAAAGGCAAAAGTATGAAGACAACGAACTATTGCGAGTGGCTACAAGAAAAGATAAGAAAGAAGAAAGCTAACACTTGAATTGGTCGCCCAGCTGCGTCACCTCCCCTAGCAGGTATTGCTCTCGGGTGACTGCCTTCTCCGCCCTCGATTTCCATACATCCGCATTACCACGGAGCACAGGCAGTTCGCGCTCCAACTGCTTCACGCGGTCACGGAGTCGCGAGAGCAGAGACAGCTCATCCACCCTTGAGCGCGACTGCGCCAAAGTATCATCAGTGGATGGCATATTCTGAGGTTCACTCGAAGGACCACTCGATGTGCCCTATCACAAGTCAAGCAAGAGATAATAAGAAGACTAAAGCGATGCATGGACAAAAGACTCGAGTGCATTCAGGCATAATAAAGTATCAACAGATACACTCGCCAAAGGCATGTTCCAAACAAAAGAGATAGGCTATTAACTATTACAGACATGACTACTGTGGATCAACTGGCTTCTTCGACTTAGACTTCGGTTTTGGGGGCCTCATCGAGTCTGTGGCAGTATCAGATGCCACAGACTTCCCGCTGGCCCCTGACGTCGCAGCCTTCGCCGCCTTCTTGGCTCACTGCAGTTCCTCAGAGTACTTCGCAACTGTGTTGATTAGCTGCGGCCCGTACTTGCCACAGGCAGCTGCGAAAGGAGCAAAGACTACCTGTTGGCCATCTGCGCTGACAGGCATTGCCTTGGAGACCGCAGCAGGATCAACCTCGACTCCATGGGCTTGAACCATCGCGAGTGACATCAAAGCGCCAGCCACACAGAGTGAGTTCTTGAAGCTCACGGGAATGCCTCCAGCAAGGGACTCCACCAGATCATCTACATTTTCGATTAACTCAGCTTTGGGTACCAGCTCCTCACGGAGGCGACTGAGCACGCCCTTGGCCTTGGTGAGCGTCCCCTAAACAGAAGCACTGCGATCTTCGACTGCTGAGATGGCACCTGCCAAGGCATCATCACGACAGAGTGCCTGAGCGTCGAAACTCAGACCACTGGCATCTACACAAGAATCAAGCATTGGCACAAAAGTCAGCACAGCAACAAATTCGAAAGAAGGGACACGATGAAAATCTAGAGGAGGGAATACCTGAAAGAGCCTTGGCAATCGAGAAAAGCTGTTCTTCGAACAACTTCTCCCTAGCTATGATGGAGGCGCGCAAATCCTTTTCGCATTTCCGTGATTCATCATGTGCTGCGACTGCCTCATCACGACTCTTCACCGTTGTGGCGAGCGCCTTTTCGACGGAAGCGCGTCACGAAGCAGTGCATTATGCTCAGCTGTGAAACAAACAAAGATAGACCGTCAGTCGAATTTATCACAAGGATGAAGAAGAGGAAGCAAAAACCACTCACTTTCAACCACGCGATGGCGATTGTCCAGCATTGCATGCTGGCCCATCGTAAGCACCTGCTCCGCCAAGCGAGCAGCTTCCTTCATAATAAGTTGCGACAGAAGAAACAACAAAGGATCAACAGATGGTATGAATGATACATTCGACTGCAAAAATCAGACGAAGCAACATTACACATACGTGATCCTCTAGTGACTCCGATGTTGATTGACGCGCAGTCGTCCGAACCACCATCTGATGCTCCACATCATGTGGAGAACTTGATGAATTGTGCCCGGAATGGGTCGCCAATGGAGGAGAAGGAGTCTGCTCATCCGTTTTCTTGGCCTTGGAGGTCGCGACTCCAGATTCTTTCAAAAATTGGATGTCGCCAGAAGATGACGATGCTGGCTGACTGCAGAACAAAACCAACATCAAGAGAATGCAACTCCAAAGAAGAACCAACAAGAAGACTCGTATACTTACTAATCAAACTTGTCAAAATCGAAGGTTTGGTCCCCCGACTCCGACGATGACTCCTTGTGGGAAGACGGGGCCACAGCACTCACAGGAACGGCGGGTATCGGCGACTCTGCACCAATAGTTGCGCCTTCCAGAGTCGAAGGAGATGATGCATCCGAATCCTCGCTGTGCGAACACTTGCGAGTGTCTGGGCTACTCGACTCGGGGGCTTCCTCCTCCACATCAGATGGGACGGTCGACTCCGACTCGTCCTCTTCCAAGGCTTCACGAGGAATAACCCCCTCAGGAAGAGGGGGCATACAGGTGACACCCTCCAATCCTGCATACAGGAAACAAGTTAGCACAAGTCAAGGAAAAAGAAGCATTCGACAAACAAAGCTACTTCGTAGCACAACTGTACCTCCAGAGAAGGATTAGTAGCATCAAATGGAGGTATGACTGGTTCACTGGGGAGCACATCCTTGGTGGTGTACTTGGTGAGCAGTCGCACCCTCTTATCTACTTCACTCACGGAAATACCATCGGCAGATACGTGAGTGACATCGGCTGTGCCAGCCCATTGGAACATAGGGTGGACTCTGGCCTGCAGGGGCTGGACGCGACGGCATAACCACGTGCGAATAAGGGCGCATCCTCCCTCTTCTTTACCCATGTGACTCTCGAGGTCGCAGACGCGCTCGTACAGCACATCTGTCTCCGCGGACTCGCCGAGCATCACTACGTTCTTCCAGGAGCACCTCCTCTTGCATGGCATCACGGGATCGAAAGGCGCGAGTCCGAAGTGGTCTCCGTTGGCTTTCTGGTCGCGGATGTAGAACCACTTGTCCCTCCACCCTTGGACGGACGCAATGAGTTTGATGTCGAAGTACGTGACGGAGGAGTCGACGTGGATACCACAGCCTCCTACATCGTAGACTATGGAGCCAGACGCCGACTGGCGCTTCAGCTTGAAGAGACGTTTGAAGAGACCAAAGTGTGGCTCGATTCCGAGCCAGCACTCGCAAAGTGTAATGTAGCAAGCTACATGGAGGATGGAGTTCGGGGACAGCTGATGCAGCTAGAGCCAATAGAAACAAAGAAGGCCCCTGAAGAAAGGATGCAGGGGCAGCGAGAGACCGCGGATGATGAACGCTAGGAACATCACGCGGAAACCGGCAGGAGGACAAGGGGTTACCTCACCACCTGGGACTCGCGAGTCAGCAACCGGGGGGGACAGAACTCCATCTTGGCGTAGGAGACGGAGCTCAGATGACTTGATCACGGACGCGCGCCACGCGCATTGGTGACGTGACTGCCCGCGCCCTTCTTCTTCCCGGCGATGGCGGTGCTGGTGCCCGCAACGGCGGAGCCGCCCTTCTTCTTGGTAGCGACAGTGGCGGCGGCGGATTCAGCCGCGACACATCCTTCCTTCTTCCCCATCTTGCGGTGGCGATGCGACCGGAGGAAGTAACTAGGGAATACGCGGAGCTGGTCTAGTGCCGCGAGGAAGATGAACTCTAGGAAGCAGAGGAGCAACAGCAATGGCGACAGAGGCAAAGGCAGAGAAAAGAGCAGATGGGAAAATTATCATCGCAGCACTCCTACTTAACCCCCTGGAAGATGCAATCCAACGGTCAGCAAAAAACCTATCAGACGCGTGGCGTCCATCGTGATCGACATGTGGAGGACCCAAAGCGCGAACCGTCCCCCACTACCCCCATTATGCACGGAAATTGAGGAGGCACGGTTAAAACAAAGATTACGCACGCCCGGTCAAGTCAGAGTCAGAAAATGGGACCCACCGCTCATCACGTCCCGTCAAACCCGCTCACACGGGCAACTGAGATCATCACATCGTCAGCACTGATGTCATCCAAAATTGAGCAGCAGAATACTTTGACTACTTTACTCCTTGCTCGAGTCTTCGACTCCACCAAGCACTCGGGGGCTACTCCCATAGGGAGCGCTGGTCGTGCACCCTACGATTTTTTCTTTTTTCTCTTCTGTAGGAACATGGACATTCAAAGCATACCCAATCACTCGAATCCGCGATTCGACTATGGACATGGGTTACTCCCATAGGGAGCGCCAGAAATAAATTCAGCCGAAATAAGCAAACAAAAGACGACAATAGTCGCTAAAGTTCTTTAGTCCCTGCCTGAGTCTTCGACTCAACCAGGCACTCAGGGGCTACTCCCATAGGGAGCGCTGGTCGCGCACCCTATGATTATTTGTACATCGTACTGTGTGTCGACAACATCCACACTCGAAGTTTATGGCGACACCGCCTCATAATTTTTCCCTACAAAGAGATTGCGTCTCCTGGGTCACCCAAATCATCTTCGTGATGATAAATTTCGGATGTCGCGCTTGCAGTGTGAAGATAAGACCTGAATAAGGCCTGGCAACGCATTCACTGTGCACTACCAGAAATATATCCGTGCCTACAGGTACGATGAACACGCCTTGACAGACGCATCGAGTGCTCACACCCATATACTGGAATTCGACTCCTGTAAGACCTCCGTGGCTTGAGTCGAATTACACCAGCACTTTTCCGAATTCGAATCCGGGGACTCGAGTTCAAGTAGATTGCGTTGTTTTACCCTAAGGTAGTTAACTGATACCGATACATCGGTTAAATCAGGCACGCACATCAACAATCCCTATGACACAAACAGAGCAGTCGAAAAAAACATACTCAGTCATGCACTTGAAAGGCTTCATAAAGTCCCCAGTCGAATCTGCGATTCCACTAGGCACTCGGAGGCTACTGACATGGGTATACCCTACAGGTACTCGAGCTTGGTATATACGGCCTGAATACAGCGGAAGCCCACGGTGTCACCAAGGCCCAAATGGAGAACTCGAGTAACCTACGGACTCTCGATTGCTTGCAGAACAAGAAGAAGTTAAAGATAGAAAGTTTAAAGGGAAACCCTAACCTGTAAACCGACTCGACCACATTACAGAGACCTAGCCTATCTATATAAAGGCTAGGAGGGGGCGGTGAGGAGCACACACGCAACCCTAGTTTCCACAACCCTCGCCAGATTGCATCTGCGCACCATTGTAATCTTCGATTCCTCTGTTAATTCCACGAGCAGACAAGCAGGATTAGGGACCTCTACGAGGCCTGAACCTGGGTAAATCTTCGAGTCCCCTTGTGTGCTTGTTTGCTAGCCGATTGATGCTTCCAGCGCTCCCTCCTTCTCCAAAACCCAAGTCCATAACAATGGGCATTGATGAGTTAAACCCTCGTCACCTTGGTAGCAGCTGAATGAAGCAAAAAGCAGTACCAAAAGGTTAGAAAAATGAGAGGAAGCACAGAAATTGCAAACAGATGAAAATATACCAGCCTATTTGCCAGCCGATTTGCTAGCCTTTGTAAACATATATTACCATGCCTTTGCCTGCCGATTTTCTTCTTTTCAGCGTCGGGGGCTTCGGCAAAGCAGTAACATCCTTCTGTATAATTGGATCCGCAGAAGACACGAGCAAATCTTTTGGGTCCTTGGCAGAGGAGCAAAAGAAGTGCCAAGAGGAGACAAGGGCGGATATTCACCATCATCACCACTACAAGAGTAAGAATAAAAATAGAGAAGCATCAGCAACTGAGTCATCCAACGAAACAGTAAAGAGGAGATCAATACTTATGAAGATACATCCTACGCAAAGCAGAATAGGTTCTTCTAGGGAGGAGTCGATGATAATGGAACGACACCCGAAGGTTTCGAGGCCATAGAATCATCTAAGTCTTCAATGGTTTCTGCGGTGTCCGGACATTTCCGTTTTTCGCCAACACGCGCAACACGGTAATCCTCGGAACGAGCCAACGGAAGCGACGGCGTACTTGATGAAGATTCTATGGCAGATGTCTCTCTATCCTCATCAGCGGTAGTCCCAGTCAAAGGAAGGTCATCAGAAGTAGAAGGATTGGCGGGAAGCTGACCGCTCTCAGGAAGAGGAGGAAGGCAGGATAGATGATCATGATCCTGCATAAACAAGAAAACCAGCAATCACAAAGGGGAACAATTACAAAAGATAGATGAGCAAGGAGCAAAAGAGAAAAGGAATTTTCCTCCGGAAGACAGTTCTTCTTGCCAAAGGGCTCAAAACGGCAATCGGAAGGAACCACACTTTTCGCCATAAGGGTCGTGAAATTACAAACCCTTTTCTCATAAACCTTGAAGGATAGATCATCTCGAGAAATCCTCATGGGATCCTTCTTGCCGGTATACACCCACATACAAGAGGGACATGCCTACATGGGCTGCACATGGATCCGCAAGAAGTATGCTAAAATCTGAAGACCTAACAATTCCTTGCCAACTTCATGTCGCAGCTTTGAAATACGATCAATAAAGGGTTGGAGCTCTGCCATTTCTTCGACAGTAGGATGCTGATCCCAGGAGTCAAGTTTGCGGCAAGTTTTCTTCAGGTCAAAGGGGGCTAACCCGAAAGACTGACCCTCGACGGATTGATCCTTGATGTAAAACCACTTGGTTTTCCATCCTTGGACGGAATCAACAGGCTTGAAATCAAAATAATCTACATCGGAGCGAACTGAGAATATGGCGCCACCAACGTCATGGACGATGGTGTCGGTGGCATTGTGGCGAACATAAAATAAATAATTCCATGGACCCCAATGGGGATGAATCTCGAGAAAGCATTCATAAAGAGTGACAAAACAAGCAACATGGAGAATAGAGTTCGGCGTGAGCTGGTATAACTGCACGCCATAGACAAAAATAAGACCACGAAGAAATTCGTGGACAGGAAGAGAAAGGTCGTGAAAAATAAAGGAGAGGAACATTACCCTCCAGCCCGATTCGGGGATTGGAGCAGCTTCGTCCCCAGGAAGCTTGAAGGAGCCCTTCGTTAGATGGCCGGAGTTCCGCGCGTCGCATAGCTCCCGCGTTGTGCACTTGGAAGGAGCCCATCCGACGGCCCTCTTCCTGGTGGCCTTGGCAGCCGTGGAAGAAGTTCCCACCTTGCCTTTTCCCATGGCGATGAAGGAGTGACGCTAGCGCAAAGCAGGAGTTCGCAAGAAGGACGAATGAAGTAAAGAGTTCAAGGAGGAAGATGAAGTTAGCAAGAACAAGGTAAAAAGGGGTAAAAGAACTCCACTTCCCTTTATAAAGAGCAAAGATACACAGATTGGACCGTTCGATGTAAAATCAAATCATCCAAAGGACAGCCGGTGATGACACGTGTCCATAGATTCCGCAAAGGAAAATATCTCAAGAAGTCATTACTGTGGTAAAAACGGAGAACACCGCACATCGCCTCGATCTTCGTGCAAAAAAGGGGGACGTGTAGTTTGAAAACTCCGATGAATATGCCACCATGCGTCATCATTACTGCAGCATGGGCCCATGTTCGACACGTCTCGTCACAAGCATATTTTTCAACAATCAAGCAGCATAACATTCGTCATCAATGATGTCACAGCAAAAAACAGTTTAGTGGAAAGGATACACACCTGGAGAAAAATAGGGAGTCGAAGTAAATTCCTCCATGAAACAGATTGAGACTACAATCGAAAAAGAAAATTTCGACTGTAGCCTCAGGGGATACTCCTATCAGGAGTGCTGTTCGCGCACCCGACAAAAATTTGAAGAAACATTGACATCATATTGATGAGCCTATGTCCTGACGCATACATCCGAACATAGCCTCGGGTGCTACTCCTATCAGGAGCGCTGATGCGCACCTGATAAAGAAAAAACAAAAACCTCCTATCGGGAGGGTGTATATGAAGCAAAAATCAAGCATCCGACAAAAAAAACTCGGATTGCAGCCAAATGCGATAAAACTCCAAATGCCGTGTTCAGAAACATGAAGGTAAGACCCCGAGATTCGTCCTGTGTGGCCTGGTAATTGCACAAGAATGCGCTCTGTCTGTATTATATCCATATCTATGATATGATGAAAAATCCCGACGGACGCGTTGGGTACCCAATAAAATAAAACTGAAATTTAGTATTCGATAAGACCTCAGCGGCTCGAACTAAATTACACCAGTAATAAATCCCGAGTTCAGGCCTAGGGACTTGAATTTGATGTAGGACAACCTTGCTTTTGCCCAGGAGCAATTAACTGATTCCCGATCCGTTGGATCAGGCTCGTTGTACCAAATCCCTAAAAAACTTAAAAACAGTAAAAACAAAGAAAAATAACTAAACATATCCTTGAGACTCAACATGAATATACGGTTCAGGTAGAGTCTCGGGGGCTATTGACATAGGTATGATTACTTGGATTCCTATGATTTGCTACCTAGGGCCTGTAGAAAGTTTTACGGCCCATGAAGAGTCAAGATGAAGATCCAAAGGAGCAACCGACAAAGATTATAGTTGTATTAGGAAAGAGGAACAAAGACCGACATCGAGTTGTTGTTGTAATCATGTAACCTATCCGCATATAGCTTTGAGACCCGGCCTATTATATATAGGATGGGAGAAGCCTTGGAAAAGCACCGAACAATCCACAAGCGATTTGTAACAAAGCGATTCTCTCAATATTCAGGCGACTTTGACTCCATTGTTTTCCTGACATCTAACAAAATCCCTAGCTTTCTCTTTTCCGCAAAACCCTAAGTCCTTCTTCATGGACTTTGCCGAGATCACTCCTCGTCAATTTCTGTCTACAACAATCAAACAGAAATTCCCAATTCACCTTATCATATGCTTTTTCAAAATCAATCTTCATCACCACACCTTGTTGTTTATTGACATTTGCTTCCCTAAGCACCGCATGCAGTTGTGTAATTCCATTAGCAATATATCTACCTTTTATGAAAGCATTTTGACATACATCAATAAACTTATGCATAATAGATCCAACCTTGATTGTAAGAGTTTTGGTGAAGATTTTGAACAAAACCTTCAGCTGGCAAATGGGTCTAAACTTTTGGATACTATCTGCATCATCATTTTTAGGGATCAAAGTAATCACTCCATAATTGATACTAGCCAATTCAATTTTAAGGTTATAGAAATCATGAAACAGCACCATAATATCCTCTTTGACCACACCCCAACACTTCTGAAAGAACTCTATTGGAATACCATCAGGACCAAGAGCCTTGTTTTTCTCCATCAGATCAATAACATTCTTGATCTCATCTTCAGTGAAAGCTCTGTCCATTTCTTCTCTATCAGCATCAGACAATCTCTCACCTTCATCCCAAGCATCATCAGCCAATCTTACATTTGTAGAAATGACAGGACCAAACAGTTATTTGTAGAAATTTGTAGCATGCTTCACTAATTCTGGAGTCCCCTGAATAATGCACAGTTCACTTTTCAAAGAGAAAATATAACTCTTCCTTTTCCTCCCATTGGCAATTCTGTGAAAAAATCCAGTGTTGTTGTCACCCTGAAGCGGCCATTTTTCACTCAAACATTGATGCCAGTATGCTTCCTCCTCAGCATAGATTCCTAGTAATGTTTATTGAATGTTTCTTTTTCTTACAGTTTGTTCAGAGTTCAACATGCCATCCTCCTCAATTTTTTCCAGCTCCGCTAGTTCATTCAACAGATTTTTCTTCTTCAGTGTGGATTGTCCTATTAAATTCGCCCCCAACCTTTTCAAAAATACCGGTACTAAAATAAGAGAAGTCTTGACATGACCATTGATGATGTTCTCCGATCTTTACATATTTTGTCATGCCACATCGTTGAACATACCGGTCCTATCTAACAAAAATAAGAAAAATGCTAAAATGGGGTAAACCCATGTTCAAAATCTTCTCCTAGATGGGTATTTTAGTATAATTTCTGCTAAATGTTAAAAAAAAGGGGCTAACTCCTTGGCCCATGTAAGAGTTTAGATTTTCCCTAAAATCTCAAAACCCATGTGCGTGTGTGAAACCCCATATGTGTGCTAGCCCATGTTGATGGAAGCTCACATGTGTATGTCAAGAGGAGTGAAAGCTAAATTTAGTCTCACACAAAAAGTTGGAGGAAAGTTGCACCACTTTATAAGGTGGAATGTTTCACCACTTGGTAAGTGAATGAGAAAAGAAGTGATACATGCGTGCTCCTCCTCCTCCCGCTCGCCTCATCATGACGTGGCACGGCGCCACACATTTGCACAATGAGCCTCGAGCGAAGGGCCTCTGCCGCAACACACACTGAAAACAATTTAGGGTTTTGCAATCTCTGTGCTTGCAAAACTATCGTAGTATACTCCATCCTGAGCGTCGGATTGCACCATCGAATGGGAAAGCAGGTCTCAGTAACCACTCGGCTTTGTGATCATGTACGGGAGAGAAAAAATAAGGTTTTTAGGAAGCGCTCCCCACGTCTTCTTGCGATCTACATCATGGCTCGTCTACCTAGGTGATCCATGTAAAATGTATGCATAAATTTTGTAGTTTATTGTGTTATAGTCTATCATATTGCATCTTATTACTGATATAATCATGATTTATAATGATTTTGGATATTTTTCTAAAAGATCTCTTTTATTTAGGTTATAACTCTGTAGGCAAGAAAATCCTGTTTTGCGTATTTTTTACTTTCAGCAAATTTCGTGAACTCGAAAGGACTTAGGATTTTTTTCTATAGAAGTTTTATCTAAATACAATAATTGGAGCACTTGGGCCTCACCTGGGTAGCACTAGGGCTGAGAAAGGGGTCCATGTGCGAGCAGATACCCTGGTTATGCGGGTGGGTCATGTTTCCCCTTCGAGCGTCCGATGTTGTCCTTTTTTTGTCAGTTCCTTAGTATTGACCTAAAACCTCCTATAAAAGTTCCCCGGTCACAATCTCGAGACAGGTGAAGGCTAAGATCGACAACCCCGAAAAAGAGAGACAACAGTCTGCCGTCGGAGGAGTTCGGAGGGGAGGAACTGCTGCCAGAATCGCCTCCAGGTGGCTCCACCCCCTCTAGCGTGGTCATCATCAACATCTACAACAACACTCTCTCCCTTCATCCTCTTCATCTTCCTGATGTAATATCATAGATAACATGATGTTTGATGCAATATGTTATTGTCACATGATCCGTTGCAGGATGCATAAAAAGAGACGAGGGAAAAACTCAAGCAACTACGGTTTTGGGCCATCCTCATGGCAGCCAGGTAGTTTTTGCATATTCATCCTTCAACTCTAAATTAGGCAGCTGCACGTATGCATATCCATTCTAGTAGACAAGCTAAGTAACTAAACACACATTTGTACGTTTATTATCAAGTACTAGACTCCTCGCTCGCTGCCCCCTGGGGCGCGGCTATCATGAATTTCGTTCGGTGAGAAAATTATTTGATGTCCAAACATCCTAATGATACGTATGGTTGTAGTGTGTTGGCGCGAATGTGTTGTTGAAGGCGTGTTAACGTAAGGAAATCCATTTGATCGCACGATCGATCCACACTTGAGGTATTGGCCGTACACGAAAAATCGTGCACCGGGTCACATGGATAACCGACATAGGTATGCCCTACGGGTACCTACTATTAGCCTACCTGGTCCGGTATAGCGGGAAGCCCACGTGACGATCCGCTAGCAACGGTGAATCCTATGACGATTTAGGTGAGGCCAATCCCATGAAGGATTTGACTCCTTGACGGACATGACTAGACTAGATAGGAAACCATAGGGTTACACCCTTAGACTTGTAACCGACTCAGATGTCTCCTGAGACCTGGCCTCCCTATATAAAGGCCAGGAGGAAACAATGAGGAGGATCATCAAAACTCTCACATATACACTTGCCATATCTAATCTGCGCGCCATTGCCATCTCGGCGCCGTTGTAATCTCTGGTTCCTCGATCAATCAAGAACAGACAAGAAGGAGTAGGTTTTCCATCTGGAGGCCTAAACCTAGGTAAACCTCGTGTCCCCTGTTGTTTGTGTGTTAGTCGGTGAAGTCTCCAGCGTGCTACTCTTTCCTAAAACCCAAGTCCATCAAGTATGGACACTGACATGATCATCGCATGCCAATAACTTTCTATTAGGTTAGACGATTCGTATGTTGATGATTGATATGCTCTCCAAGTTTGCATTGTACACACTGTACATAGCTATGGATATGGAAGTAGGACGGTCACGGATTATTGGGCGCTACACTAGCATAGTAGGTACGCCCTGGAGATATTGGCACCTACTATAACCTTGGAGGTAGGCACGCGATAACTAAGACGCTACTCTAGCATAGGAGATGGGGGCGCGAAATCGCAACACCTATTGTAACGTAGGAGGTAGGCACGCGATAAACCGGTGTGAGTCTGCTAGGAGGTAGGTAAATGATAAATCAGACGCTAGTCTAGCATAGGATATAGGCGCACGAAATCTCGGCACCTACTTTTACATAGGAGGTAGGCAACTGATGCAAGTCTGACAGTTTTAGTTCGGTCAGACATATCACTTCGTGTTAGAGCATTTTTCTTTGAAGTTATCTTTGGCCCGACTCTAGATTATAGAGTGATTATGACACACAAAATAGCTGACAGATATCTGTTGCTCTCCAAGAATATGCACATAATTTACATTAACTCACAACGAAAATATTCACTTATTGAAAAATATCATAACAACGAAGAAGTTGTTTATTTCGAAATTCCAAATCTAAGCCAGCATGTAGGCTAGCAGGTATGCATTTTCTCTGTTTGCCTCATCTAAACTTGGTCGATATCTTGAGGAAGTCAGAAAAGCAGGACCGAATCTTCTAGCTGTACATATTATTTACCTTCAATGCTAGTTGCTCATCCTTCTGATGAACAAGATTTCGTTCGACTCCTCTCCTAGAAGACGGAAACCTAGGCAATGAAGCGCCTGTAAAAGGTCAAGAAGAGGATCGGTAAGTGAACTCACTAACAGAACTGAAAGCACAAGTTGCAAACGCATGAAACCAAATAGCATGTATTGAAGACATGTATGGGTGAGCCATTAAATCAGAATGCATAGTGTAAATAACCGGACTGAAAACATGGAAGAACACTCTACAAAGATCAGCCCATACTGCATCGTACACTTAACTTACTGGTTCCTGCGGAGAAGAGGGCCATGTTATCCATTGAAGGCGCAGCTGTAGGACACGTACCTCTTGAAGCAGATGTTCGACAGGGAGCATTGTGTGTTCATGTCACTCGGCATGTAGATTGCAAGTAATTTAGATGAAGGAACCGAGAAAAGCACATAACGGAAAGAACCCAAAGTCACATAGTAAGTAAAGCATGATCAAGTTTTAGACAGTACCTAGATGCAAGTCATGTTCAGGTACGTTTCAGACGTAAGCGCGCAAAAGCACAAAAAATGATGGATGTCTCCACCCTTTACTCGATAAATGAAACGTCATACGTGAGAAGATTCCTAGATGCGGCAGCGATAACTTCACCAAGAGAAGTTGCAACCATGGTTGTAGACCGCTGCCAACAGCTGCTACGACTGGATGTCACCGACGTTTTGCTGTTCGGTACGGAGTGACTCGAGGCTTACTTCAACCGTTGCTCTCAACCAGAGAAGGTGCTGCTCTCTCGCGACCATGGTCAGGGTGACAGAATGTAACTAAGAGGTGAAAAGAGGGACATACCATGGTCGGACGCCTGCTCCTACATCGCCACTTGCGCAAGACAATGAAGATCCACCACCCACCTTTGGCACCCCTCGCATCTAGCAATCAAAGACAATGAAAAACTTAAGCAGGAAATAAAGTAGTACCAAAACATTAAGCTATTCAACAATTAGATGACATGAAAGTAAGACACTAAAATAACTGAAAAAGTGGTACGTCTGCAGTAGAAGAGTTCAGGGTTGCTCGTCCAACTTACTTGAAGCGTAGGTGAGTTCCATCTTTTTTTTCTCAATGTTCTTGCCACCGGTTCCTGCAGAAATCGAGAAAAAGGGGGTTAGAGATCTAGGGGAAGAGAAGAGCTGAAAGATAACGAAGCAACATCCTCTTCCACTTCCCTTCCTATGTTATTTCATCGATGACATGCCAAAATAGAATAGAGAGATGGCTCTCCATGGGAGGAGAGAAGCCACAGAGGAGTGCGCAGTCGAGCACACCGGCGCATGGTTCCATTGTTGTCGGGTCTAGTTCACTACTAACATGGCTCTTCACGTAGTCAATGCCTCTGGTGAGCCCAAGCCCGCGTACACCGTTGACTGGATCAGTTGTTATAGATTTTGTGCAATGTGGCATGGGGTCGCGCTCGTCTGCTGCTCGCCATGAAATCAAGCAGACGAATAGTCAGCGTCAAGGCCTAGACGTGTGCCTCCTTCTTGTGAGAGCAAAACAGAGAGAGAAAGGGGATCAAGATCACAAAAAAGCAGAACAGAAAAGAAGGAACGAGAGTGTGGTACGTCGGGCTCGAGATTTACCTCTTCGTTGAGGTCGTTGACGACTATATGCTGCTACCGCTAGTTGACCCGTAGGCGGGAGGTGTCTGGTGTTAGCATGAGGAGGACGGTCGTGGATGTCTTCCGTGTAGACCTCACTTGCTACACAAGGAGGGGATGAGATAGAGGGATGGGAAGATGTTGTGGAAATATAGAATCTCTAATATTTTGTTGTATAGATTTGACCCTCTCATGGAGTATATATAGAAGTACACGGGGAAGAGACTTGGGGTACAAGAATATATAAAGTCCTAGGCTAATCCGTATACGTATACTATTCTAACATTCCTCCTCAGTCATAACAGGAGAGAAGCGGACGATTGAGACTGGAATTGAAGTTCGGCATCTTCTCCTCCTTGTCATCGTCAACTGTGTCTCTGATGGAGATGATCATGGCCAGCACCTATGGACGGTGACTGTGTCCCCTTCTGGCGCCTCTCTTCCCTCCCGCAGTCACAACGAGAGTGTCGTGGACGCATGCGATGACGCGGACACTGTTGACTGGAGTTGTTGTCGTTGTGTAGCTGTAGACGTTGTTATAGATGTCGATATTGAGGTAGCCGATCGTGGTATAGCCATGGTCGAGGTGGGTGTGGTCTATGTAGTAGTCGCCGTATGTTGTGTGGCTACCAGTGCCGGAGGCGCAAATTTTTGCGCCTTTTTGGACGGAGCTACAGTTGTGGACATTTTGCACCTTGTTGAGGTACCGTAGGGGCGTCTCTTGGACATGGTCGTAAGTGAGACCACCAGTTTTGCCAGTACTGGAGGAGCCCACCAAGCACACATGGTTTTGCCAGAACCGTATGCGCGATCGTAGGGGAATCACAATTGTGATCACGGTTTGTTGATACAGTCTTAGCCGTCGGACGCGGTCGATGTCGTCGTCGGGATCGTGGCCGCGTCCATTTCGTCGTTGTGCCTTACAGTTATACTGTCAGAGGGCGTCGTAGTTGTATGTCCATCATGTGAACGGTATAGCAGCGGCGGGGATGTATTTACGAAGGTGTTGATAAAGACCACGTTGATGTAGACATTGACGATGATATTGTTGGATAATTAGGCACAATTTTCATGATTAATTCCAGAATATTAAACATGACAATACCAGCTACTAGCACATGTAACTCGAACATACTAGATGTACTAAACAACAAGATGAACGGATACAGGCAGCAGCTAAACATGTACTCGCAGAACATGATTAATAACCAGATAGCAGCACGTCGCACGTACCGTTTGATTGCAGTAGTCGCAGCAATATCCTTGGGGAAGATTAGTCGAAGCAGACGGCGGTGAAGACGACGATAAGCAGCACCGCCCGACTTGGATGGAAGACGAGCCATGATGCAGAACTCGAGCAGTCGCGCAGAGCGCTTCCCAAAAACCTTATTCGCCCTCTCTCGTACAGGATCGCAAAGGCGAGTGGTTCCGGAGACCTGCTCTCCCGTTTGTTGGTGCACGCCGACAAGCGGGATGGAGTAGACTACGGTGGTGGCGCAAGGCAGAGAGGAGGCAAAACCCTAGATTGGTTTTCGGTTGTTCGTGGTGGAAACCGCACTGGCGTTTATATAGAGCGACTTGAGAATCCCGCATAGGGCACGTAGTGGACCAAGCCCACGTTACTGCGTTGGATCGATTCTGAATAGCCCACGATCCGGGAGCGACCGAATAGGTATTTGTTGACACGTCTGTCAAAACGCACAAGTTTTTCAAGCAGCAAAATAAAGCTCGGCTCGGCGAGATTCCTACAACCATAACCGCAACCCATGGCAGCAGCAGCGTTGTGACGAGACGAGCAATGGAAGCGAGGCGGCGGCGTCGTCGGAGGAGGAGCGTGCGTGTAGTTCTCCTCTTCTCACTCACTTTACTAAGTGGTGAACCACTCTACCTTATAAGGTGGTGTAATTCTCCTCCAACTTTTCATGTGGGACTAAACTTTAGCTCCCACTCCACTCATATGTGAGCTGCCACCAAATTAGGCTAAATCAGACATTGGTTTCCACACACATGGGCTTTGAGATTTAGGGATAAACTGAAAACACATATGGGATTAAATAAATTAGCCCATTATTTCTAACAATCCCCCACCAGATCTTAAATGTCCATTTGAAGATTTGCCAATCCTCGCTACTTGTTTATATACCAGTGTTTTAGCAGAGACTGTTAAGTTGAACATCCGCCTAGAATCTTGAACTACGTCTATCAGCAACTTGAACAATTGATGAACCTTGAATTGCAAGTTTGGTGTCAATAGATTTCACTCAAAATCATAACTAATACCTGGCTGCCAGTATCCTACCCCGTGGGTTGGAGCATATGCGTCATACTCCCTGGTCTCTTCATGAGTTTACTAGAGACCACCCAAGTCTCAAAGACCGCGACGTTTACAGTCGAGCTCATATAGGTGTGTTCTTTCAAGAATGCCCTGTAGGACGGCATCTTCGCTAGTTATAGCCAACAGAAACACATTAAGGCATGTTGCCAACCTGCCTTACAGATTTGAGAGTAATGCATCTTTACCTAGAGAGGGTTACAAAAGTACTCTCCTCAGTCAAACCACTAGCTTGTTCTTCCCAGATCCTAATTCACGGGATCTCCGATCACATAGGTTGGGTTACCACTATGGTGTGACATCCATGGGTCTCAACCCCATCTCCCTCGATGCATTTTCTATCACAATTCGTGATAGTCCCTTTGTAAAGGGATCTGCCAGGTTTTTATCTGTTTGAATATACGCAACAGTTATTACTCCGGAGTTTCTCAATTTCCTGACAGATTTCAAACGTCTCTTGACGTGTCTTGATGACTTCGTGTTATCCTTAGAATTGTTCACTTTGACAATAACAGTTTGGTTGTCACAATTCAAAAGGATTGCCGCAGTTTTCAACCTGCAAGTCCATCAAGAGTTCACGCAGCCATTCTGACTCAACAGTGGCTATGTCTAAAGCAGTAAGTTCTGCTTCCATAGTTGACCTCGTCAATATGGTCTGTCTACGTGATCTCCATGAGACTGCGCCACCTCCAAGGGTAAACACATACCACTCGTGGCGTAGAGTTCATCAATGTCAGAGATCCAGTTCGAATCACTATATCCTTCAAGCACAGCAAGGTGCTCTGAATAGTGAATCACATAGCTCATTGTACCACATAGATAGTGCATGACCCTTTCAAGTGCATGCCAATGATCAATACCCGGGTTATACATGAACCTACTCAACTTGCTCACAGCAAAAGAGATATCGGGTCTTGTAGCGCTTGCTAAGTACATGAGAGAACCAACAATTTGTGAATATTTCAACTGGTCTGTTGGTTCCTTCTTATTCTTTCGCAATGTCAAACTGGGATCATAAGGTGTTGGAGAAGTCTTGCCATCAATAAAGCCAAAACGGCTCAAGACCTTCTCAACATAATGAGATTGCGTTAGAGTAATCCCATTCTCGTTCTTAATAAGCTTGATGTTCAGAATCACATCAGCCTCTCCCAGATCTTTCATATCAAAATTCTTTGACAAGAAAGACTTGACTTCATTTATCACATCCATGTTTTTACCAAAGATCATAATATCATCCACGTACAAACATAATATAACGCTATCGCCCCCACCATGGCGATAGTACAGACACCTATCAGCCTCATTAATGACAAAGCCAGCAAAAAGTAGAGTTCTGTCAAACTTCTCATGCCATTGCTTAGGTGCTTGTTTCAGGCCATATAAAGATTTTAACAACTTGCACACCTTTGTCTCTTCACCTTTTACTACAAACCCATCCGGTTGATCCCTATAGATCTCCTCTTCCAACTCTCCATTAAGAAAAGTTGTCTTCACATCCATTTGATGAACGAAAAGACCATAAGAGGCAGCCAGGGACAGTAGTACTCGAATGGTGGTTGGTCTAGCGACAGGTGAATAGGTGTCATAGTAATCTTCGTCTTCTTTCTGTGTGTAGCCCTTTGCTACAAGTCGTGCCTTGTACTTATCAATAGTACCATCAGGCCTTAACTTCTTCTTGAACACCCACTTACAGCCCACAGGTTTGCAACCATAGGGTCGTTCTGATAGTTCCCAAGTTTCATTAGAAATAATCGAGTCCATCTCATTTTGGACAGCTTCTTTCCAATCATCTACATCAGAAGATGCATATGCCTCTGCAATGGATCTGGGAGTATCATCCACAAGGTATACGATGAAATCATTACCAAAGGATTTTGCAATCATCTATCTCTTACTCCTTGTGGTAGGTTCATCGTCATCCTTCTCTAGGACTTCCTCATGTGTTTGTTCAAAATTATCAATAGATGCACTAGATTCAGGAAGTATTTCAGAAGAAATTCTAGCAATGCTATGCATATCCTTCATAGGAAACATGTTCTCAAACAATGTTGCATCACGATATTCCATTATAGTATCAACATGCATATCAGGAACCTCAGACTTAACCACTAGAAATCTATAGCCTATACTCCGTGGAGCATATTCTAGAAAGACACAATCCACTGTCTTAGGTCCAAGTTTGCGTTTCTTGGGAATCGGTATGTTGACCTTAGCCAAACACCCCCAAGTGCGCAAATATGCAAGTGATGGTTTTCTCCCAGCCCACTCCTCATAAGGGGTCTTTTCTTTATTCTTGTTAGGAACTCTATTCAGGACATGACATGAAGTCAACAAAGCCTCCCCCCACCATGCCTTTGATAACCAGCAGTGGCTAGCATGGAATTCACCAAGTCAGTCAGCGTGCGGTTTTTCCTCTTGGCAATCCCGTTTGATTGGGGCGAGTAGGGAGGCGTCCTCTCATGAATAATGCCATGTTCTTCACAGAACTCATCAAAGATTTTGGGAAAATATTCACCACCACGATCCGACCTAAGACGTTTGATCTTTCTCTCTAGTTGATTTTCAACTTCGGCTTTATAAACTTTAAAGTAGTCTAAAGCTTCATCTTTAGTGCGCAACAAATAAACATAGCAGTATCTAGTCGCATCATCAATCAATGTCATGAAATATGTCTTTTCACCTTTTGTCAACACACCATTCATCTCACATAGATCAGAATGTATGAGTTCTAGAGGTGCCAAATTTCTCTCCTCGACAGCCTTGTGGGGCTTTCGAGGTTGCTTTGATTGCACACAACTATGGCACTTAGAACCTTTGGCAATAGTGAAATTCGGAATTAAACTCATGCTGGACATCCGAGACATCAAACCAAAATTAATGTGACATAAACGAGAATGCCAAACACTGGTATCATCATTAACATCACCACAAATATGATTCACAGATTTATTACAAAACTCTGAAAGAGAGAAACGGAAAAAGCCTCCAAACTCATAACCATTACCAATAAATTGTCCATGTTTCGAAACAACGACTTTATTAGACTCTAACACAACCTTGAACCCATCTCTGCATAGAAGGGAGCCACTAACGAGATTCTTGTTTATAGTAGGGACATCTTGCGTTCCTCGGCACGATCTTTCCGGAAGTAAACTTCAGATCCATCGTGCCAACACCACGAACAGAAGCATGTGATCCATTCCCCATTAGGACGGAAGAATCCCGTGCGACCTGATAAGAAGTGAACATAGAGATGTCAGCACACACATGAAAATTAGCACCCGTATCAATCCACCAACATGGTGATTGAAACACTGAAAGAACAGTAAATAAATTACCATACCCATCCGTGTTGCTAGCGGTCATGACATTGACAGTCTTTCCACTTTTCCCTCTGCGATCTGCACGTTCTGGGCAGTCCTTAGAGAAGTGTCTGAGCTCTCCACAGGTAAAGCATCCTAGCTCGGCCTTGTTCGGCTTCTTATTCTTCTTGAAGGTTGTAGTCTTTTCAGGCTTGTTGAAGGAGGGCTTATAGTTCCCTTTGTTCTTGTCGAAGGTCCTCTTCTGCACCATGTTGGCGCTAGACTGGCCCTCGCCTCCTTTCTCCGCAGTGTCCTTAGCCCGAGCCTTCTCCTCAACATCAAGAGATGCTATCAGGTTTTCAACCGATATCTCTTGTCTCTTATGCTTGAGAGTTGTGGCGAAGTTCCTCCATGAAGAAGGCAACTTTGCAATGATGCACCCAACCACAATCTTGTCGGGTAAGTTACACTTAAGGATTTCAAGCTCCTTGGCAAAGCACTGTATCTCATGAGCTTGTTCGACTACAGAACGGTTGTTAACCATCCTGTAATCATGAAAGTTCTCCATGATGTACAGTTCGCTGCCAGCATCTGTTACACCGAACTTAGCATCCAGTGCCTCCCAGAGCTCTTTGCCATCTTTAAAGTGCATGTACAAATCAAACAGCTTGTTGTCAAGAACACTCAGAACGCATCCCACAAAGGCAAGATTGGTTTCCTTGAACTTGTTCTGATCTTGTTCAGATATAGTTCCTTCAGGTAAACCCTCACTAGCCTCGAATACTTTCAGATTTTGCAGCCACATAGTGGTCTTATACTGCCACCTCTTAAAATGAACACCGGTAAACTTTTCCGGCTTCATTGCATCGGCCAAATGTCCCATGTTTATCTCAGAAAATTGCCTATAATAAGGTTTTTGATTGTTGGATAATTAGGCACAATTTCCGTGATTAATTCCAGAATATTAAACATGACAATACCAGCTACTAGCACATGTAACTCGAACATACTAGATGTACTAAACAACAAGATGAACGGATACAGGCAGCAGCTAAACATGTACTCGCAGAACATGATTAATAACCAGACAGCAGCACGTCACACGTACCGTTCGATTGCAGTAGTCATGGCAGTAACCTTGGGGAAGATTGGTCGAAGCAGACGGCGGCCAAGACGATGATAGGCAGCACCGCCCGATTTGGATGGAAAACGAGTCGTGATGCAGAACTCGAGTAGTCGCGCAGAGCGCTTTCTAAAAACTTTATTCGCCCTCTCCCGTACAGGATCACAAAGGCGAGTGGTTCCGGAGACCTGCTCTCCCGTTCGCCGGTGCATGCCGGCAAGCAGGATGGAGTAGACTATGGTGGCGGCGCAAGGCAGAGAGGAGGCAAAACCCTAGATTGGTTTTCGGTTGTTCGTGGTGGAAACCGCACTAGCGTTTATATAGAGCGGCTCGGGAATCCCGCATAGGGCACGTCGTGGACCAAGCCCACGTTACTGCGTTGAATTGATTCTGAGATAGCCCACGATCCGGGAGCGACCCGAAATAGGCTGACTGTTGTCACATCTGTCAAAACCGTACAAGTTTTCCCAAGCAGCAAAAATAAAGCTCGGCTCGGCGAGATTCCCGCAACCCGCAACTGCGTGCGAGCGGTGGCGTCGGAGGAGGAGCGCGCGTGTAGTTCTCCTCTTCTCACTCACTTTACTAAGTGGCGAACCACTCCACCTTATAAGGTGGTGTAACTCTCCTCCAACTTTTCATGTGGGACTAAACTTTAGCTCTCACTCCACTCATATGTGAGCTGCCACCAAATTGGGGTAAATCACACATGGTCTTCCACACACATGGACTTTGAGATTTAGGGATAAACTGAAAACACATATGGGCTTAAACAAATTAGCCCATTATTTCTAACAGATATTGTCAGCGATGTCGCAACAGGCGTGATGTGATGATCGTCACTTAAAGGTGTCCTTGTTGTTGTGATGATGGTGTCGATGTCTTGTTGCTCGACGAAGATCTTGGCTCGTAGCCTAATATAGCCGTACAACCTGATGACGATGTTCGGCTCGGCGTAGTTTAGCTCGATGGTATCTTGCTCAGCGCGGTGCAGATGGACTGTGCAATAGCCACGGCGGAAGGGGCGGCGCAGTCTGATCCATGTTGACGAAGTATTGGACTAGCGTACATAGCAAAGCTAGGCCCGTGCATCAGACATGAAATCTGGAGATCGGATCTATTATTGAAGATTTGAACCGCGTGCGTGGTGCTTGTCCTGGCTGGATTCTCGTGCGATGCAAGCATGCATGTGCATGTATGATGTATCCTGCGTGCCGCCGTGTCGCACTCGTGTGGTGCTGGTCGTGGAGGCGCTTCGATCGGCCAGGCGCCCGGCCGCCCGTGGATGCTTTGCTCACGTGTGGACACTAGCACCGTGTTGAGACGCGCAACGGATTTGTTCCAAGCACTCGCCCTTCCGTGTGATCCGATGTCTGCACCTGGTTGTAGAGACCCGCTGATGGAGACGACGCCGTGACACCGTTTTTCTTCTGATTTTCTCGCCGGCTTTGAGGATTGTAGGTGTATCTAGGGATTTATTTGGTAGATCTAATCTATGGAATAGGAATTCGAAATTGAATCTAATCTAAAGAAATGATCCGATCTTTGATGTCGCAGCCCTAGGAAAAGAGATTGATCCGATCAATAGCTGCTGCTACTCGTGCGTGGACTGGTCGATAGGAGAGGCGGCGTACGGAGGAAAAGGCGATGGCGAAAGGCCCAGCTAGAAACTACGACCGTACGGAGGCGGGAGGCCATGGCTAGCATAGCAGGCAGCAGAGCAGTGGGAGCTCGACAGAGTGTGCGGACACGAACCGGGTGGGGATCGAATGCATGATTTGGTTCTGGCCTATAGATGAGTCTGGGGCGTGTATTTTCGCGGACGCTCTAGCGCTTGCTAGAGTAGGTGTAGAATTTGGTGGGCAGTCTAGCGCTAGCTTAGGTCATAGGGTGACGCGAGTACCCGCACGCCACGTGTTTTCTCATAGGATTGGCACGTTTCCAAGACTAACGGACTGTAGTTTTGTAGGAGCAAAATTTGGCCGTACGAATCTTTTCACTGGTAGAAAATCGACCCATATCAACTCTCACCAAGCACGGTTCTGCCCACGTACGCTGACGGTAGGCCCATGCCACACGCGTGATCCAGCGTTCGACGACTAAGGGTTGGACGGTGAACCCGCGAGACGTCCGTGCTAGGTAATCTTGCGCCTCGACCCACAGCGGGGCCCGCCTCACGTGATAGCAGGCCTCCATTGCGACGTCGTCGCGTGCCCTTTCCACTGTCCATCCCATGGCCGGAAAGAATCAGGATTACGTGGATATCAGTTTAAGCCAAAATTTGAAGGGAATATGCCCAACAGACAGTAATAAAGTGGTTATTATTTTATTTCTTATTTATGATAAATGTTTATTTCTCATGCTATAATTGTGTTAATTGGAAACGTTGATACATGTGTGTTTAATAAACAAATAAAGAGTTTCTCGTTATGCCTCTCATATAAACTAGCTCGTTCATTAACAAGATGATCAAGGTTTTCTGATCATGAATATTGGATATTGTTAATAACGAGTTCATAACATTGGTAGAATGATGTGATGAAAATTCATCTAAAGTATAGTAATATAATCAAAGTCATTATGTTTACATTGTTATAACATCATGCGAAGTAACCTTAGTCCTTAGACCATGAGTTCATGTTAATCACTAACACCCGAAGAGTGCCTTGCTAACATCAAAAGTCACATCGTAACAGGGTGACAATAAAGGTGGGTTCATATACGCCAAAAGTGTTATATAGAGGCTTATGGATTAAGAGTGGTATTTGTCCATCCCGATGAATGGGAGATGTACGCAGGCCCTCTCGGTGGTATCACATTGATACAGCTTGCAAGTAAGTGATAACATCACAAAGAATGTTATATCACGAGAATGAGAAAATAGTACTTGTTGGTAATAAGATCAAACTAGGTATGGGGATACCGATGATCAAATCTCGTACATGTAATATATCGCGATATAAAGGGATTTAGTTATGATGTCAAAGGTTCTCACGATCACTAGAATCATCGTTGAATATGTGGGAGTCAGTACGGATCTCTAGGTCCCGCTGTTGATTATTGATCAGAGAGGGGTCTCGATCATGTATGCATTATTCGTGAACCATAGGGTGACACACTGAAGATATACTGACACCAGATAGAGCAGATATAATACTCCCACCGGTTCAGTTTACTAGTGACACTTGAGAAAACATGCAATTCCAAAATGCACTCTAGTCAAGGCATGCTAACATTAATTGGCATGTTTAATTATGTGAAATCTCTCCTCGTTACGGGCTAGAAATTAAGTTTATTTGCATGCCGTGTGCAACCGTGGAGTGGGCCAACCAGCGATGGTGCATGCGGCCACCCTAATTAAATTTCACATCCTCTCTCTTGTTTTCTCATAGCCAACCAGCAATTACCTAGGTTCTAGAGATTAGCCTAGCGCGTCCTATAAACCGAACCAGAGGGAGTACCAAACAAAGGATTTGAAATCGCTGGGATTATTTCGATGTACATCAGAATTGTTTTGGGTTAAATTGCTAAAAATGGTTTCATATGTGATATCAAAGTATTGTAAATGGTTTTATGCATATGTTTGTTAATTAAAGTAATTAAGAAAATTCTGAATAAAATAAATAAAATTGTTGACATTAATTTTGGTGAAAAATTAATGCATGCGAGTTAAATTGTGAGTGGAGTTGGATTAATGTGAGTAGAGAATCCACCCACATAAATGAGGAAGAGGTGGGGGCACCCACCTTGGCCGCTGGCCATGGCATGGGGCTGCCCCTCCCTCTATAAAAGGAGCCCTCCTCTCCTATCACACTCACACCTTCTCGTGAAGGATCTATCTCCCCCTCTAGTAAATTTCGCATGGCTTCGGATTAGTGAAGTACATGTTATCGGTGGTTTCTATGGAAAGATCTGCTACTTCCATTGCTTTGCTGGAGCAAGGACTCGGAGGTTGTCGGGGCGCTGGACGTATGTGTGATCATGGATGTGCTACTGGTTTGCGGCACTGGACTTCAACACGATCTTAAGATTGCTGCACTGGACTTCAACACGATCTTAAGATTGACAAGTGTATGACAACATTATCCACGAAATCAGATTTCGTTAACAAAGCTTTTCGGTCTTCGAGGATAAGTGACATGGGTATGACTTATCAGGTTCCCATAATTGGTATATCTGGTACATAGTTAGACTATGACCCAAGACCCACAAGGAAATAAGGAGTCCTGGAAGCATCTGAAGCCCAGGAACCAAGCGTGTTGATCAAGATAGGAATACAAACCGACATAGTCAGGTAGCTGTAATCAAACTTGTACAGATTCATATTGGATTCTGAGACCCAACCTCTCATATAAGGGCTAGGAGGAGCCAACAGAGAGTTCACCATAGCTTGGAGTAGACACAACCCGCCGTGAGTTAGATTGCGTATAGCGAATAGGTGACTTTGTAATCATCTATTTGCAATAAATCTTAGACAGGATTCGACTACCTTGTTTGTCTAACAAGCCGACGAAATCATCAGCACTCTCATTTCTATTAAACCCAAGTCTATAACTATGTACATTGTCGAGGTTATTGTTGGGGATATACTTTTCGGTTATACCCACTGTGACCCGCTGACTAGGGTGGCCCACTTTGGGTTAGAGCTTTGCTTCACAAGCAGCGCAGTCAGGGAGAGAAGACGGAGGTCCATCCGGCTACGGGAAGGCCCAGAAGACTTACCAACTTAGACATGTTTAGTTACTTGTAGTACAAGATGTACTTTGTAACCGACTCTGTATTGTAGCCAGATAGGTCTCTCCTGTAACCTGATGTCTACGCACTTCTATTCTTGTAGACAGTTGTTGGGCCTCCAAGTGCAGAGGTTTGTAGAACAGCAGCAAGTTTTCCCTTAAGTGGATCACCCAAGGTTTATCGAACTCAGGGAGGAAGTGGTCAAAGGTATCCGCTCTCAAGCAACCCTGCAATCAAGATATAAGAAGTATCTTGTGTCCCCAACACACCCAATACACTTGTCAGGTGTATAGGTGCACTAGTTCGGCGAAGAGATAGTGAAATACAAGTGGTATGGATAATTATAAGTGGTAACGGTGCTAGAAACTACTCTCCGGTTGAACACTCTAATCGATGGTAGGGCTATAACAGCACACCTCAAAGTAAGCCTTTCCCATCTAGATAACCCCACACTGTCACCTTGAGCACTATATGAGTCCAACAAACACCACAATTTCATAAAGACATCCAACTCCAAATATAACTCATAACAAGTATTTGTAAACTCTAGCCTAAGTGCCACCATGGTGTGCACGCTGTCACTTTCACACACATGGGGAGAGCAGAGATCTATTAAAGCACTTGAGTAGCAAGGTAGATCTATAGATTACAAGCTCGTGATCTCAATAAGATCATGTATAGAGAGAGAGATGAACACATAGCTACCGGTAGAACCCTTAGCCTCGAGAGAGAACTACTCCCTCCTCATCATGGGAATCAGCAATGGTGATGGAGATGGCGGTGGAGATCGATGGAGATGGCTCCGGGGGCACTTCCCGTCCGGCGAATGTGCAGACTTTCTGTCCTCCGAATCTCCCCTTCGGTGGTGGCGGCGCTGCGGAACTTTTCGTGGATTTCTGATTAACGATTTAGGGTTTCTACATCGGGGGGCTCTTATAGGCGAAGGAGGCAAGGTCGGTGGCTGGCCAGGGGGCCCACACCATGCCCTGGCGCGGCCTAGGCTGGACCGCGCCAAGGGGGGTTGTGGCCACCCTATGGACCCTCTCCGACTCTCCTTTTGGCTCCGTGAGTCTTCCGGGAAAATAGTAACTTTGGCTTTTGTCCCGTCCAATTCCGAGAATATTCATTTTCTGACTTCCTGGAACCAAAAACAGCAGAAAACAGTAACCGCACTGTGGCATCTTGTTAATAGGTTAGTCCAAGAAGTCATATGAAAAGTACTCCAAAGTTGGAACAGAACACAAGAAAGTAGATAAAACCAAGCATGGAACATCAAAAATTATAGATACATTTGTAATGTATCATAACCCTAGGTCGGATATCTATATAAGCCGTCCTAGGGACCAGCCTTTAGGGCACCCACAATCTACAACCTCAACTTTCATAGGCGAACCTCTCTTATAATCTTTACTTCCGGCTCTGCCGTATTACTGGATTGCTAGTAGGAGTAGGATCCGTCCAAAGCCGGCGAATTCGAACCTGGGTAAAACCTGTATACTCACCGCTCTCAAACACCGTCTCCTCACACCCTTTTTCTCCACATGCCTCGAGGACCCCCTCTTAGCATACATGTCTTCAATCCGACGACAGTTGGCGCCATCATGGGTCAGATGAGTTTCGGATATGTGTTCTAGACGGAATCAGGGTGAATCGGAATCGTCAATACAATCGTTGTCGGCTAGGTCCTCTACGCCAGCGATGTCCCTCTTGTCCTTCTAGACGAGACTTCGATTCCGTCTAGGGAACCCATGACCACGTACACAATCATGTCTTTTGGCGAGATCGATGTTTACCTTGGTTTCACTGAACCTGCCCAACCCACCCCAGCGGTGATGATAGAGGCAGAAGAAATTTCTGGATCCACTTTGTTCACGGAGGCAGTAGAGTTCCGGGTCTCAGAAAACCCTAATCCCACCCATCCCACACCTAAAGCAGAGATAGTGGAGAAGATCGGATATGAAGAAGATCTCCTCAAGGAGGCTAAACCTGAAGCAGATCTCCCTAAAGAGGTTGAATCTCAGGAGGCTCTCCGTAAAGAGGTTGAATCTTAGGAAGATCAAAGCAGCAACAGCTCTAGATCCGGCTCTGCTAATGCTGGAGCAGGAAAATCACTTATGAAGCACGTGTTGAGGCAGATGATGTTGTGCGGAAACGCTAGCATAGAAGATATCCTCGAGACCATCAAACATTTCGAGGAGGCCAACAAAGAAAGTCGTAACTACCTTAAGGCGCACGCATCGCACTTTGTTGGATATGTTGGATCCGGATCCGGCTCCGCCAGGCACAATTAGAACAAACACCAACTTACCAATATCTTCGAATGAATCCATGACATCGATGGATTTCTGAAAGTTCTCTACGGAGTATGAAGAGGAATTCAACTCCAAGGCCACGAAAGAAGGAGAATATATGGATCAGATCCCTCGCATGGATGAAGGATCCGGAGAAAACTCTCTGAACCACGTGATGATATGGATATCAGATATAACCCCGACGTCCAGATGTCCGAAAGTACTGATAGAAGCTTGACTCTAGGAATCGGACCCAAAGTCGTCTTTGCTACCAACGTGGCCAAGAAGGCAAATAAGAAGAAGACTCCAGCTAAAGATCCTCTAGCTGATGAGGTGATAGCCAAACAATATGAAGAAGATTCAGATGAAACAAAAGGCACTCCGTTGGATGGACACATGGTTACTCCTAGTGCCCGTAAACTCCTCGGAGAGGTGATACATTGCAAATGTATCTATAATTTTTGATGTTCCATGCTTGGTTTTATCTACTTTCTTGTGTTTTTTCCACACTTTGGAGTACTTTTCCTATTATTTCTTGGACTAACCTATTAACAAGAGCCACACTGCCAGCTGCCTGTTTTCTGCTTTTTTGGTTCTAGGAAGTCAGAAAATAAATATTCTCGGAATTGGACGGGACAAAAGTCAAAGTTATTATTTTATCGGGGAACACTTGGAGCCAGAATACGAGACGGAGAAAGGCTAGAGGGTGGCCACACCACCTGGTGGCATGGGCCAGGCCAGGATGCGCTAGGGGCTGGTGTGGGCCCCTCCAGCACCCCCTCGGTCTCTCCTCTCGCCTATAAGAGCCTCTCGATGCATAAACCCTAAATCATCCAGCCTCTAGCCACGAAAAGTTCCGCAGCGCCGTCGCCACCGAAGGGGAGATTAGGTGGCACAAAAAGTCTTTGTTCCGGCACCCTGCCGGGATGGGGAAGTGCCCCTGGAGCCATCTCCATCGATCTGCACCACCATCTTCATTACCATTGCTGATTCCCATGATGATGAGGGAGTAGTTCTCTCTTGAGGCTAAGGGTTCTACCAGTATCTATGTGTTCATATCTCTCTCTATGCATGATCTTATTGAGATCATGAGCTTGTAATCTATAGATCTACCTTGCTACTCAAGTGCTTTAATAGATCTCTGCTCTCCCCATGTGTGTGAAGTTGACAGTGTGCACACCATGGTGGCACTTAGGCTAGAGATTATAATTACTTGTTATGAGTTATATTTGGATTTGGATGTCTCTATGAAATTGTGGTGTTTGTTAGACTCATCTAGTACTCAAGGTGACAGTGTGGGGTTATCTAGATGGGGAAAGCGAACTTTGAGGAGTGTTGTTATAGCCCTACCATCGATTAGAGTGTTCAACCAGAGAGTAGTTAAGAGTAGTATCATGAAGAGAATATATTTATATGAGAGTGTTCACTAGTGAAAGTATGATGCCCAGGCCTTGTTTCTAAGCATTGGTACACCATTTGCAATTAGATCTGTTACATGTTTGCTTGCTTCCTTCTTTATTTCAGTTTGCCTTTAGTCTTTTCCCACGTCAACCACACGCCAGCAAGCTATTTTCTATCACCGTTACCACTTATAATTATCAATACCACTTGTATTTTCACTATCTCTTTGCCGAACTAGTGCACCTATACACCTGACAAGTGTATTGGGTGTGTTGGGGACACAAGAGACTTCTTGTATCTTGATTGCAGGGTTGCTTTGGAGGGGATACCTTTGACCACTTCCTCTCTGAGTTCGATAAACCTTGGGTGATCCACTTAAGGGAAAACTTGCTGCTGTTCTACAAACCTCTACACTTGGAGTCCCAACAACTGTCTATAAGAATAGAAGTGTGTAGACATCAAGTTATTTTCTGGCGCCGTTGCCGGGGACTGAAGAAGAAGAAGCTCCCACGTCAACCACGCGCCAGCAAGTATTTTCTGGCGCCATTGCCGGGGAGGTAAGGTAAAAGGTACTCACACCCTCCGGTGTGAGTGCTCGAAGTTATTTCCTTTAGATTCTGCAATTTTGTCTTTTTGTTTCTTATTTTTACTAGTTAGGCTTAATGGAAAACAACAACAAAATTAGAGAGCTTTATAGTATTTATCTTGAGTTAGGACATGAAGTGTTTGAAGAGAAAATTAAAAAACCTATGGAACTTTATTTGCATGCTAATAGCAATGTTGTTAGTATGAATTCTTTGGACACCATTATTGCTAATTCTATGGAAAAGTCTAAGCTTGGGGAAGCTAGTTTTTATGAAAATGATCTTTTTAGTTCCCCAGCTTTGGAAGATAGCTATTCTATTGCTTATGATGATACCAAACCTCCGATATATGATGATTACAATGATGAATATGATATTTTCAGTCCACCTACTATTGAGGAGAAAATTAATGATTACAATATGCCTCCTATATTTTATGATTATGGTGATGAGAATAATAATGATAGCTATTTTGTTGATTTTGCTCCCACTACAATTAATAAGAATGACTATGTTTATGTGGAGAGTATTAATCCTTTTATGCATGTGGCTCATGATAAGAATGTTTCATGTGATAGTTATATTGTTAATTTTATTCATGATGCTACTTAAAGTTATTATGAGAGAGGGAAACATGGTTTTATGTATCTCAACAATATTAAGTTTCCCCTCTTTATGTTGAAAGTCTTGAAGTTGCACTTGTTTTGCTCTCCTATGCTTGTTGCTTTGTGCTTTCATGAATTGTTTCTTTACAAGATTCATATGCATAGGAAGTGGGTTAGACTTAAATGTGCTTTGAATTTGCTTCTTGATGCTCTCTTTTACTTAAATTCATATTTCTTATGTGAGCATCTTCTCAAACTATCATGCCTAACTTAAAGGCGTTAAAGAAAAGTACTTATTGGGAGATAACCCAAAAGTTTTAGATGAGTCTTAGAAGTTATTACCTCAGTAATAACCGCTCCTTATCCTTTTTATTTGCTTTTTGTGCCAAGAGTAACCTCTAATGAGAGAGAAGTAATGCTTGGGAAAGTTGTTGTCCCGAAACAGATTTTTGTGCTTCACCGTAAAAATTCGCGTAAAATCTCAGTACGTCCTTTTGAGGCGTGAATTTTTGTGCTTTTGCCCCAGGTTGTTATCTAACTTTCGTTAGTTCCACACTTTTCGATTTGAGCAATAGAAGGTCTTCGAAAAAATTCGTCTTTACCTGCTGGTCTATTTTGACAGATTTCTGTCATTATTTGCATTTGCTTCTTGTTGGTCCCTATTTGAGTTCTTTTTGGGGAATTGAGATTTTTGAGGGAATTTCTACAGTAGCTTGTGTTTTAATGGAAGTTTTATTGGTGTTGAAACTGAACCCAAAGACTTATTATCTTGAGTACACTAATATTGCTAATAAAGATTGTGTGAAGTTTTGTATGAAGGAAAAATTTCAGGTGTATGGAGAGAATGATGTAATTAGATGAAGAATGGACTAAAGCTCAAGCTTGGGGATGCCACGCATGTCACCCTAAGAAATATCCAAGAAGTACAAGCGTCAAAGCTTGGGGATGCCCAAGGCATCCCCTTCTTCATCAATAAAAATCTCAGGTTCTTCCAAACACTTCATTTTTATTGTTTCGTGCACAGTTGTGTTGTTCTTGGAGCGTTTTTATTTTCGTTTGCTTGGTTTGTTTAGTTTTCTTAATAAATTGGTTGGACCTCCTCTTTCATACATTGGTTTTCAAATAGTTTGGTTTGGATTGGAAAAGAGTAGGAAAGTTCATGCTTAAGTGGTAAAGAGAGCTTGTTTTTGACTATGGCCTATGCTTTGTCATGCCATGCTTGATATTGATTTGGCTTTATGCTTAGTATTCTTTGTTGTAACATGACTTGTTATAAACAATTGAGATTGCTTAATGTGCCTTTGAATAATCATGCGTTGTTTTAGCATATTAAAGCATAGTATTGTGGTATTCTCCTTTGATGCTTTATTTGGGTTGACTTGGCGCATGCTCACACCATGTTATGACTATCCCAAGTCACCATAAGCCTTTATGATCCTTTATTTTTCAACTTGTAGTATCACTTTACGCTTTGATCAATGATGTTTTGTCGCTCTGCATGATTATGGCCATTATTGCTCTCTTAGTTTGTCGCTCCCAGTCTTTTGCTAGCCTCCACAACCAAGTATGAGTTCCACTCATGCATCCAACTCTCTAAACCAAGTTATTCCAAAGAGTCCACCATACCTACCTATTAGCATATGCTATTCCAAGTATATTCATGTTTTATCTATCTTCCGAATTAAACTTGTTATGAGAAAACTAGTGATTAAAGCTCTCACGAACTTGATGGCACACTTTACTTTTCTTGCCCTTAATAAACTTGAACCATTGTGTCATCTATGTTGTATATGCTTGCACTTATTTGTTGGGGATTAGCAGAACCATGCTGTCATGGGGAACGCTTTCAACATTGCACTTGTACTTTGTACCTAGTTGATATCATGCTCTTTTGTCTATGGATGTAAATGGATTGTGAAATGAAAGGGGAGCTTGTAAGTCCATGGAGTTATGTATATGTGTTAGAGAAATGCCTGGTCCGCTGGTCTAATCCATGCTGACATGGTGGAAACCTGCAGTGTAACCATAATGAGCTATATATGAAGCATTCTTATAAAAAAAGAGTCAGATATTGAGAAAAAAGAGATTATAAAAAGAGGAAAGCAATAAAAAAAGCACCATATTCCCATGGTAACTAAGAAGATTGCTGAGATGCTCGTTGTCTGCTTGCCTTGTCATTTTGATATGGGGATTCTTCCGTATCATCGGGCAAGGGGTACCTCGTTGGCAGTTCTCTATGATACACATGTACTTACGATGACAATAACTTACCGGTGACTAAACTTGAGTAGCATGAGGAGCGACCCTCGTATACAAGGGACATGAGATTCCTAACTTATACTTCGTCAAGCATGTACACCATAGTTTGTTCACTTTAACCTTAATCACTTCAAGATGCTTATGATAGGGGCAATGAGAGCTGAAAGCTATAAGTACCATAATTTTTGGAAGCTCTTTATGAAACTTGAATCTCTGCTTCCTTATATGAAGGCCTTTCTTCCACCATTATATTGAGTCTCCACCTTCTATCTTTATGCACTTACTTTAAGAGCATAGTGGCCATTCTTAGTTCTATGTGCATTGTCCCAAGACTAGTTGATTGATGCATAACTTGATATTGCTTGCTTTAAACTATTTGTATCTAGTCACTCTTATGAACTTTGAAGGTGTCCTATGCATTTATATTTGCTACTCTATGAGGGACAAGCTGAATACCACTATGCTATGTTTTCTTTATGTGAAACAAACAAACCTCTTGCAAAGCATTGTTATTCATGAATCTTTTGTTTCTGCCTTTTCATGATGCAACATAGTTGCTTTGTCTTATTGTTAGAACTTTATCTTTCATGTTTTGTTGAAGTACTATGATCCCAGCTATCAATGTTTTACAAATACTTTGATCAAGTTTATGATGGTGCATGTCACCTCAAAAATTATTCTTTCTTTTTATCACTTACCTACTCGAGGACGAGCAGGAGTTAAGCTTGGGGTATTGATACATTACAAATGTATCTATAATTTTTGATGTTCCATGCTTGGTTTTATCTACTTTCTTGTGTTTTATTCCAACTTTGGAGTACTTTTCATATGATTTCTTGGACTAACCTATTAACAAGATGCCACAGTGCCAGTTGCCTGTTTTCTGCTGTTTTTGGTTCCAGGAAGTCAGAAAATGAATATTCTCGGAATTGGACGGGACAAAAGCCAAAGTTACTATTTTCCCGGAAGACTCACGAAGCCAGAAGGAGAGTCGGAGAGGGGCCACAGGGTGGCCACACCCCCCCTTGGTGCGGGCCAGCCTAGGCCGCTCCAGGGCATGGTGTGGGCCCCCTGGCCGGCCACCGACCTTGCCTCCTTCGCCTATAAGAGCCCCCCGATGCAGAAACCCTAAATCGTTAATCAGAAATCCACGAAAAGTTCCGCAGCGCCGCCGCCACCGAAGGGGAGATTCGAGGGACAGAAAGTCTCTGTTCCGGCACCCTGCCGGGATGGGGAAGTCCCCCCGGAGCCATCTCCATCGATCTCCACTGCCATATCCATCACCATTGCTGATTCCCATGATGAGGAGGGAGTAGTTCTCTCTCGAGGCTAAGGGTTCTACCGGTAGCTATGTGTTCATCTCTCTCTCTATGCATGGTCTTATTGAGATCATGAGCTTGTATTCTATAGATCTACCTTGCTACTCAAGTGCTTTAATAGATCTCTGCTCTCCCCATGTGTGTGAAAGTGACAGTGTGCACACCATGGTGGCACTTAGGCTAGAGTTTACAAATACTTGTTATGAGTTATATTTGGAGTTGGATGTCTTTATGAAATTGTGGTGTTTGTTGGACTCATATAGTGCTCAAGGTGACAGTGTGGGGTTATCTAGATGGGAAAGGCTTACTTTGAGGTGTGTTGTTATAGCCCTACCATCGATTAGAGTGTTCAACCGGAGAGTAGTTAAGAGTAGTATCATAAAGAGAATATATTTATATGAGAGTGTTCACTAGTGAAAGTATGATCCCTAGGCCTTGTTTCTAAGCACTGAAACACCGTTTGCTACTAGATCTGTTACATGTTTGCTTGCTTCCATCTTTATTTTAGTTTGCATTGTCCCACCATTATATTGAGTCTCCACCTTCTACCTTTATGCACCTACTTTGAGAGCATAGTGGCCATTCTTAGTTCTATGTGCATTGTCCCAAGACTAGTTGATTGATGCATACTTTGATATTGCTTGTTTTAAACTATTTGTCTCTAGTCACTCTTATGAACTTTGAAGGTGTTTTATGCATTTATATTTGCTACTCTATGAGGGACAAGCTGAATGCCATTATGCTATGTTTTCTTTATGTGAAACAAACAAACATCTTGCAAAGCATTGTTATTCATGAATATTTTGTTTGTGCCTTTTCATGTTGCATCATAGTTTCTTTGTCCTATTGCTAGAACTTTGTCTTTCATGTTATGATCGAAGTACTATGATCCCCCTTTGAATGTTTTACAAATACTTTGATCAAGTTTATGATGGTGCATGTCACCTCAAAAATTATTTTTCCTTTTTATCACTTACCTACTCGAGGACGAGCAGGAGTTAAGCTTGGGGATGTTGATACATTGCAAATGTATCTATAATTTTTGATGTTCCATGCTTGGTTTTATCTACTTTCTTGTGTTTTGTCCACACTTTGGAGTACTTTTCATATGATTTCTTGGACTAACCTATTAACAAGAGCCACAGTGCTAGCTGCCTGTTTTCTGCTATTTTTGGTTCCAGGAAGTCAAAAAATGAATATTCTCGGAATTGGACGGGACAAAAGTCAAAGTTATTATTTTACCGAGGGACACTTGGAGCCAGAATACGAGAAGGAGAAGGGCCAGAGGGTGGCCACACCACCTGGTGGCGCGGGCCAGGCCAGGCCACGCCAGGGGTGGTGTGGGCCCCTCCGGCACCCCCTCGGTCTCTTTTCTCGCCTATAAGAGCCTCCCGATGCATAAACCCTAAATCATCCAGCCTCCAGCCTAAAACTAAAAGTTCAAGAAGCACACGCCAATCAAGTGGAGATTCGGGGAGAAGTCTTTGTTCGGCACCGACGGGAAGTTCTGAGCCATATCCATCGATCTCCACCACCATCTTCATTACCATTGTTGATTCCCATGATGAGGAGGGGGTAGTTCTCTCTCGAGGCTAAGGGTTCTACCGGTATCTATGTGTTCATCTCTCTCTGTATGCATGATCTTATTGAGATCATGAGCTTGTAATCTATAGATCTACCTTGCTACTCAAGTGCTTTAATAGATCTCTACTCTCCCCATGTGTGTGAAGTTGATAGTGTGCACACCATGGTGGCACTTAGGCTAGAGATTACAATTACTTGTTATGAGGTATATTTTGAGTTGGATGTCTCTATGAAATTGTGGTGTTTGTTGGACTCATCTAGTACTCAAGGTGACAGTGTGGGGTTATCTAGATGGGGAAAGCTAACTTTGAGGAGTGTTGTTATAGCCCTACCATCGATTAGAGTGTTCAACCAGAGAGTAGTTAAGAGTAGTATCATGAAGAGAATATATGAGAGTGTTCACTAGTGAAAGTATGATCCCTAGGCCTTGTTTCTAAGCATTGATACACCGTTTGCAATTAGATCTGTTACATGTTTGCTTGCTTCCTTCTTTATTTCAGTTTGCCTTTAGTCTTTTCCCACATCAACCACACGCTAGCAAGCTATTTTCTATCACCGTTACCACTTATAATTATCTATACCACTTGTATTTCACTATCTCTTCGCCGAACTAGTGCACCTATACACCTGACAAGTGTATTGGGTGTGTTGGGGACACAATAGACTTCTTGTATCTTGATTGCAGGGTTGCTTGAGAGGAGATACCTTTGACCACTTCCTCCCTGAGTTCGATAAACCTTGGGTGATCCACTTAAGGGAAAACTTGCTGCTGTTCTACAAACCTCTGCACTTGGAGGCCCAACAACTGTCTACAAGAATAGAAGTGTGTAGACATGAAGAGGCTCTCACCACACCAATCCCAACAGCTGCAGATATTACACCTGCGGAGTTGGAGGATAGGGCCTAAGCCCTAGAAGCGCATCATCAAGTGAACCTTGAAGAAACTGCAAATATCATCGAGGAGAAGAACCGCATTGCAGCTGCGGGGCTGCCTAGCACCCAGTAGCATCAGAAAACCCGGAATGGCCCCGATTTGGCCAATAAAAATCCGGACATTCACAAAACCCTTTTCAAAGGAGACGTAGCCATGGGAAAACCTCGGGTCGACAGCAAGGGAAACAGGGTGTATGGCACGCCGGTAGAAAATGTTGCTGCGGGCCGGGATATCCTGGCAAATAATCCAAGTCCAGAGCAGGTCCGACTAAGTGTGAAGCTGCTCACCAAGGGCCTGGAACAACAAAAGGTCTCCATGTTCGGCAGTGGGAAGCTTGTCTCCAAATCTGACCAATACTGCACGGATACGGGTCGACATCCACATGTAAGGCCCCGACGGGAGCCAGAACAACGTTACCGTTCCGACCTTCGGGAGGACAACTATTCAAGAACTGGATCTACAAGATAATGGCACAAACCCGCATGAAGCTAGAGCAACGTTGCCCCATCCGCAGAGCGAGACGCTGGTGCAACGATGGTCCAACCTCCCCGGTGGCAGTCGAATAACCGTAGGGAAGACGAAGAAGCTCAACATCGGGAGCAGGATCGATAAAGGATGCCCCTCCTAGACACACAAGCCATCCGGTAGAGCCATGTCACAATGACGGCAAAGACAAATGAAGGAAGGATGAACACCGTGTTGGCTCAAGCCGGCATGGTGGCCGTCATCATAAAGCCCCAATCTACCACCACCACCTTCTCTGCCAAGCAGCCACCATAGCGGCTCCCATGGAGGCCAGGGGCACCATGGCGGAAGTGGTGGTAGAATAAGCAGGAGTCTAGCTCATGGGCATCGTAGCCGCAGCGAACAACCAAGACAGCGCATCCTATCACCAAGTGACTCCAGTCACCGCATCAACTCAAACATAGAGGCGCGGTGCTATGAGTCAAATAATATCTATGTGGGTCCAAAATGCTTCGGACCATGCATACGACAAACAAACTTCCTGGAAGGATTTGCTATCTCAAGGCACATCCAGCCCTACGATGGTGTGGCTCGGTTAGACACCTGGCTCTAGGACTTCTTCTAGGCCTGCTGCATCACCAAAGGAGGAAACAGCTTGGTCGCGACCCGGTATCTCCCGCTTATGCTGAGGAAGACGACTAGATCATGGCTCAATGAACTTTCGGAAAACACCATCCATAACTGGTATGACTTGTAAAGTGCTTTCTTTCGAAACTTCGAGGGAACATACAGGAGGTCCTGCATGGTCGGAGATCTGCAACAGTGCACCCACAAACCCAGAGAAACTTGATGGGACTACATCGGATGATGGATCGACACGAAGAACTCCTATGAAGGAGTAAATGACCAAACTGCAATCGAAGATCGCAGGTCTCCCAATTGGTTGACTACATCATCGCCTAAAGTACGACAAAGTTACCGACTTGGGGGAGATGATAGAGACGGTAAGCAAATAGGCTGATGCCGACGATGATTCAGAGGGACTGCTCAATGTGCTAGTTGTGTCATAGCCGGAAAATCAATCGAAGTAGCAGGCCCCAAAATGCAAGAACACCTCGGAGGAAAAACCCAATCAAGAAACCGCAATAGTCAATGCAACTTTCGGGTCTGGAGGACGAGGAGGCCACGGAGGTGGCAGGGGACAAGGTCGTGGAACTTCTAGAGTGCAAGGTAGAGGAGACCAACAACCTGGTAAAAACTACTCTTGGGCCGACATAGCCAACAATGTGTGTGTGCATCACCCGGACAGCAACGGGGGCTCGTCCCACACCAATGCTGAGTGTTGTTTCAATGAGGACATCAAGAAAGAAGAATCTGCTAGCTACAGGGCCAAGCGACGGAAAAAGAAAGAAAATTTCCGACAAAGAAAAAGAGTCCAAGGAAGATTCCGATATGGAGGAGGCGGAAGCCTCAAATCCCAAGCCAAATGGAAAGAAGACCTTCCAAACCAAGAAATACACTTACGTTTGCTTCCTTGGATCTCAACCAGCTAAGGTCAAAAAAGCAGTTATGCATGATCTAAATGCAACTATTCTGGTTGTTCCATAGTTCCTGGATTGGTCGGAAGTGACAATCACCTTTGACCGAAGTGATCATCCGCCTAAACCACACAGGCAAGGAAAGTAAGCTTTGGTCGTCAATCCACTTATTGACGGCTATGGGTTCTCCAAGGCCCTCATGGACGGTGGCAGCAGCATCAACATCAACTATGTTGAAACGCTGCGCCGTATGAGGATATCAGAAACACTCCTGAATCACATCTCTATGACTTTTCATGGAGTTGTCCCCAGATGACAAGCAAACTCTCTAGGAGAAATAACCTTGGAGTTACCTTTGGAACTCTAAGGAACTACTGTACTGAAGCACTTTCTTTCAAAGTGGTGCCGTTCAAGAGCGCATACCATGCTATCTTTGGGCGTTCGTGTTACTGGGCTTTTATGGCTCACCCTTGTTATATTTACAACATGATGAAAATTCCAGGTCCAAATGGCATCATGATGGTCCGGGGAGACCCTAAGAAGACACGAGAGTGCGGAAATGCCACCTTTGTTGAAGCCATCATGCATGCCGAGGAGTACCAGGAGATCAAGAAGAACATCGACCCGTCCAAGATTCCCGCAACGAAGAAGGAGGTGACAAAGCCTACTCCGGAGTTCAAGGCATCAGAAGAGACAAAGACGATGCCATTGAGGGATGATGATCCCTCCAAGCTGACTTAGATAGGCATAGGTTTAGGCCACACATAGGAAAGCACGCTCGTCAAGTTCCACAAAGCTAATAAAGATATCTTCGCATGGCAACCATATGAAATGTCTGGAGTACCTAGGAAACTTGTCGAGCATAGTCTAAATGTATACCCAAACGCTAAACATGTCAAATAGTCCTTATAAAGTTTTGGCGATGAAAAGAAAAAAGCAATAGCTAAAGAACTATCCCAGCTCGAGTTAGCTGGATTTATAGAAGAGGTCATCATACTGATTGGTCGGCCAATCCTGTAATGGTCCCTAAAAAGGACATGTGTGTCGATTATACTGCCTTGAACAAGGCTTGTCCCAAAGATCTATTCGCTCTGCCTAGAATTGATCAAGTTATCGATTTGACAGCAGGCTTAGAACTCCTATATTTTCTCGATGCATATTCCGGATATCAACAAATTCGGCTAAAGGAGTCAGACAAAATAAAGAATTCGTTCATCACCCCCTTCAGAACCTTCTACTACGTAACGATGCCTTTTGGGCTGGAGCTACGTACCAGCGCACTATGCAGCGTTGTCTCCACAATCTAATCAGACGCAACGTACACGCATAGGTGGATGACATAGTTGTGATGTCCCAAAAGAAGGAAACACTTATTTCCGACTTGTAGGAAACATTCAGCAATCTACAAAAATACAACATAATGCTTAACCCAAAAAGTGTTTCTTTGGAATACCAGCCAGGAAATTATTAGGTTTCATTCTGTCTCAAAGAGGCATAGAGGTGAACCGAGAAAAAATAAAGGCTATACTCAACATTGCTAGTACAACTCGCATGAAGGACGTACAACGGCTAACTGGTTGCATTGTTGTGGTCAGTCGGTTCGTAAGCCGGCTCGGTTAAAGAGCCACACCATTATAAAAGCTCTTGAAAAAGATCAAGAAGTTCTTCTGGACTGATGAAGTTGAAGCTGCACTTCAGGATCTCAAAGCCGTACTCTCGTCCGCCCCTATCCTTGCAGCACCGGAACCACAAGAACCGATGTTGCTCTACTTTGCTACGACAAATAGAGTCGTTAGTGTCGTCATGGTGGTGGAACTCCGGAAGAAAAACAGGAACACCTGGTGCAATGTCTGACTTATTATCTTAGTGAGATTCTGACTGAATCGAAGCAAAGGTATCCTCATTACCAAAAGTTAGCTATGGTGTGTTCTTCGCATCCAAAAAGCTACAACACTACTTTCAAGAGCACAAGATTACCGTGGTGAGCACAGCTCCCATGAGAGACATAATCAACAACAGCGATGCCACAGGACGTGTAGCTAAGTGGGGAATTGAGCTAGCAGCTTTTGATATTGAGTATAAACCTCGCACAGCAATTAAGTCCCAAATTCTTGCTGACTTTGTCGCTGATTGGACAGAGGCAGTAGAAAACACAGGTCTACCAGAGACGGAAGTTTGGACCTTACATTTTGACGGGTCTAAAATGCTCGGGGCTGGCGTGGTACTCAAGTCAACCCAGGGTGATAAACTGTTCTATGTGTTGCAGATTCACTTTACGGCAACAAATAATATTGCCGAATATGAAGCCTTGCTGCATGGAATTCGAACTGCAAAAGACATCGGTATTCGTCGACTCATGTGTTACAGAGACTCGGATTTAGTTTCTCAGCAAGTATTCGATATCCACAATGCAAACAAGCACATGGCAGCATATAGAGCTGTCGTGGATGAACTATCTAAATCGTTCGAAGGGTTTGAAGTTCAACACATTCCCCGAACAGAAAACAAGGAAGCAGATGCTCTATCATGAATAGGCTCTGCACAGAAAAAGATCCTGGATGGTGCTTTTTTGGAGCACTTAAGAGTTCCCTCTATCACAGGAGTTGCTGAGGAGTATCCGACCAAATCTGACTCACCACTTATAGCAGTTCTGACTATAATTCCTAGCTGGACAAAACCCTACCTTGATTTCTTGGTAGAGAGAAAGTTACCCGAAGACGAGGTTCTGAGCTAACAAATCGTCCGACAAGAAAAATCCTACACAGTGGTGGGAGGTGAGCTCTATAATCGTAGTGTGTCTGGGGTCTTTCAGCGCTGTGTTTCTCCGGAAGAAGGAGTGGAAATCCAAAGCTAATTCCACAAAGGCGAATGCAGACATCATGCCGCAGCAAAATCTTTAGTGGCAAAGGCCTTTAGACTTGGATTTTTCTGGCTTACAGCTACAGATGCCGAATGGCTGGTCAAGACGTGCAAAGGTTGCCAGAAATATGTCAAGCAAGCCCATGTTCCGGCTGATCAGCTGCGAACAATTCCGATCACATGGTCCTTTGCGGTCTAGGGGCTTGACAAGGTAGGACCGTTTAAGCATGCTCAAAGTGGATACACTCACCTTTTTGTGATGGTGGATAAATTCACTAAATGGATTGAGGCAAAACCTGTCACAAGTTGTGATGGAGTGATGGCCTGCAAGTGCACAGGTTCGTTAGAGAATGTTTTCACAAAAGTATTAATTCCAGTTTTTATATCGATCCCAATAAGGAGCCTAGGAAAGTGTTTTTATGCGGTGTTTCTGTCGCACCCAAGGTGTCACAGGTCTTGAGTGAATTGACTACAAAAGTTGACGGTGGAAGTGGTGACTAAAAGATAGAGGGACTTGCTTAGGAAATAAGTAAATTGCCTGAAAGTAAAGATGTGTAAAGGTATTGCAGATGAGAAGTTAGGCGCGGAGAGAATCAGTTCATAGTGATAGTGAAAGTGCCAAATGGAATAAGCATAATAAGTGATATTGATATTTCTTATTTATAAGTGAGTAGGCAAGCAACCCATATACCGACTAGGAGTCCTTATGGCCAATTCTTCCCAATCCCAATGATCCATCTGCCTATTACCACAGCCATGGTCAGCACATTAATTAAGGTCTTGCGATCGGATCAAGGCTTTAATCTTGACGGTTCCTTGTTGTCCTCAAGTAGTGCTAGCTCTTCTTTGATATCGGCTGTGTCACTCGGGGGTCGTCGAATTACTAGTATACAAGTTCATACCTATGAGATCTTTGGATCATGTTACCTGGGCATTTAAATTAGATAACAAGCATTATGCAAACATAGATATTCATTCTAACTATTTAAATAAACATTACAGCGATCACAAATGGATGGAATTAAAGGAGGCACATCACATCTCACCAATCCCCTACATATCCCACGCCTATGGGGATTTACTCAGACATGAGAGGAAGACAAATCAAAGGCATAATTGTATTGCAAATATAAATCATCTCAAAGTTATTGTAGCAAACCACAATAGCGATTAAAGATCCAATCAAATACAAACCATAGGTAGATCAATACCCTAATGTTACAAGTGCCAATCTCTCTCTCTCTCTAAGCAATGATGGAATGATGGTGGAGTATGTCATTTAGAGGTTGAAGATTGTCGGGGAACGAGATGAAGTTCTTCTCCTCTTTCAGATCTAATCTCTCCCTCTAGATGGCTTGCGATGGCTGTAACTTTTGTTCTATGGTTCTTCTCATCTCCCTCCTTTTATGAAAGTTGCTTGTATTGATATAAGGAAGGCGCTGGTGGGTAGTACAGGCGGTACGGGCGTGCCCCGACCGTACCAGTGGTTGTTATGCGTGCTGAACACCTCCAATGAAAATGGCTCCAATTGGGGATTTTCTTATTCTAGTGTAATTAGCCCATAAATGCTATTAGATCTTCAATAAATTTTAATTGCCTGAAAACCATCACAAGAAACCGAGGATTCGCTAACTGCAACATTAACATTAGTAGAAATGGGCAATCTTCAGTGAAATCCGGCAAGAAACAAGAGGAAAACCAATGGTAAAAAGTGATGAAATTTGGAGTTATCAACATCCCCAAGCTTAGCGGTTACTCGCCCTCGAGTGACAAAGCTATAATGAATAATAGCGAAGAATTAAATCAAGATGAAAACTTACAAGTTCGAGGTTGTATCATATTCCATCATCTCAAATCCTGCAACCTTGAACACAAGCATAATATATCTGAATAGTTGCACTTAAGCTTGATCCCTAGACGCAAGTAATTCGCTAGCTAATAGTTCTTATAACTCAAATGAGATTGTTAAAAAATTGGCGAGGCTTTGCAAATCAATTTCTTTTAGCTCCTCTCTTTTTATGAGAGTGAAAATGTTTTAAGCGAGATTGCTTGAGTCAAAATTAAGGGTGCACATGTAGATGTCAAAAGAAGGATAAACTTAGAGCTTTTTCATTAATCACCCACTTCGATAATCGCGGCTATCAAATACCTCTTATTTTCCTTGCTTATCAAGAACTCTAATTGCACATTTTAGGTAGTGAGGTGATGCCAACAATTAAAAGTATCGAAAGTGTCTCAACTCGTATTTTGATAGTGGATCTTTTCTTTTTCCTTCTCAAGGATCAACGGAGATTTCTTTTGTAAACTCCTACATAACCTATTGGGAATACCAATAATTTTGCCCATATAGCAACATGTATGCCACTCATGCCATCAACTCATAGTCGAAATCCGGGGTTATACCATAGATCGTTCAGAAGAGACCGGAGTTGTTGGCATCCCAAAGGTGTGTATTTGAAATAAAGTACTCTTATTTTCTTCTTCTCTTTTTCCTTTCTCTCTTTTTTTATATCAAGTCAATACAAGTTTTAGCATCCCCCTCTCCCACTCTAAAAGTTTGTTCTATCAAGCAATTCTTTTTCAGAAGGTATCATCAAGTCAACGATCAGTATGTGGGATTGAGCACTACTAAGATTAAGCCCTTGAGACAAAAACATGGCACCAAAGTTGTCGATGGACACTTTCTCTTGTTCTAAGAAGTTTGGAATTGAATCCCAAGAGTGGTTTTTCAAACTGATATTAATTGTCGAAAGTCTTAACCAAAGAGGTGACAAAATCCTTTGAGCTCAAGTTCTAAAATATAACGAACTAAGCGTGGAGTCGAACTCAAGTGCAATCGATTAGTCATAAAATGTTCATGAATAAGCTTACAGGAAGAAGGAAAATAGGAATATGGTACCTCCTCTTGCTTGTTCGTCTTCTACTTGAGCCAACTCTTTGCATTCGTCTCCATAGCTCGATCATTAGAAGTGAGCAACCTGTAGAAAGGATTAAAAATAGCCAAGAGAAATTTGCACAAATAAAGCTAGAGACTAGTCTAATATTTTTGGGTTTTCTTTTATCAAATTAAAAACTGAAAGTAAACATGCATTGAAACAAAAACAAACAAATAAAAAGAAGAAAGAAAAATATGAATGCAAAAAGGTGGGAGGAATTTAACCTCCCCAAGATTAGGCTTTTGCCTAACTGGAATCAGTTGTCGCTATCATCAGGTGGTGGCTGCTGTTATGGGAAGTTTGGGTAACGGTTTGGAAAGTTGGTCATGAAAGACGTGAAGTCTTGAGTGAGGTTGACTATGTTGGCGTTCGCATCATACAACGTGTTTTCTATGTTGTCAATGCGATGCACCACCTGGTCAAAATCACTCCCCGAGACATAGTTGAATCCCGCTGTGGTGGAGGCATACCTTGTTGCTGGTGTTGGTGGAAAGGCTGTTGGTGATGGTGTTGCTGGCCGTAGTCGTCCCATCCTGCACCATGCCAGCCTTCTTCTTCTTGATCTTGCTGCTATTGGCCAGCTACTACGTTTCCCAGTTGGGATGGCCACTTCGTGGCGCAGTCCTTCCTGAGAGGATCAGTGCCTGCTAGAACTCCTCCGAGTGAGGACCCAACTCTGTTTACCTGGTAAACCAAAATCTTGGACAAAAGGAAGCAAGATTTGGTGGAGATCACCGTTAGGTTCAAAATAAAATTGGTAAGCACGGAGGGCATGCTCTGGTCTATAGACCCCCACGAACTTGGTGCTAGCCATATGATTGTCATCCAGGATCTTACTGCCAGCCATAGTTGTTTCATGTGGTAGGAAAAAATCATTTGCATAGGCGATCTGTGTGATCAACCCACCACAATGAATGTCCCCCATGGAAGCCGACCTTTGGCAGCGAAAGTGCTGGATGAGAAAGCACCCAAATTTACCTTGCTCACCATCTCTGGATACAAGGCCATATGAATCACACTCATTTCGGGGCCTGCCATTGCCCCAACATCACCTTTTCCAAATAAAGAATTAACAAGGAAGGTATGAAAATAACGTATAGTAGGATTCTGGATAGTGGCGCTCTTCTTACGCAAGTAATCATTATTCCAGTGGACAGAAATTTTCCTCCAAGATTGCATTGCCTTTATGTGCACACTGTCATTAATATCGAGTTCTCCCTCATGGGAGAATCCTAAACTATCACAAAATACATAGAAGGTCGGGTTGTGGAGCTGCCCATTGAGCACAAAACTTATAGTGCAATTACGTTCCTGGGCTTCGAGATCATCATGGAACGATGAAAGGAACTTGTACATGGCGAGCTTGTAGGTGTCGACGGAGAGGTAGGAGAAGTCGACCATGCCATCTTGCATAGTCATCCGCTCAAAGTCCTCTAGAAGACCCTAGCAGGAGAGGAACTCACGGTCTACCAACTTGGTGGGAAAAACCTTGTGGTTGCTCACCCTCTCCTAGTTTCGGCTCATGGCAGCCCTCAAGATGTCCACCTCCGAGCGTCTCTTCTTCGAGCCTGGCAGCTTGGCAGAGCCCGAGGCTCCCGCCGTACCCGAGCCCTTGCCCGAACGGAACATCCTCCCAATGTTATGCATTGTGCTATGAAATTTTTGAAGAAAACTATAGGCATAAAGTTTCTATCATATAAACAAACGATTACTGGTAGAAGTTAAAAATCCTAACGTGATAAATCAATAATAATCTCAAAATATGATGAACTCATCTAAATAGCCAATGTGATGAATTCAACCATGGATTTCAGAAAATAGAGTACGAATCGGACGAGAAACTTACCGATGTGAAGATTCCCCAACTCAAAAACACAAAAACAATGAAGAATCAAAGGTTTTAGGAGGCTAGGGTTTGTGGTGGAGAGAGAAAGAGCAAGGAAGAAAGAGGAAGAATAAGAAGGAGGCTGGCTGGGAGTCATCGGCCATCGGCCTTTACCTGGCGACGCACGCGGTACGGGCACACCCTGCTCATACTGGTGGTCGTCACCATTGGATCAACTCTAGGGTTCGAGATCAAACTTGATCGACCTAGTACGGGTGCGTGGTACGGGCGCACCTCGACTGTATCAGTGGTCGTTATCTATACAGGAACTTTGATCGATTTCGTCGATGTTTGGTACGGGCGTGGGGTACAGGCATACCTCAGTCGTACCACTAGTCATCGTCGATATTGTTCCTGCTGCTTTTTTCGATGAGACACGGTATGGGCACGCGGTACACGCGTACCACGGCCGCACCAGTGCTTGTTATCTATGCTGAACCCTTTCCTCTTCTTCATTTTCCCCTTGCTTCTCAACTTCACTAAGGTAAATTCTCTGAATGAACTCAAAACTCAAAACAAACTTATTAGATCATACAAATAATAAAATAGTAATCATAAACAAAATTTAAACTAAATTTATTAAGAATGGGTTAACTCCCATTAAGGGTTTTATTCTAGGATTTTGATTAATCAAACTCCATGTCATCGGTGTTCATTTCAAGCTGCACTTTTCCTTTTGTTTTTGCTGCTTGATCACGCTTAGGTGCTGGAATGTATTTTCCATTGTGTTCCTGTTTCTTAGGGAAGTATCGAACAATGTGATCATCATATATATTGAAGATAATCTTACTTCTAGAGTAATCTACGTTAGCCCCAGTTGTACTAAGAAAAGGTCTTCCAAGGATGATAGATAGTTTGTCATCCTCAGGAACATCAAGAATAATAAAATCAGTGGGTATAACATGTTGATCTATTCTAAGAAAAACATCTTCGATCATTCCGACAGGTTGTTTAGTTGTCTTATCCGCCATTTGTAATGTTATTGAAGTAGGAGAACATTCTCCAAGATTCAATTTCTTAAATAAGGAATAAGGCATAACACTAACACCTGCTCCTAAATCACGAAGAGCGTCGAATATATTAGTTTTCCCTATTGCACAAGAGATGGTTGGTATCCCTGGATCCCCAAACTTAGCAGGAAGTTTATCGCCAAAGCTTGTCATAACTGATACAGTCTTAGTTACCTTCTTTTTTCTATTAAGGATGTCACGCATAAACTTTTTATAAGTAGGAACTTGGATAGCATCAGTTAAAGAAAATTCTAAACGCAAGCTGCCTAGAGCCTCAGCAAAAGAGTCATAAATGGCTTTATCTGGTTAGTAATGAACTCGGTTAGGATAAGGAATTTTCTTTTTGGTAGGTATTACCTTCTCTCTTACCTTTGTCACTGGTTCAACATTCTTTTTATTTTTACTTGCAACTGCTTTTTGCTTATCGACGTGTTCTTCATGCGGGTGATAACTTGCTCTTCTTGTTCCTTTCTGAGACCGGTTTCTTCCCTTGAATCGATCGTCTCAGTGTCTAAATCATATGGTTTGTGCTTATCCCCTGCTTCCTCTTCTTCTTGAGTTTTGGAAGTTTCATTTTCCCTTTTTTGGGCCTCATAATCAATGTTGTCCTATGGATCGACTAAATTCACTTCTTATTAACTCATCTCCTGAGTCTCTCTTGCTTTTTGAGCTTTCTCTTCTTGATACCAAGGTGGCCCTTGTGGTTCTTGAGCCTCTGTACCACGCCTAGTAACAATGTTAGTAGAAACAGTATTGAAATTTCTTTGGTTCAAAATCAAAGTTTGGGTTTCATTTATTTGCTTGCACTGTGTTTTAACCATACTTAGATATATATCTAAATGTTTTGCGGCTTGACCCAAGTCGTCAAAGACTTCTGTTAAGTCTCTTATATTCTTTTCTTGTGTCATAAGATGTTTATAGTTTTTCTCACAGAATTGATTCTGTTGATATTTAAACTTTTGCATTACAAGATTTAAATCATCTTCTATTACATAAGTTTAAAGGATGTCAACTTTGTTTACTTTTACAAGTTCCGAAGCTATACCTTTCTCTTCCATGGACTTTTTGACTTTGGATATAAGATCTAGTGGTATGTGAATCATACCTTTTCATGGTTCAATATCCTCAACTCGATTGTATTGTTCATCATTAAAGGATCTTACCTCAAAATGCTTTACACATTCCGATAGTGTCAAGTTGCATATTGCTCCTCCTGTAGATAGATCAATCATCTCTTTTATCTCGTCATTAATCCCATTATAAAAATATTGGATAACTATACTCTCAAGAAAACCATGATTTGCAACTTTCATAATCATTGCATAATATCTGTTCCATGCTTGATAACGGGTTTCTCCAATTGTTTGCAGAAAATTTGTTATACTTTGTTTGATTTGCATGATTTTAGTAAATGAGCAATATTTATGCATGAATTCTCGGATGTAGTCCTCCCAACTTTTTATAGTGTGATTCAATAATGATTATAACCAAGCAAAAGCATTATCTTTCAAAGACCAGCGAAAGAGTTTAAGAAGTACAAACTCTATTGGTAAACTTGCCGGTTTAAGAGTAACACAAAGGTCGTGTACCCTTGTCAAGTGGTCACTAGGGTCTTCCTCTTCTTTTCCTGCCGAAGCAATTTCCTTCATCATATATATTAGCTCAGGATATATTTCAAATTCCTGGCCCTCAAGTTCAGGATAAAGAATAGGCATTTTCCTCAAGTGCCTAGATGGATTCCCATACTCTCCCAAAGGTAACTAATGTTCGGCCCCTCGGGTGATGGTCAAATCTGCCATCAATGGAATCAGACTATTCATGTCTACAGTACGTGAATTAGTAAATCTTTTAATAAATTCTAATCGTCTCTCGATCGGAACACGATCAATATATGGAGGTAAATAGGTTTTTCCTAATCGAGTGGTACCTCTATCTTCAACGGAGATCATGAACGGTATCAATAGTTCCTGTTGTCAAGAAACAACACTTAGCACTTAGCTCCCCGGCAATGGCGCCAGAAAATATCTTGATGGCTTGCAAGTGCATAGGTTTGTCAGAGAATGTTTCTGTGGAAGTATTAATTCTAGTTTTTATATCGATCCCAACAAGGAGCCTAGAAAAGTGTTTTTATGCGGTGTTTCTATCACACCCAAGGTGTCACTGGTCTTGAGTGAATTGACTGCAAAAGTTTACGGTGGAAGTGGTGAGTAAAATATAGAGGAACTTGCTTAGGAAATAAGTAAATTGCATGAAAGTAAAGATGTGTAAAGGTCCTGCATATGAGAAGTTAGGCACGGAGAGAATTAGTTCATAGTGATAGTGAAAGTGCTAAATGGAATAAGCGGAATAAGTGATATTGATATTTCTTATTTATAAGTGAGTAGGCAAGCAACCCATATACCGACTAGGAGTCCTTATGGCCAATTCTTCCCAATCCCAATGATCCATCTGCCTGTTACCACGACCATGGTCAGCGCATTAATTAAGGTCTTGCAACCGGATCAAGGATTTAATTTTGATGGTTCCTTGTTGTCCTCAAGTAGTGCTAGATCTTCTTTGATCTCGGTCGTGTCACTCGGGGGGTCGCCGAATTGCTAGCATACAAGTTCATACTTGTGAGATCTTTGGATCATGTTACCTGGGCCCTTAAATTAGATAATAAACGTTAGGCAAACATAGATATTCATTCTCACTATTTAAATAAACATTACAACAATCACAAATGGATGGAATTAAAGAAGGCACATCACATCTCACCAATCCCCTACATCTCCCATGCCTATGGGGATTTACTTAGACATGAGAGGAGGACAAATCAAAGGCATAATTGTATTGCAAATAGAAATCATCTCAAAGCTATTGTAGCAAACCACAATTGTTATTAAAGATCTAATCGAATAGAAACCGTAGGTAGATCAAAGTATCAAACCCTAATCTTACAAGTGTCAATCTCTCTCTCTAAGCAATGATGGAATGATGGTGGAGTATGTGGTTTATAGGTTGAAGATCATAGGGGAACGAGGTGAAGTTCTTCTCCTCTTTCAGATCCAATCTCTCCCTCTAGATGGCTTGCAGCGGCTGTAACTTCTGTTTTGTGGTTCTTCTCGTCTCTCTCATTTTACGAAAGTTGCTTGTATTGATATAAGGAAGGTGCCAGTGGGTAGTACGGGCGGGCGGTATGGGCGCGCCCCGACCGTACGAGTGGTCGTTATGCATGCTGAATACCTCCAATGAAAATGGCTCCAATTAGAGATTTGCTTATTCTGGTGTAATTAGCCCATAAATGCTATTAGGTCTTCAATAAATGTTCATTGCCTGAAAACCATCACAAGAAACCAAGGATTCACTAACTGTGAAATTAACATTAGTACAAAGGGGCAATCTTCAGTGAAATCCGGCAATAAACAAGAGGAAAACCAATGGTAAAAAGTGATGAAATTTGGAGCTATCATGGAGCAACAGCCAAAAAGTTCGTTGAGGACGTGATCATCCGATTCGGGTATCTGCACGGTATTATTATAGACAACGGGAGTAACTTTCCCATGGGAGAACTCGTCGAATTTTGCAGTGAACAAGGGATCTGACTTGATATTGCATCAGTCACACATCCACAAGCCAATGGACAAGTCGAAAGGGAAAATGGTTTAATTCTACAAGGCCTACGACCAAGACTCGAAGCACCACTTCATCGTGCTATGGGGGCTTGGGCGGAGGAATTGCCGTCTGTTATTTGGAGTTTACGAACTACTCCTAATAGGTCAACTAGATATAAACCCTTCTTCTTGGTCCACGGTGCAGAAGCAGTTCTTCCAAGTGATCTTATCCATACTTCTCCTTGAGTTGCTATGTATGTCAAAGAAGATGCCAAAGTTGCTCGAAAATATGACCTCTATATGCTCGAGGAAGTTCGCGTATGTGCTAGGTAGAGATCTACAGTCTATCAGCAGAAACTACGTAAGTATCGTAGTCAGAGAGTCAGAAATCGGTCTTTTAGGAAGGGCGATCTGGTTCTCCGACTAGTGCGAAAAAAGCACAAACTTGCCCCTATATGGGAAGGGCCCTTTATGGTTAGTCGAGTATTGCACAATGGTTCTTACTACCTAACTGACATGAGGCCAAAAAAAGAAAGACCTGCTACGAAGAAGAGAAAGAGAGCAGGAGGCAGTACAAACCCATATGAAATAGTCCGTCCATGGAATATTTCTCAGCTACGTCCCTTTTATTCTTAAATTTCCTTTTTTGTAATCATATCAATGTACATGTTCAAAGTGAAATAAAGTATTGGTCTCCTCAAATGTTTTTTCTTGAGACGTTTTTTATGTGCCATCTTATTTCCAAATGATCATGTCATAGTCGAAAATCTCAGAATACTTGAATGTACTTTATGCTCATGTTTGTTCTAGTTAGATTTCTGATTCTAAAAAAGCTACCTTCGGGTATAGGTCTAAAAAAATTCTAGTTTATACTTGGGTTTTTGTCTGATTGCTGGACGCGGGTATTTTCCGAGTAATGAATTGATGGTACTAGAAGCTGGCTTTGAATCTGGATTTAAACTAGTATAGCAATTGAGCTCCGTGGCTCGGCAAAGTTTCCGTGCTGAAGGTTTGCTGGCTCACGAAAGGGACGAGGCAGAAAGCCAGATAAACGATAAGTACAGACAAAAATAAGTGCTTAAGTATTTTTCGAGCACAGCAAACAAAAACAGCCAAAAGTGCTAAAAGAGTAAAGCATGAGTTCTTACAATCTTAGCACTAGCAAAATAATATCCTACTTATTACATCAGATTGTTTTGTAGAATAACAATTTTTTATGGTACACTCTATGATGCAGTGGAGACGAAGGATTTGTCGGCTCGCTGGAAACATCACCCGTATCACCCCGATATCTTTCTGAGACGAGTATGTCAGACTCAGTCTGCTCATCATCTTCGGAAACTTCAGCAACTTCTTCCTTGGGGGAGGTGGCACTTCAATGGGCGTGAAGAACGGATCATCATAGCTGGTCAGTGATACGTTGGAAATGTATCTATAATTTTTTATGTTCCATGCTTGTTTTATATCTATGTTCTTATGTTTTGTCCACACTTTGGAGTACTTTTACACATTTTCTGGAACTAACCTATTAACAAGATGCCACAGTGCCAGTTGCATGTTTTCTTCTGTTTTTGGTTCTAGAAAAGCCAGGAAATGAATATTCTCGGAATTGCACCAGACAAAAGCCAAAGTCGACATTTTATCGGAAGACTCATGAAGCCAGAAGAAGAGACGGAGAGGGGCCAGGGGCTGGCCACACCATGTGGTGGCACGGGTCCCCCTGGCCGCGCCACCAGGTGGTGTGGGCCCCTAGTACACCCCATGATATCGCCCCTTCGCCTATAAGAAGCCCCCCGATGAGAAAACCCTAAATAATCCAGCCTCCAGCCACGAAAAGTTCTGCAACACCGTCGCCACCGAAGAGGAGATTCGGGGGACAGAAAGTCTCTATTCCGGCACCCTGCCAGGACGGGGAAGTGCCCCGGAGCCATCTCCATCGATCTCCACCACCATCTTCATTGTCGTTGCTGATTCCCATGATGATGAGGGAGTAGTTCTTCCTCGAGGCTAAGGGTTCTACCGGTAGCTATGTGTTCATCTCTCTCTCTATGCATGATCATATTGTGATCATGAGCTTTGTAATCAAGTAGATCTACCTTGCTACTCAAGTGCTTTAATAGATCTCTGGTCTCCCCATGTGTGTGAAAATGACAGCGTGCACACCATGGTGGCACTTAGGCTAGAGATTTCAAATAGTTGTTATGAGTTATATTTGGAGTTAGATGTCTCTATGAAATTGTGGTGTTTGTTGGAACCATCTAGTGCTCAAGGTGACAGTATGGGGTTATCTAGATGGGGAAAGCGGACTTTGAGGTGTGCTGTTATAGCCCTACCATGGATTAGAGTGTCCAACCAGAGAGTAGTTCAGAGTAGTATCATGAAGAGAAGATATTTATATGAGAGTGTTCACTAGCGAAAGTATGATCCCTAGGCCTTGTTTCTAAACATTGAAACACCGTTTGCAACTATATCTGTTACATGTTTGCTTGCTTCCATCTTTATTTCAGATTGCCTTTAGTCTTTTCCTCCCGTCAAGCTATTTTCTGGCACCGTTACCACTTATAATTATCCATACCACTTCTATTTCACTATATCTTCGCCAAACTAGTGCACCTATACACCTGACAAGTGTATTGGGTGTGTTGGGGACACAAGAGACTTCTTGTATCTTGATTGCAGGGTTGCTTGAGAGGGATACCTTTGACCACTTCCTCCCTGAGTTTGATAAACCTTGGGTGATCCACTTAAGGGAAAACTTTCTATTGTTCTACAAACCTCTGCACTTGGAGGCCCAACAACTGTCTACAAGAATAGAAGTGCGTAGACATCAAGCTATTTTCTGGCGCCGATGCCGGGGAGGTAAGGTAAAAGGTACTCACATCCTCTGGCTACTAAGTTATCTTCTAGTACTGTAGCTAGTGTGTGAGTTCTCAAAGTTATTTCCTTTAGATTCTGCAATTATATCTTTTTGTTTCTTGTTTTTATTTTCACTAGTTAGGCTTAATAGAAAACAACAACAAAATTAGAGAGCTTTTTAGTATTTTTCCTAAGTTAGAACATGAATGGTCTGAAAAGAAAATTAAAAAACCCATAGAACTTTCTTTGCATGCTAATAGCAATGTTATAAGTATGAATCTTTTGAACACCTTTGTTACTAATACTATGGAAACGTCTTAGCTTGGGGAAGTTAGTTTTTATGAAAATGATCTTTTTAGTTCCCTAGATTTAAAGAAGAAAATTTGCTTTGATGATACTTTATCTCCCATATGTGGTAATTCTAATGATACTTGTGATATTTTAAATCCACATACTGAAAGCATCCCCTTTAAAATACCTATAAAAATTGTTAAACATGTTATGAATAACTGTTATTTTGGAGATGAAACTATCCATCCTGATGATCATTTACTCTTTATACACGAATTATGCGAGTTGTTCAAGTGTGCAGGTATTTCAATGAACCAAGTTAAGTGGAAGCTATTCCCTTTTTCACTTAAGGGCAAAACAAGGGAGTGGTATGAGCTACTAGATGATCCTCACCATTTGGAACGGAAGGAACTTGAATCTCTCTTTTACTCTAAATTTTATCCTCCTCATGAAATTCATAAAGATAGGAATTACATTTATAATTTTCATCCACATGATGGAGAAAATATTGCCCAAGCATGGGGGAGATTGAAGTCACTAATGCTCAAATGTCACATTTATGAGCTCCCCAGTAATATTGTTATTAATAATTTTTATGCAAGGCTTTCTAGACATTACAAGGACTATCTAGATACCTGTTTAGAGGGATCCTTCACAAGTAAGGAGGTCAAAGCTAAGTGGGATCTCCTTGAAACAATTCAAAGCAATACCGAAGATTGGGATAATGACAAAGGTAAAGAACCAGGTATAAACTATGAGTATGATTGCATTAAGTCTTTCGCTGAAACTGCTGATTTTCAAGAGCTTAGTGCTAAATATGGTCTTGATCCTCAAATTCTTGTTGATTGTTGTAGAGCCTTTGCTTCTCATATTAATGCTCCTAAGGAAAAATGGTACATGTATCATGAGCCTTTTAAAGACACTTGCATGGAAAATGAAATTGTTATTAATGATAGCAATAAACATGCTCAAACCTCTGAAAGTACTATTTCTTATAAGCATGTTAATTTTTGTGGAATACATAGACCTTGTGAGAAGAATCAAATTGAAGAAGAATAGTGTATCACCCACAGGAATGAAAAAACTAGAATGTGGTATAGGGCTCTAAATGATCTTGGTAAAAACGTTTGTGCCCTCTATCCTTTTATTTGTGAACTTTGCTTTGAAGTGGGTCATTTCAATTTTCAATGCTCAGGCCATAATAATAGCCCTTCTAATCCAATGAGTACTACAAGTTTGTATTATGATGACATGATCACTCCTAATCAGCATGATGAACTTACATTATTTTTGGGGTGTGAAGAGTTATCAAGAAAAACTTCTTTGGTTGATATGAGTGCTTTTGGTATGAATAGTGTCCTGCATGGTTGTCATCTTTATTGTGTTGATAATTTCCACATAAATTCTTACATACAAAATATTATAAAAGATGAGATTTTACCAAAATATGATAGGACTAATATGTGTTTTGATCTTATTAATGAAAAGAAGGAATCCTCCAAAGTTTCTTCTATTGTCTCTAACAATAAACCAAGGTATATGGAGAAGCTTCCTTTCAAGCCTCTCCCTCCTAAAGAGAAGAAGAGAAAGAATAAGAGGAGGAGTAAAAGGAGAGGGGAAACGGTATTTTCCCCTAAGCATGTTGCTCCTATTATAGTTTTTGATGAGTCTGAATTCGATGATGTTCCTATGCCTATTACCTATAGTAGTAACCATGATTGGGAAAAGCACACTACTTTTGATATTAAAAATCTCTTCGGTACAAATGCTGAAAATGATAATATTAATAATTGTTGTACTATTAGTACTATCCATGTTCCTTACAATGATGATATGTTTACAAGTGAACACACTTTGGAAGATAACTATTCTATTGCTTACGATGATACTATACCTCCAATATATGATGATTGCCATGATGAATATGATATTTTCAGTCCACCTACTATTGAGGAGAAAATTAATTATGATTACAATATGCCTATTTGATGATTATGGTAATGAGAATAATAATGATAGCTATTTTGTTGAATTTTCTCCCACTACAATTAACAAAAATGACTATGTTTATGTGGGGCGTATTAATTCTTTTATGCATGTGGCTCATGATAAGAATGTTTTATGTGATAGTTATATTATTAATTTTATTCATGATGCTACTGAAAGTTATTATGAGAGAGGGAAACATGGTTTTATGTGTCTCAATAATATTAAGTTTCCCCTCTTTATGTCGAAAGTCTTGAAGTTGCACTTGTTTTGCTTTCCTATGCTTGTTGCTTTGTGCTTTCATGACTTATTTATTTACAAGATTACTATGCATAGGAAGTGGGTTAGACTTAAATGTGCTTTGAATTTGCTTCTTGATGCTCTCTTTTACTTCAATTCATATTTCTTATGTGAGCATCTTCTCAAACTATCAAGCCTAGCTCAAAGGCGTTAAAGAAAAGCACTTATTGGAAGATAACCCAAATTTCGTTAAGAGTCTTTTTGCTGAGTTTTGGAAGTTATTGCCTTTGTAATAACCTCTCCGTATCATTTTTGTTTGGTTTTTGTGCCAAGAATAACCTCTAATGAGAGAGAAGTAAGATTTGGGAAAGCTACTGTCCCGAAACAGATTTTTGTGCTTCACTGCAAAATTCGTGAAAAATCTCTGTATGTCGGATTGAGCTATAATTTTATGTTTAAATCCCCCAGGTTGTTGGCTAACTTTCATTAGTTCAACACGTTTTTATTTGAGCAACAGAAGGTCTTCAAAAAATCTGTTTTCACCTACTGGTCTGTTTTGACAGATTTCTGCCATTATTTGCATCTGCCTCTTTATCGATTTCTTTTTGGGTTATTTTTGGTGAATTGAGATTTTTGAGGGAATTACTACAGTATCTTGTGTTTTTAATGAAAGTTTTGCTGTTTTAAAACTAAAACCCAAAGGTTTATTATCTTTTGAATGCACTAATGTTGCTAATGAAGATTGTGTGAAGTTTTGTATGAAGAAAATTTTCAGGTGTAGGGAAAGAATGATGTAATGAGATGAAGAATGGACAAAAGCTCAAGCTTGGGGATGCCACCCCGTGTCACCCCAAGAAATATTCAAGAGGTACAAGCGTCAAAGCTTGGGGATGCCCAAGGCATCCCCTTCTTCATCAATAAAAATCTCAGGTCTTTCTAGACACTTCGTTTTTATTGTTTCATGCACTGTTGTGTTGTTCTTGGAGCGTCTTCGCGTTTGTTTTTGGTTTTCTTTTGCTTAGTTTGCTTGAATAAATTGGTTGGACCCCCTCAATCATACATTAGTTTTCAGATAAGATTGGTTTGGATTGGAAAAGAGTAGGAAAAGTTCATGCTTAAGGGGTAAAAAGGAGCTTGTTTTTGACTGTGGCCTATGCTTTGTCATGTGATGCTTGATATTGTTTTGGCTTTATGATTAGTGATTTTTGTTCTAGCATGACATGTTATAAACAATTGAGATTGCTTAATGTGCCTTGAAAGAATCATGTGTTGTTTTAGCATATTAAAGCATAGTATTGTGGTATTCTCCTTTGATGCTTTATTTGGGTTGACTTGGCGCATGCTCACACCATGTTAAGACTATACCAAGTCACCATAGCCTCTATGATCATTTATTTTTTGACTTGTAATATCACTTTATGCTTTAATTAATGATGTTTGTTGCTTTGCATGATTATGGCTATTATTGCTCTCTTAGTTGGTCGCTCCCAGTCTTTTCCTAGCCTCCATACCAAGTATGAGTTCCACTCATGCATCCAACTCCAAATAAAACCAAGTTATTCCAAAGAGTCCACCATACCTACCTATTAGCATTTGCTATTCCAAGTATATTCATGTTTTTATCTACCTTCCGAATTAAACTTGTTATGAGAAAATTAGTGATTAAAGCTCTCACAAACTTGATGGCACACTTTACTTTTCTTGCCCCTAATAAACTTGAACCATTGTGTCATATATGTTGTATATGCTTGCACTTATATGTTGGGGATTAGCAGAACCATGCTGTCATGGGGAACGCTTTCAACATTGAACTTGTACATTGTACCCAGTTGATATCATGCTCTTTTGTTTATGGATGTCGTCGGTATGAAATGAAAGGGGAGCTTGTAAGTCCATGGAGTTATGTATGTGTGTTAGAGAAATGCTTGGGCAGCTGGTCTAATCCATGCCTAATCATGGTGGAAACCTGCGGTGTAACCATAATGAGCAATCTATGAAGCATCCTTCTTATAAAAAAAGAGACAGAGATTGAGAAAAAGAAAGAAAAAAAGAGATGAGAAAAGAGGAAAGAGAGAAAAAAGCACCATTTTCCCATGGTAAATAAGAAGATGCTGAGATGCTTATTGTCTGCTTGCCTTGTCATTTTGATACGGGGATTCTTCCGTATCATCGGGCAAGGGGTACCCCATTGGCGGTTCTCTATGATACATATGTACTTACTATGACAAGAACTTACTGGTAACTAAACTTGAGTAGCATGAGGAGCGGCCCACATATTCAAGGGACATGAGATTGCCAACTTATACTTTGTCAAGCATATACTCCATAATTTGTTCACTTTAACCTTAATCACTTCAAGATGCTTATGATAGGGGAAATGAGAGCTGAAAGCTAATAAGTACCATAATTTTTGGAAGCTCTTTATGAGACTTTAATCCCAGCTTCCTTCTATGAAGGCCTTTCTTTTACTTTTATGTTTAGTCACCATCTTCTATCTTTATGCACCTATTAAGAGAGCATAGTGGCCATTCTTAGTTTTAATGTGCATTGTCCCAAGACTTGTTGATTGATGCATAACTTTTATATTGCTTGTTCTTAAACTACTTGTATCTAGTCACCCTTATGAACTTTGAAGGTGTCCTATGCATTTATGTTTTGCTACACTATGAGGGACAAGCTAAATACCATTCTCATTATGTTTTCTTTATGAGAAACAAACAAATGTCTTTCAAAGCATTGTTATTCATGAATCTTTTGTTTGTACCTTTTCATGTTACAACATATTTGCTATGTCTTATTGTTAGAACTATATCTTTCATGCTATGTTAAAGTACTATGATCCCAGCTATCAATGTTCTACAAATACTTTGATCAAGATTATGATGGTGCATGTCACCTAAAAAATTATTCTTTCTTTTCATCACTTACCTACCCGAGGACAAACAGGAGTTAAGCTTGGGGATGTTGATACGTTGGAAATGTATCTATAATTTTTGATGTTCCATGGTTGTTTTATATCTACTTTCTTATGTTTTGTCCACACTTTGGAGTATTTTTACACATTTTCTGGAACTAACCTATTAACAAGATGCCACACTGCCAGTTGTCTGTTTTCTTCTGTTTTTGGTTCTAGAAAAGCCAGGAAATGAATATTCTCGGAATTGGACCGGACAAAAGCCAAAGTCGATATTTTACCGAAAGACTCACGGAACCAGAAGACGAGATGGAGAGGGGCCAGGGGCTGGCCACACCATGTGGTGGTGCGGGTCCCCCTGGCCACTCCACCAGGTGGTGTGGGCCCCTGGTCCACCCTCTAACATCGCCCCTTCGCCTATAAGAAGCCTCCCAATGAGAAAACCCTAAATAATCCAGCCTCCAGCCACGAAAAGTTCCACAGCGCTGCCGCCACCGAAGAGGAGATTTGGAGGACAGAAAGTCTCTGTTCCGGCACCCTGCTGGGACGGGGAAGTGCCCCCAGAGCCATCTCCATCGATCTCGACCACCATCTTCATCGTCGTTGCTGATTCCCATGATGATGAGGGAGTAGTTCTTCCTCGAGGCTAAGGGTTCTACTGGTAGCTATGTGTTCATCTCTATCTCTATGCATGATCATATTGTGATCATGAGCTTTATAATCAAGTAGATCTACCTTGCTACTCAAGTGCTTTAATAGATCTTTGCTCTCCCCATGTGTGTGAAAGTGATAGCATGCACACCATGGTGGCACTTAGGCTAGAGATTACAAATACTTGTTATGAGTTATATTTGGAGTTGGATGTCTCTATGAAATTGTGGTGTTTGTTGGAACCATCTAGTGCTCAAGGTGATAGTGTGGAGTTATCTAGATGGGGAAAGCGGACTTTGAGGTGTGCTGTTATAGCCCTACCATGGATTAGAGTGTCCAACCAGAGAGTAGTTCAGAGTAGTATCATGAAGAGAAGATATTTATATGAGAGTGTTCACTAGCGAAAGTATGATCCCTAGGCCTTGTTTCTAAACATTGAAACACCGTTTGCAACTAGATCTGTTACATGTTTGCTTGCTTCCATCTTTATTTCAGATTGCCTTTAGGCTTTTCCTCCCGTCAAGCTATTTTCTAGCACCGTTACCACTTATAATTATCCATACCACTTGTATTTCACTATCTCTTTGCCGAACTAGTGCACCTATACACTTGACAAGTGTATTGGGTGTGTTGGGGACACAAGAGAGTTCTTGTATCTTGATTGCAGGGTTGCTTGAGAGGGATACCTTTGACCACTTCCTCCCTGAGTTCGATAAACCTTGGGTGATCCACTTAAGAGAAAACTTGCTGCTGTTCTACAAACCTCTGCACTTGGAGGCCCAACAACTGTCTACAATAATAGAAGTGCGTAGACATCAGTCAGCTCAGCCACGCAACAGGCGTATTCGGCACAAGCATCCCAGATCTCTTTGATGTTCTGTGGATTGCCGTCTTCATCAATAGTCGAATAACCCTTGGTAAATTGCCATATTTCTATGCTTCCGTGGTGCCTAATTACCATTGTCAGGGCATTCTGTGTCGCTGTGCGTGCATATGACATGTTCCAATCCTTGACAAGCTTTGGCATATCCTTCGCCTTGTCTCGTAACTCAAAGGAGGACATTGTGTCTAAGCCAGAGAGTTGGATGGATTCACCAATTTCCTCTAAGGACTGGCGAAAGTCGTGAATCAGGTCCCCAACCGCAACAAGCCGTCTGGTATGAGACTCCGATGAAGAGGCATCAAGAAGGTTAAGAGGACCTAAAGATAAGAAAACAAGGTCAGTCATATATCCGAGTAAGAAAAATCGGAAAAACAACAATTCAGAGACAACAAACTTACCGAAGATAGTGTCATATACTTTGGTCTTCTCCTTCTGAAGACTTCGGAGTTCATTCCGAAGAGCTTCGGTGGTATATTTCTCCCTATCCAATTCATCCTTCAAGTTCGAGATAATTTGGTCTTGCCTGGCTATTTTGAGAACACTCTTCGGTAGCCATGTTACTGGATTCAAGAACGATGCTGATGCTGCGCTCATGGTTTACCTTGAGTTTCTCCAGCTCAGCACGCAAGTCGGCATTCTAAGTTTCCAAGACCTTAAAATCTTTGGCTTGTTCAATGAGCTTGCAGGACTGCTTCACAAGATCTGGAGCAGTAATAAGTGGAGTCAAATAAATATTCGGCTACAATAAAAAACCAGATAATGAAAATGAATTCATAAATGATTACCTTCAGCTTCATCTTTTGCAACTTTAAGTTGTGCATTTTCAAGTCGGAGAGCTTTGATCTCTCTCTGCTTGTGACAGATATTATTCAATAATTCCTGGTTATAAGCATTAACTTTCTATAAGTCAAAATGGTACCTAGAGTCAGAAGTCTACTAAGACTCGGGCTAATATTTTAACTAAGTTAAATATCAACACGAGCCTTGGGGGGCTATACTAGTTCATTCTTTGGCATCCTAATAAAAGCATAAATCAGGATTCCTATCCAACTTCATGTTTGGGGGCTAGAGGATATGATATGAAACATAATAAAAAAGAGTGGGATTATGACTTACATAATGTTCATGAGTCAATTAGTTGAGGCTCATGTTCACCTTAGAAGAAACCTTCTCGGTGAGAGTAAGAGGAATCACTGGTGGTGGCGGGGCCACACCGGCCTTCAACTTCTCGTCGCGAAGACGAACTTTGTCAATAAGCTTGATGAGTTTGATGTCCTCGGCTTCTTTCGCCTCCTCCTCAGCTATGATATTCCGGATCTCTAAGCAGTGGAGAGTCAGCTTCTAGATCTCTTCCACGCTCTTTCGAGTAAGGCCAAGTTTGGCAATACCCGGATTCTGCAGAAGGTTTTCAACAAAGGTCTTAGTTGAGGGATCATTACCCTTTGAGGGTTCACAATTATCAAAACCCGAGTCACCCTTGGTGACGTTGGTTTGTGAACCAAAGTTTGTTGGCTCAAAAGATTGTGCCATAACATCATCAATACGAGGAGATGAAGTATCCTCCGATACTGATGATGGCTTCGGGGTAGGAGTCGGAGGCGGGGCAATAGGCGAAGACAGAGTTAACTTCTGCTGGCGCAGAGTCTTCCCCGGATTTCCTTTAGCCTTGCCCTTGATGATTGTCTTGGCCCTAGATGGTAACAGGATAAGATCATTACAATTCAGGAGGAATATGAATTAAAGTACAAAACCTTGTGAAGAAGTTTACCTCTTTACAACGGGCATTTTTTGTGTTCCCATAGAAACAGTCAGAGATTTACGCTTCCAGGTAAGCGTCTCTGGCAAAACTTCAAGTTCTTCATCCCCCTGAGGAGCCGGATCCTCAGGTGGATATCCCTCGAGAGGAGCAAGCTCCAACTCGGGGAGGTCAGCAAGCTGAAAGATGAATTAACTCGGTATTGCAAAATAATAAAGTATAGATGAGCAAATCAATGAGTGTGAAAGAGTCAGTCAGAAAACTTACTGGTGTTAAAGGCTTTTCAGCCGTAAACATGTCTAGAGAAATATCTGGAACCTTCTTCTCAACCCGCTCCTTGATCAACCATTTGATCCAAGTCTCATACTCCTTATCTAGGATTGGAAGCGGGTTAATCCTCAAACTATCTTTCTTGATATTGGTGATAGTATGCATGAGGCGGTCACTATGGTGCTGGAGGGGTTGAATCCGACGTGTCAGTGATACATTGCAAATGTATCTATAATTTTTGATGCTCCATGCTTGGTTTTATCCACTTTCTTGTATTTTGTCCACACTTTGGAGTACTTTTCATATGATTTCTTGGACTAACCTATTAACAAGAAACACAGTGCCAGCTGCCTGTTTTCTGCTGTTTTTTGGTTCCAGGAAAGTCAGAAAATGAATATTCTCGGAATTGGACGGGACAAAAGCCAAAGTGTCTATTTTTCTAGAAATGAGTAATGAGTAATGAGATGAAGGATGGACTAAAGCTCAAGCTTGGGGATGCCACGCGTGTCACCCCAAGAAACATCCAAGAAGTACAAGCGTCAAAGCTTGGGGATGACCAAGGCATCCCCTTCTTCATCAATAAAAATCCCAGGTTTCTTCCAAACACTTCATTTTTATTGTTTCATGCACAATTGTGTTGTTCTTGGAGCGTTTTCTTTTTCATTTTGGTTTTAGTTTGCTTGGTTTTCTTAGTTTGCTGAATAAATTGGTTGGACCCTCTCTTTCATACATTGGTTTCAAATAGTTTGGTTTGGATTGGAAAAGAGTAGGAAAGCTCATGCTTAAGTGGTAAAGAGAGCTTGTTTTTGATTGTGGCCTATGCTTTGTCATGTCATGCTTGATATTGTTTTGGCTTTATGCTTAGTATTCTTTGTTGTAGCATGACTTGTTATAAACAATTGAGATTGCTTAATGTGCCTTGGATGAATCATGCGTTGTTTTAGCATATTAAAGCATAGTATAGTGGTATTCTCCTTTGATGCTTTATTTGGGTTGACTTGGCACATGCTCACACCATGTTATGACTATCTCAAGTCACCATAAGCCTTTATGATCCTTTAGTTTTCAACTTGTAGTATCACTTTATGCTTTGATCAATGATGTTTTGTCGCTCTGCATGATTATGGCCATTATTGCTCTCTCGTTTGTCGCTCCCTTACTATTGCTAGCCTTTACTTTCACTAAGTATGTTTTACTCAAGTTTCCAACTCCCTAAACCAAATATTTCCAAAGTGTCCACCATACCTACCTATTAGCATCATTTGCTACTTCCGTGCATATTCAATATGCCTTGTTTTCTTCCGAATAAAATGTTTGCTTGTTTTGAGAAAGTTAGTTAGTAAAGCTCTCACGAACTTGATGGCACACTTTATTTCCTGCACTTAATAAACATGAACCATTGTGAACTCTCCATGAAAGTTATATGCTTGCTAATTATAGGCTGGGGATTAGCAGAACCGTCTTTATCACGGGAACGCTTTCAACACTTGAAATATATACCAGTTGATACCTTGCTCTTTTGTTTGCGGATGTCGATTGTGAAATAAAAGGGAGCTTGTAAGTCCATGGAGTTATGTATGTGTGTTAGAGAAACGCACAGGGTCATTGGTCTAATCCATGCCGACATGGTGGAAACCTGCACGTAACCATAATGATATCTATGAAGCATTCTTCTTATAAAAAAAGAGGGTTATAGCTATTGAAGAAAAAAGAGATTTATGAAAAGAGGAAAGAGAGAAAAAAGCACCATTTTCCCATGGTAAATAAGAAGATTGCTGAGATACTCATTGTCTGCTTGCCTTGTCATTTTGATATGGGGATTCTTCCGTATCATCGGGCAAGGGGTACCCCGTTGGCGGTTCTCAATGATACGCACATACTTACGATGACAAGAACTTACCGGTAACTAAAGTTGAGTAGCATGAGGAGCGGCCCTCGTACTCAAGGGACTTGGGATTTTCAGTTTATAGTCTGTCAAGCATATAACTCAAATTGGACCTCACTTTCACCTTAACCACATTAAAGATTCTTATGACAGGGGCAATGAGAGCTCAAAGCTAACGAGTACCATACTTTCAGCATTTGGAAGCCTTTCAAACTTTTCAAAACCTTTTCTTTTACTTGTTGAGTCTCCACACATTCTATGAGCACTTTCTTGAGAGCATAGTGGCCATTCTTAGTTCTATGTGCATTGTTCCAAGACTTGTTGATTGATGCATACCTTGATATTGCTTGTTTTGAACTATTTGTATCTAGTCACTCTTGTAAACTTCGAAGGTGCCCTATACATTTATGTTTGCTACTCTATGAGGGACAAGCTGAATGCCACTATGCTATGTTTTCTTTATGTGAAACAAACAAACGTCTTGCAAAGCATTGTTATTCATGAATCTTTTGTTTGTGCCTTTTCATGTTGCAACTTAGTTGCTATGTCTTATTGCTAGAACTTTGTCTTTCATGTTATGATTGAAGTACTATGATCCCAGCTTTGAATGTTTTACAAATACTTTGATCAAGTTTATGATGGTGCATGTCACCTCAAAAATTATTCTTTTTTTTTATCACTTACCTACTCGAGGACGAGCAGGAGTTAAGCTTGGGGATGTTGATACATTGCAAATGTATCTATAATTTTTGATGCTCCATGCTTGGTTTTATCCACTTTCTTGTGTTTTGTCCACACTTTGGAGTACTTTTCATATGATTTCTTGGACTAACCTATTAACAAGAGCCACAGTGCCAGCTGCCTGTTTTCTGCTGTTTTTGGTTCCAAGAAAGTCAGAAAATGAATATTCTCAGAATTGGACGGGACAAAAGCCAAAGTGTCTATTTTTTAGAAGACTCCAGGATCTAGAATACGAGACGGTGGAGGGCCAGGGGCTGGCCACACCACCCCCAGGTGCGGGCTAGGCCTGGCCACGCCAGGTCATGGTGTGGTGGCCCCAGGCACCCCCTCGGTCTCCCTCTTGCTCAGGGGGGGGGGTTCGACATTTTTCATGAAAAGTTCCGCTACGCCGCCGCCACCGAAGGGGAGATTCGGAGGACAGAAAGTCTCTGTTCCGGCACCCTGCCGGGATGGGGAAGTGCCCCCGGGGCCATCTCCATCGATCTCCACCATCATCTCCATCGACCATCCATGTTTCCTCCATCTATGAGTGAGTAATCCCCCGCTGTAGGCTATGGGGATGGTAGGGATTGGATGAGATCGTTCATGTAATGGCATCATATTGTTAGGGCATGGTGCCTAGTATCTTTTATTAGTGCTTTATGACTTTGTTGCGACTTGTTGTGCTTAATGCTTGTCACTAGGGCCCGAGTGCCATGATTTCAGATCTGAACATGTTATTGATTCATTATGATAGTATTGTTTTTGGTCTTATCTACAAGTTGTATACACATGTTGATGTCCGAAACCTATGGCCCCGAAGTGACAGAAATCAGGATAACCGGAAGGGAATGGCTTTGATGTGAGGATCACATGTGTTCACGGAGTGTTAATGCTTTGCTCCGGTGCTCTATTAAAAGGAGCACCTTAATTGCCAGTAGTTCCCTAGAGGCCCGCAAGCAATTTGGCAGGACAAAAGATGTTGTGCAAGTTCTCATTGCGAGCACGTATAACTATATATGGAACACATGCCTAGGATTATCTAGTACTTGGATGCTTTATCTTATTTATCTGCAATTGCCCTATGTTATGATTGCTATGTGAATTGTCTTGTCCATGCAACGCCCGTCCATCCATCCCTATGCCTACACTTTTCGAATCCCTTTGTTTCTTGCTTTTGTTACTACTGTCTTTGCTTTACTACTGCTATTACTTTAGTATTCCTACTACAAAACTGTTGCTACTGATAAACTGCTATGAGCAAGATTGTTTCCAGGTGCAGCTGAATTGATAACTCAGTTGTTAAGGCTGATAAATATTCTTTGGCTCCCCTTGTGTCGAATCAATAAATTGGGTTTCACTTCCCTCAAAAATACTGCGATACACCCCCTATACTTGTGGGTCATTAGTCATCCAACAGTGGACTAGATCAGATCCCTTCAGGCCCTTGTGCTTCATCAGATATTCGATCCGCCTCTTGGTGTGGATAAAATCTTTAGTGAGAGTCGGAGCATTTGTGTCCTAGGACTCTTGGGGGGTGGCATCACCGTCGACAAAAGCCAGCAAAGCTTCTTATTTGCCGGGAGCCGGCTTGTCCTTGTGATAAAATAAAGTGGATGGCCACCTCTTCACTGATTCATTGGCTATCACCTTGGGGTAGACTCGGTCTCTCCTAAGGGTCAGGCTCAGTGTTCCGATAATATAAGGATTACCGGCGGTGATGGAATTTCTCCGGGTACCGAAGTAGTACCGAAACAAAATGAGACTCGGTTTTATCCTAAGATAACCCTCGCAAAGGGATATGAAGGCACTAAGCTCTAGAATCGTATTTGGGGGAAATTTGTGGAGTTGAAATCCATAATGATATATAACTTCAGTAAAGAAAGCTGAGGGAGGAAAACTCAAACCTCGGTCCAGGTGGGTACCAAAATGGACCCTCTCACCGGTGCGAGGGGTGCGGACGATCTCCTCGAACCCACTCCGCCATTCGCTGGCACAGAGGAGGCCTTGCTTCTCAACACCGCGCAATTTCTCGTCATCGAGCACACATGAGATCTAGACCCCGCGGAAGTTTTCCTTCTCCGTCGCCGTCATCGCCGCCGCACTAGATGAGGATGCTTTAGCCATTTGGTCGAGGGCGGTGACCTTTGGTGGGTGGCATTATGGGTTTGGGGAAGGAAAAGGAGGCAAGGGCGTTGCATCGTTGGGAGGAAGAAGAGGGCAGAGGCGCTGGTGATAAGTGAACGAGGAGATCTGGACTCCTTATGAACCTCACCTACGTCAAGATTCATGTGAAACAAACAGTGAAACATGCCACGTGTCGCGAAAAGAACCAGTCAACTTTCTCAAGAAGATTACGCCTCCTCAATCTCCGTGCGCGCATTAAAACGGTGTCTCGGATCTACAAGAAGCGGACATACCAATGGTCACACTGTCACGAATGCCTGTCTGTGACAAGACTTGACCTTGACTGATGGCAGGTTACGTCAGAGACCAGTTTCTGGCTTAGTTTGAAATCAAGCTAGGGAAAACCGTAATGAAATACTCACAGGTCCGACTCAGTTTTGAGATCCGGATCCTACTTTTGTTCTGGAGTTTTAGGAACCCTTCAATATTCTGCAAGCCAAAGAAAGATCAAGTTAGACGATGAAATCCTACTCTGGATCTTGGAGGCTTCTGGCGGCTACTGTTGGGGATATACTTTTCGGTTATACCCACTGTGACTCGCTGACCAGGGTGGCCCACTTCGGGTTAGAGCTTTGCTTCACAGGCGGCCCAGTCAGGGAGAGAAGATGGAGGTCCATCCGGTTACGATAAGGCCCAGAAGACTTACCGATTTAGGCCTATTTAGTTACTTGTAGTCCAAGATATACTTTGTAACCGACTCTATATCGTAGCCGGATAGGTCTCTCATGTAACCCTAGGCCGGACATCTATATAAGACGTCCTAGGGACTAGACTTTAGGGCACCCACAATCTACAACCTCAACTCGCACAAGCGAACCTCTCTTGTAATCTATACTTCCGGCTCTGCCATATTACTGGATTGCTAGCAGGAGTAGGATCCTTCCAAAGCCGGCGGATTTGAACCTGGGTAAAACTTGTGTACTCATCGCTCCCGGACACCTCTCCTCACACTCCTTTTCTCCACATGCCTCGAGGACCCCCTCTCGGCGTACATGTCTTCAATCCGACGACATTTATCCCTCGTCAATTGGTGCCATCTTTGGGAACTTTGAGCGCTAGAGTCATGAATTCAGGGGCTTCAACTTCACTGAGCAACAACCAAATGATTAAGGTTGGCAAGGTCCATCACGATCCCGTCGATCTTGATTAAGGTTGACAAGAACATTAACCGCCATCCTTGTTTGGGTGCAAGAATTGCTTTGTTTCCATGCACTTTGAAGGAGTTCTTGGCGAGCAGACCAAGCTTGCAAGCATCACGCAATTCTCGCGCATAACACATAGAAGGTTCCCACCCAGCCGTGGCTTACGAGTCATAACATCAGCAACGGAGGAAGCACCCTTGATCCTGCCCATGACGACGATGTTGCAGGTAGCGGTGCGCAAGAAGCTAAGTGCAGAAGCGAGGACAACGACGATGCAAAGCAAGATGAAGCGCAAGGAAGAAGAAGACTAGCGGAGGGGGAGAGGGTGAGCAGTAAAAATCCACCCCACTAATTTATAAAGTAACCTCCACAGGTCCAGGACCATTGGATTCAGAAGGCATGGCGTCGCGATGAAACCTAGGGACACCACGTGTCTAGAGTTAAAAAGGAATCAACCATAAATATAATTAATCACCACAATAATTTCGGAGAAAACTGTGTGATGCCTCGATTCCCGTGCAATGTGGGGTCGTGCGGTCAAACTCACCGCTGACATGGCCCACACGCGTCGTCAGCCTACATCATGGTCCCACCACTTAAATGTCCCACCGAGAGCACTAGAATGTGACTAAGGCACACCATCATTGTCAGCAATGATGTCATGGAAAGTAATGAAAAAGTCCCGGATGCATTCAACAAAAGAATCCGAGAAAGCAACTTCAAGACCTGAGTCGAGTAAATTCCTCAGATGATCAAGACTTGATCCTATGATCAAATCCAAGTATTCGAACATAGCCTCGGGGGCTACTTCCATCGGGAGCACTGGCTGCGTACCCGATATTATTCGGAAAACAAAGACTTAAGTCGAAGATTTCCTCGGATAATAAAGACTTGAGCCTATACTCGAACACAAGCATTCGAACATAGCCTTGGGGGCTACTCCCATCAGGAGAGCTAATCGCGCACCCACTGAAAAATATAGATGGAGCCGATAAAAACATAATCAGAGTCGACTACCTCTTTAGACAAAGATACATCATCCTACACTCGAATATAAAATATTCGACTGTAGTCTCGGGGGCTACTCCCATCGGGAGCGCTGGCCGCACATCCGATAGAATACAAAAAAAAATCCTCCAACGGAGATGAAACCTATGAGCATTACACAAATGTGTCCTCAGATGGTTACTCCCGTCGGGAGTGTTAAATAAAAGATAAATAAACAAGCTAACAACTTAGGCAATTCCAATAGCCAAACAAGGTAGTCGATAAATTCTAAAAAATTATCAGGTTGCGTTCACCGCGATAATATATCTGAATGTCGTGTCTCTCGATATGAAGGTAAGATCCCAGGATCCGTCCTATGAGGCCTAGTAACCTCACTAGAATTCGCTCTGCTAGTAATTTGATGTATCTACAATACGATGAAAAACCCCGATGGATGCGTTGGGTACCCAAACATATGAACCTGGAATTCAGTAAACGATAATATCTCCATAGCCCAAGCTGAATTACGCCACTATATACCGAGTTTGAATCTGGGGACTCGAGCTTGAAGTAGGTTCTCGATATTTTTGCCCAAAGAGCAATTGACTAGTTCCCGATCTGTCGGATGCACCAGACTCGTTATACCCAAATCCCCTTGATCAAAGTATTATAATCATTCAAATAAAAAACTTTGGTTTTAATACATAAGATGTCTTTGAGACTCAACCCGAATCTACTATTCGGATGGAGTCTTGGGGCCTACTGGCATGTGTATGACTTATCGGGTTCCCGTACTTGGTATACCTGGTACATGCTTAGACTACGACCCAAGGCCCACAAGGAAATAAGGAGCCCTGGAAGCATCCAAAGCTAGGAACCATGCGTGTTGATCAAGATAGGAATACAAACCGACATAGTCGGGTAGCTGTAATCAAACTTGTAACCGATTTGTATTGGATTATGAGACCCATACTCTCAAATAAGGGCTGGGAGGAGCCAACAGAGTGATCATCGTAGCTTGGAGTAGACACAACCCAGTTAGATCGCATCTAGTGAATCATCGACTTTGCAATCATCTTTTTGCAATAAATCTCATACATGATTCGACTCCCTTGTTTGTTTGACAGGCCAATGAACTCATCAGCAATCTTGTTTCCATTAGCCCAAGTCCATAAATATGGACATTGTCGAGGTTGCCCCTCGTTAGTAAGATCTCTATGGATGTATATTCATCGTTGCTTGCATCTAGTAGATAGATATTGGTGCTTAGGTGTTCATATCATAGTAATGTTTTTGTTTTCTATATTGCAAAACCAACAAAATTATCAAGTATATGAAAGGGTTTTACTTTCGATTCCCGCACTTTTCTTTCATGTGTTCCAAAACAGGTCTTTTTTTGTGAAATTCTACCAATCTATTAATAATCATCAACAATAGTAAAAATAAGTTTAAAAGTAATAAAAATTACAAATAGATCTATAGACCACCTAGCTGTGACTAAAAACACTAGAATGAGTTAAGGCGCACCACTATCCTCGTCCCTCCATCACCAGAGCTGGAAAAAGCCCGTCGTGGTAGACAGACGGGAATACGTTGTGCTAAGGCTCCAAAGGACCATCACACTAGATCAGCAACCATTTCCAATGATGACTTCCGTGGATCGGAAAAGACTGACCTAAAATCACACCAACGGACACGAAAACCGACTAGATCCCAAGAAATCTACCGGACACTCTCAAACAAGCCTTAGTGATCCTTTCCTATGTTACATATTCCTATGTTTTACACATGCAGACCCTTTTTGAAACGCGGGAAATCAAAACATAGAAATAAGAAAAACACATAAATTGAGATGTCATGTATCCTGAATTTCTACAAGAATCAAAACTGCAGGAAAACTTCAAAGTTATCATTTAGATGTCACATAGAAGAACATCAAGAATTATAGGTACGAGAAGATGTTTGTTTTCCTCCATAATTCCTATGAAATAACCAATTCTATAGGAATTTCAAAAGAATCTTAGATTCTGATTCCTTCTTTCCAAATGACACATAGAAAATTTCATAATTCTGTCCTCCAAAATTCCTATAATTTTCCTTTATTCTAAACAAAATCGTATTCTTTTCCTTTCTTGTGTTTTTCTTATTTTATCCCGCATTTCAAATAGGGTTAAGCGTCAACACAAATGACTAATTATGCGAGGCATATAGAACATTGCATCGTAAGTGTACCTTCTGAAAGGACATTTATTGTCTTAATCAGTTTTGGTGTTTGTTAACAACTTGAGGATTATTTTATAGTGTGCTAATGTTGCCAGGTCATTCCACTGAAAAGAGAAAAGTCCGTATTGCAATGGAAAAAATCCCTGGCTGAAACAGAGGTTTTCTAGAGAATCCAGACCGGAGTCTCCGGTGTGCAGAGACCGGAAACTCCGGTGTGGTCCAGAGTTTCCCTGCAAATCTCCAGAGTGAATCAAAGTTGAAGCCCAGGGACACTCTGACTAAGGGGCCGGAGACAGGCCGGATACTAGCCGGAAGCTCCAGTGTACTCTGACAAACCAAAGTTTCTGGTGTGTGTGGTCCGGAGTCTCCGGTGTGCTCAGTCCGGAGTTCCTGCCAAATCTTCGGAGGGAGCGTCAAGACTAGGCCCTGGACATTCTGATTGGTGGTCCGGAGATGGACCAGAGACTGACCGGAATCTCCAGTGCAGACCGAAGTTTCCGGTGTGGAAGCTCCTCAACGGGCAGAAAACGGTCAGAATTATTTGGGCCTATAAATAGGGGACTTCATCCCCTACCTCCAGCTGCTCGTTCTAGAAAAGAAGAACACCACCATTAGAGCCACAAAATTAACTAGATCTCCCCGTCCAACCATCCAAAGTCGCTGATCTTTGGAGGATCGAAGAAGGAGGCCTTGATCTATAGCTTCACCAAGAGAGATCTTCATTTCCCCCTTATTCACTTGAGGGTCCCTTGCTCTAGGGTTTCATTGGAAACCCTAAGCCTTGATTTGGTTCTTACAAGCTTGTCTTTGATTGTTGTGACAACTTGCTTGAATTCAGGAGCCTCCAATTAAGTTGTGGATGCGTGCCTCGAACTTGTTGTAAGGGTGTCGGCTACCACCTTGAAGGTTGCCGATATAGTGGAAGCGTGAATCGATCCTCTTGGGGTGAGGTTCACCGGATAACAAGGGAGGTCTTTCGTGGCGTTGTGGTTTGATACCACCCCCTCTCCAAACGCAGACGTACTTCTCCTCAAAAGGAAGTAACTGCGGGAAATAATCCTTGTGTCTCTGTCTGCTTTATTTCGGTTACTTCTATTATTTACCGCACACTACTTGTATCTTGTACTCGTTGAGTTAGTTGTGCTAGTGTGACACGTGAATTTACCTTTGGTGTCAAATCCTAAATTAAAAAAAAATAAACTTTAAAGTAGCACCTATTTATTCCGCTCTAGGTGCCCATACGATCCTTTCATTTTCGATCAGAAAAATGAATATGATTGTATAAAGTGCGAGATACAGAAATATAACATATGTGGAGTGTGACGTACAATGTCCACCCTTTTTCAGTTCAAGGTTTTTTGTTTTTTGAAAAACACAGTATAAACATAAGTGTCTACAACACGCACATAGACTTAATCCTTTAAATGCGCACACACACACTCTACTTTTATAACCACCTTTGAGAGACTAGGTAGGAAGATCCGAAGTCATCACATGATTCATGCTATCAACGAAATATCGCTTTTTACGTTAATTTTAGAGTTCAAATTCTGATAGCACTCCTAGCTATGCAACGACACGTTGATTCTCTCAGTTTAAGTTTTTAGTGATAACACTTGTGCATAATATACTTCTTGCTAACTAAGAATATTGACCCGGTCAAAAAAAACTAAGAACTTTTCTTTAGAGCAACCATTTATTTATTAATTGAAAATTAAGTTACAAGAAGCAACACATGTGGATAACTAACATGTAGTTCAATGGTTAGGGCAGCAGTGGCACCCCTAACCTATCAGAGTTCGTTTGGTGCTTTGGAGTCACATAAAAGATGGAATATTTTTCAGTGGGTGGCAACGTTTCTAATGACAACGAGGTGTCTGTGGTGACTTCATCAATCTCAAGATCTGTCAGATCAGTCTCTCAGACTCAGTTTTTTGGAGGTGCTTGTAGAGTAGGGTATGCGTGTGTGCATTCATAGGGATGAGTGTATGTGCGTATTTGTGAGCGTCTGCGTCTATACTGGGTTTTGCAAAAAAAAGCAACACACGTGGGTACTGGAAGACAAACCGGGATAAAATTATTATCCTAAAAACTTTTCTATAAAATCGTAAGAGATCAAGGAATACAACGATCTCGCCTAGGGTTTACCGCAACCATCAAAGCCAGCGCCACCGTCCAACTCCAGCATTGCCGAGACAGACGTCGGAAAAAACGCTGAGCCTCCACCATTGCGATATCCAAGAAAGCACATCGTCAACGAGGCTTTGTGAGTCGACGAACATGTCCGCTGCATACAACGAGGCACATGTTGTTGTGCCATGTCGACCGAAGGACGTCCCCGTACCGTCTTGTCCCAAGATCCACCGCCTCCTAATGACGAAATCAAAGAATAGCGACGGATCCACCACCTCCGGACCAACATCCTCGCTCCAGAGAAACCATCTCACCTCGGCCACCAGCATTGTCGCGGATAACGACGAATGCCAACGATACACCGAGAAACAAATCTCACTAGATCTGAAGAACGCCGAGACCAAACTGTCGATCTAAAGGATTGAACATCATGTTACCATCAATTCCGAGGCATCACCGTGAAGTTTGTAGCCGGCGTGAGAGTAGAGTTGATGCATATTTAATATTCCGGATGCCGTCCGCGCCATCCAACGACGCACCAAAAAAAACCTAATCCTAACTACTAAACAGAGGAACGAGGTCTCCCTCCTGCCGCCGGAGCAGCGAGCAGAGGGACGGGAACCAACGCTCCCACCAGCTAAGATAGGGGAGGGAGTTTGGGTCGGCTGTTTTCCCTAAACTAAGAACGTTGAGTAGTACCACTGATATCTACGTTCTTACTTTCTCCGTTCACAAATAAGTGTACTTCTAGTGTTGTCTATGTCAAATTTTATAAAATTTGACTAACTTTATAGGAAAACGTAGCAATATTTATGACACCAAATTGACACTACTAGATCTGTTTTCAAATTTAATTTCACTATATGATACTTTTGTGTAATACATGTCGATAAATTTATCGATAAAGTTGGTCAAATTTAATAAAATTTGATTCAGGCAAAAGGTAGATGCGGATGGAGGGAGTAGTTACAAAGAGGCAATGACACGTATGAGTCTTGTCATAGTGGTAGTAATTTAGAGTATTATTTTGCAGACTTATTTTATATTAAAAAGTATGATGTGACATATTATGTTACTCCATTTTGCTCTCTTTTAATTAATTACTTGCTACATTATCTTTTTAGTCTGTTATCATATGTTATTATTTATTTATGTTACTCCCAATGTGACTAGGCTGATGTATAATTTCGTTCCTGCTGACGATTAAATTGTTCAATAATCAAGTTTTGACCGTGTAATCGGCCAAAGTCAAACGACACGTCTCACCCGAGTGTAGTCACAGGCTCAAAGACACCACCTGTTCGAACATCGAACAAAAGGGTAACAAAACCTCCAAAACCTCCTCTTCCATGCCGCCGCCGCCGCGCGCAGCGCTTCGCCGTCTCCTCCCCACCACCGGCCTCCACCCTCTCCGGCGCGCCGCCCCGCTGCCTCCGCCGGTCGATGAGAGCCCCCTGCCCGACCCCTATTCTCTCCTCGTCCACGACCCCATCGACCTCCTCTCATCGCTGTGGCGCCGCGCCTTCACGCACCCGCTCCCCGCCCCATTCCCCAACCTCTCCGGCTACGCCTCCCGCCTCGACCTCTGGCTCCTCTCCTACCAGCGCGCCTGCGCCCACGCTACGGGCTCCTTCCCACCGCGCCAAGCTGTCCCGCTCCCCACCCTCCACTCCCTCCTCCGCCTACGCGCCGCCGCCCTCCGCCGCCACCCCGCCTTCCCCTGGGGCGCCTCCACCCATCTCCTCCTCCGTTCCCCCGTCGACACCCCCTCCACCGTCCCTGTCGCCCGCCACAAGCTCGCTGCCCGCCTAGCCAATGCCCCGCCCCCATTCCAGGACCACGTCGTCCAGGAGCTCCTCCTCCTGCTCCTCGAACCCGTCTTCGAGCCCCGATTCTCCCCCAAGTCCCACGCCTTCCGCCCTGGACGCGGGCCCCACACCGCCATCCGCTCTGTTCGCTCCGGCTTCGCCGCCTACCTCTGGTTCATCACAGCCGACCTCACAACCGTGGTCGACGCCCTATCGTCCGACACGATTCTGTCCTGTGTAGAGAAGTCCGTCTCTGACCGCAAGGTGCTATCCTTGCTCAAGTCGGCGCTCAATGCCCCAGTCAGGCCCGGGTCTGTGCCACCAAGGGAGCAGGATCCCGATGGGCTAACTAAGAAGAGATTGAAAAGGAAGGCGCTTAGGAAGAGCAGGAAGAAGAAGGTGCTTAATGAGGATGAGCCAAAGCCTGACCCATATTGGCTGAGACTGTTCTTTGGGTTTGCCCCAGAACAGGCGTGTCATGTGCCGGATTTTGGGCATTGCGGGATACTTAGTCCTTTGCTCGCCAATGTGTGCCTTAACGAGCTGGATTGGTGGATGGAGGAGAGGATTAACGAGTACTTCCGCCCATCGAGGCACGATTCGATATGGAAGGAGGCGGGTGATGAGGGATGCCATAATCCGTCTTGGCCTGAGTTTGTTCCATCAAGTGGGAAGGAGAAGACCAGGAAGATGGATTTCCTTAGATTTGGCTCTCATGTCTTGATTGGGGTCAGGGGGCCAAGGCAGGATGCAGTTGAGATACGGAGCCGGCTGATGGAGTTTTGTGAGAGAACATTTGGTTTGAGGCCAGAGAATTCGGCAGTGGAGATTGAGCACATCACAAGAGGTATTGAGTTCTTGGATCATGTCATCGCACGCCGGGTCATCTACCCAACCTTGCGATATACCGCCAGTGGAGGGAGCATTGTGAGTGAGAAGGGTATTGGAACGCTGTTATCTGTCACAGCAAGCTTGCAGAGATGCATAAGGCATTTCAGGAAGCTTGAGCTTGTGAAGGGGGATAGGGATCCTGAGCCATCACCGTGTTCACCAATGCTGTACTCTGGGCAGGCGCACACTAATTCTCAGATGAACAAATTTCTTGAGACCATGGCTGATTGGTATAAGTATGCAGACAACCGGAAGAAGATTGTAGGGTTCTGCGCATACGTTATAAGGAGCTCTTTGGCAAAGCTTTACGCAGCAAGGTATAGACTCAAATCTCGTACTAAGGTTTACAAGATTGCAGCGCGTGATCTCAGCCGCCCGTTGAGGGAGAGCACAAATAATGATGCACCAGAATACTCTGATCTCTTGAGGATGGGAGTTGTTGATATTATTGAGGGTGTGCAATTTGCACGAATGTCATCAATTCCATCATGTGACTACACAACATTCCCTAGAAACTGGATACCTCACCATGAACTTGTATTACACGAGTATATCAAACTGCAAGATCCAAAGTTCTTTTGCGAACTTCACAAGACAATTAAACGACGGGAGATAAGTTCACCACAGGATGACGTATCGAGGATGGTGTGGCATTATAAGGTTCATGGTGTTTATGATAATAACAGGTCCTCAAAGAAACTAAATGAATGGAGGAGTAATGATGAAGCTGTCAATGGGGGCACCCAACTTCTGTTGGATGAGTAGTCCCATCTTCTGTATCATTTTGTGGAAATACTGATGGATGATACATCTACTCCCTCCGTTCAGAAATATAAGACATTTTAGCTTTGTGAAATGAATGTATCTAGACGCTTTTTAGTGTATAGGTTCACTCCAAACCTCTACGAACCTATACAGTAAAAGATGTCTAGATACATTCGACTCACAAAGCTAAAACGTCTTATGTTTCAGAACGGAGGGAGTATTAAACATCAGCAGATCTCCTTTTATGAAGAAAAAACATTTTGAACAAATAGTCCGGGACTCCTAATTGTGTGGAGCATACTGATGGGTGATGTGGCAACGACTGACCAGTTACCAGCTAAAGCCCCAGAAATGTATCATCTAGCAAATATTTGGATACGCAAGAGTACAAGTTTGAACACATATTAGAATACTACACCAGATCTCGAGGTAAACTCATGTGTATTGGATTTTATGTACTTATCCTGATATCATTAGGAAACATTGTATGCCGTTCTTTTTCTGTTTGGTCTGATTGCAATCTTGATGTTTCTACAGTAGTGGAAGACTGTTTTATTTGTAGCTATTGTGCAACTAACAGAACTTGGAATACAATCAAAATTTAAATTTCTTGTTAAGTAGCCAATCTGTTTCCCCGCCAAAAAAAAGTAGCCAATCTGTTAACAAGTTAATGGTACTTATTTGTTACTTTGTTCAGTATATTAACTATATAAAATTATGATATATGCTTTCTTATACTCCCTCTGACCCAAATTAGTTGACTTAGATTTTTCTAGATTCGATTGTATCTAGACATGATTTAGTATTAGATACATCCGTATCTTGACAAATTTGAGTCAACTAATTTGGGTCGGAGGGAGTACTATTATCCTATGTAGAATTTCCTATACCTGATGTTTTTTGTAAATTCTTGGGCTTGTTCATAGGATTCTAGAGGAAATGATAAGGTATAGCCTCATGTGGATTATGATTTGTTTTTTCAAAAACATAGCACAGATGCTGCTGCTTTTTCTTTTGCAGAAATTCATTGTATGTGACATTCACTTTGTCCTATTTCTTTGTTTTTCTTCTTTTATCTGTGGTCGTTACAGAAGTAGTAAGTTATTTTTAATACACTTCAAATATAAATGCATATAATTATGAACTTATAATCATGTCATCTATTAAATTCTGATAAATTTGCCACATAAAGACTCATTGTGTGGTGACACCCTTTTCTTCCGACAAGCATATACTGTTTCTCGGAACACTGCTTTTGGGCCTCTTTGGATGGTAAGATTTTCATAAGAATTTTGGAGGATTCTCGTTCTTAGGATTTTGTTTCCCTACAAGAGCCGCTTGGGACAAAATGCCATTGCAGGAATCCTATGAAAGTCTGTTCCAAGTCCATCCTTAGAAATGTTTCCTATGTCGGTGGTTTGTAGAGTTGCATTTCATGGTAATTTTTTCTGTGATGTATTTTGTACTCTATTTCAACGGAAAAACATTTGACTCGTACCTCGTTGAAAATTTTCTACAGTTTCCTGTGGTGCGATGAAGTTCTATAGTATTCAAGAAGGCATGACAGATGTCACTGCAATCCTGTGACTTTCATGGTCATGGTCCTGTGTTTTTTTGGAGTTCTTCAATCAAAGAGGCCCAGAATGACTCGGTCCTTTTGAATTTTCGGAGCAATCCTAACATGAGGTTAGATCTCATGGGAAATGTACTTTGGGTCTTGCATGGACCTTCCATCCTTGCCTCTCTTCAGATTCCTGCTAAATTCCTGTGATTCTGTGAAGTATTGAAACAAGTGTTTATGCAGACTCCTCAATAGAATTTTAAGCAAATCCATGTCAGACAAGTGAGCAAACGACAACTATAGATTTTGCATTTATTATAAATCCTTGTACTCCCTCCGTCCAGAAATAAGTGATTTGGATTTGTCTGGATTCGCATGTATCTAGACATGTTTTAGTGTGTAGATACATTTGAATCTAGAAAAAGTCAAGTCAGTTATTTCTGGACGGAGGGAGTATGTTTCATGTAAGGCCGGTCACACTGGATTAACATTAGTTCTTTTATCGTTTGGAAAATTTTAGTTTGCATAGTGTATTTAAAATAACATATAATTTTTTTATAACTTCTTGAGGTCTGTGCAAACTCTAAAGAATCGGTGAATACATAGTTTCTGAATAATGAGACCTTCCAAGCTTGTAAACTAAATATAATTTTAGTTTGCATAGTTTCTGAATAATGAGACATTTCCTGTTGAGCAAAGACTCATGCTCTAATGCTTTTATAAGTAATAGTAAATGAACTCAGTGTTTATCAAATCAAACCTTAATCCAGTGCTTGATGACCAGTTACAGCTTGCAATCTCAAGACATTGACACGAAATGTCTAATCATCACCCATTCCAGGTTTTGATTTATTCACCTTTTTGAATTAACTTTAGTTATGTAACACCCCAGCCAGCTTCTGGAAAAGAAGATGCATCTTGGTAGTATGAGTATTCTATAAATCCTATTAAGGCCAGGATGTCACAAGTTATTTATGTTGATCTTGTCCATTATTGTCTAAACTCATTTTTGTTATTTAGCATGTGTAGATTGGCCAAAACTTAATATGTACAAGGTTACAATACTCCACTGTTATAAAATCGCAGACATAGGAAAACGTTGTGCATGGCGCTGCGGAGGCGGCGGCCGGCCACTGGCGGCCCTCGGCGGAGGTGTGGGTGCCCAGATCTGGGCCTGCGCGGGCTCGTGTCACCCCCTCCAGCCAAATCGGACTCCTTCCTCCTCTCACCCCTCCTGACCGCCGCTGGTGGAGAGAGCTTGGCGAGCGAGCATGCGAGCAGCGTGGCCCTTTGGGTGGTGGCTGCTCTGCTGGGCCCCGGCTGATCCCGGCGGCGGAAGATGCGGTCCGTGGCGCGGTGCAGATGCTTTGCCACATGCTTGACGCGCTCCCGGCGGCGGTTGGCCTGGGCACTGTGCTGGTCGGTGCCCCCCTTTGACGGCATTCCTAGGCCTCCCTTCCTGTGATGTTTTGTCTCCCCCGGCTACATTCTTTGCCACCACCGGTCTGCCCCTGCATCAATGGTCTTTGGATGTCTTTGTTCTTGGGTCGGGGCGAGATCCCGCGCAGCGATGGCCTGTGCTGCCAACGGCGACGCCTGAGGGTGCCGTTACCTTCCTGGAGGCTTCGGCATGACCCTGACCAGAATTCCTCCTCGAGCACCGGGGGAAACCCTAGGTCCGGCCTGCTGGACCGGGCAGCGGCAGCATCTCAGCGCCGTCCCCTTCCTGAAGGCGCTGCCTTGCTGCAAGTGGAGTACCTGCAGCAGCTGGTGGTTGGTGAAGGGTTGATCCGGTGTAGACTGCTTCACAGGGCACAGACCTCCATGGCGCAACGCACACCGGCGCCGGCATCTCCCAAACGAGAGCTACTCCAGTTCCAGCCGGGCCCTGCCTTTCACTTGCCGGCTCTCTAGGCACACAAGGGTGCGATGTACGTTGGCATGGGCAGTCCTGGAGCTGCAATTGTCCCTGGAGGCGTCTGGCAATGGCGGTGTGGCTGCCCTGTTGCTCCGAGTCTCGATGCCTCGCCATTCTTGGCTGGAGGCAAGGCTGTGTGAGACCTAATGTCGTTCTGAAGTTGAGAGCACCTCCTCACCCTGTCGTAGTCGCTTGGTGAGGACGGTCGTGTGTGTGTGTCCGTCCTCTGGAGGTTGTAACCGGTGTCTTCTTCCTGTTCAAAGAAAAGAAACGCAAATTCTTTGCGTTTTCTCGAAAAAATAGGAAAACGTTGTGGGATATAAATTTGATGGTATAAAGTTTAACATAACCCACATGCTGTTGGACTCATTGCTGGTCAAATTTCAAATTAGGAAGCACTATTTGTTTTCTAGATCTGTATCCTGGTAATTTTGAATATTGTTTATCTGTGCACCGTGCCTACAATTTATGGTCCATCAAGTGATTGTGATGTCTAAGTATATACATGGTATTGCCTTTTGCTCTTAGAAAGTGTGTTCATTTAGGCTAAAAGAACTTCATTATACTATGGATGTCTCTGTTACTCTAGAAAATTGGGTTCATCCATCCTCCAGTTTTAGCATCTGAACTGATCATATGATTTTTAGATTTATGTCGAATGTTTGCTGTAAGACAAGCATGTCCGATGACCGACTCATCAATTGTTTTATTTATTGTGCTTACAGTGGTCAATGAAACTGCAAATACAAGTATTCCAAGTACGATTTTGTTGTTGGGAAAGTCCTAATAAATCAAAATATTTTATATTTTTTGCTTTTGTGACCAATTCAAGAGTCCTGTCAACCGAACCTACATAGATAATTTGAATATGAAATTTGAAAAACTAGCAGTACTATTATAGTACCAGTCCGATATATTCCATGATGTCCTATATCCAAAATAGTACAAGAAGTAAATATAGTCATCTCGTTTTCCATTTGATCCATGGTTGACACTGCATTGCTGCTGTTATTATTACATGTATTGTATAGTTTGTTGTTGTCCATTTGATCCGTGGGTTATTATTACATGTATCGTATAGTTTGTTTTGTGTGACTGGGAATCATACTGGCCCATGTTGTACACCCACCACCCACACAAAAGGCCAAACCTCTCTGAGAAAATGTGTAACCTATGTTTTATTTTCAAACGGGCTAGAGGCACCAAACAGGCCAATATCTGCCTGGTCTGGTGCTTCACTGCAGTTATTGCTCCTCCCTTCTGAGTGAATATTATTTCAGCATGGAGGATTTTAATTGATTCCTGTGCATGTTTGAAAGAATGTATATGCCTCTTATCGCCTTCATTATTTGGCATGGGTGTACTACTGAATGTCAGATGTTCAGCAAATGTGTGCATGTGCTTCCATTGTTATTATATTATGCTCGTACTATTTTTTAATGAAAAACAATTATTGATATTAATTCTGTGAACATAGAAGAAAAAACATTTTGTTTGCTTACATGTTCCAAACCTTGAAAACCCTTTGTGGCTTCATTTGGGACTATGTTTTTTGTTTGTATCCTCTAACCTATGGGACCATGCAGCAAATGCATGTTGGGCCTCTGTCCGTTCTTTAGGAGTGCTCTGTATTTTCCAACCACATAATCCCATGGCCTACATCAACTTGATGGTGGGGTGTGTGTTTCTAATCGGCATCAAGTACCACCAACGGAATGGTTTCCTGGGGCTATGCCTTTCCTTTAGTGGGTCATGTTGCACAGAACGGTGTGGTGAGGACCAGTTTCTTGTTGTGCAGGAGGCCAACGTCTTTCCATGCATCATGGCACAGTTCTTGCTAGTTGGAGGAATGCAATTATTTTCTGTTACTCTGGTAGATCGTTGTGGAAACTGCTCGCATCAGGGACTCATAATGATCATGCTCTCACCCTCATTTTGCCAACCGCATGATCTTCGGTACAGGAGACATGGAGGTACATTACTGTAAAATTTCACAACCTCTCAGTTTACATGTTCTGGTGGCTACACTGGTGGAAACAGTTAACGCCAGGTATGTCATGGGCATCTCGATTGTGTGAGATATTTTTACCAAGATGGTTACCCGGAAAACTAACTCCCATTTCTGCTGTTTCCATGTTCATTTTTCGCGGTTTCACTGATACGATCAATCCGTCTGTCCATGCTTCCATATACTGATATTTTTTTCCTTTCAGGATGTGGCATCACCCCCAAACTAAGTTGATGTGGCTGGTTCGCTGTCAGACTAATTGTCCGAACAGGATCCTGGTTAGAAGTTGAGCAAGCATTTTTCACATGACTGGCCATCATGTCCCCTCACATTTGTTCAGATCAAGAGGATTTTGTCCTCGCCCACTCTCTCACCCATCCATCCAGATAACGACCGCCCTCGTAAGCTCGAGCTTATCTCGTACCTGGTTCGGTTCCTTCTCTCTCTGGTATCTTACATGACACACCAGGCGGTTCGTTTCTTCCCCCGTGCTGCTGAGTCACGGATTTGTCTCTTGTACCCCCCATCCCTGGTGGTGCTATACTACGTACGTAGTACTGCCCAGCCTCCCAAAATCCCAGTGCCGTCAATAGATAAAGCTGAATTTGTTCTGACGAATATAATATATTCCCCGAGTGTTGGACGTGTGAGGAGGAAGAAAAGGCCTCGTCGTCCCTCGTCCTTTTGGTGACAGCACGGGATTCCCCCGAGTGTTGGTCCACTGACTGGGATGATCGATCATGCATGCTATCCTCTGCGCCCAAATCGCCGGTGAATCACGGAAAGGTGATCTCGAACAGCTTCTTTTTTCGGTAGGTACTGGAGATCGGGAGGCTGGATTGTTTATCTTTGCGCCCTGGTAGACTCTTCGTCGGATTTTGAGGTTTAGAGGTTTGTCAAAGGAGACCCAAATCTTGGTTGGTAGGTGGGTGTGGGTTCTGGTGTGTCCACTGCCCCGCCCACGCACGCACGCCCGGAGAAATCTTTCGCCCGTGCTTGACCACAAACAATTCTTTAGCTCCTCCCTGGTGGACTCTGGTAGTTTCTCCTTTTTGTAATTTTGGTATGCTGTGTGAATAGAGCTGAAGCATTCATGCCCCGGATTCGTCGAATTTGTTCGAGATTCTCCGCGTTGATCAAGATGTGGCGACTTTTGAGAGAAGAGAAGATTATCACAAGGGGAGCGGAACCAAGTCCCAGCCAGCGGTTCTTCAACCGGGAGAGAAATTGGCCGGACCGACAGCTGAGCCGATGCGGTGTTATTCTACTCCCACGTCCTTTTCCGTTTCGATTGTCTCCTAAGCCACTGACCAAATTTATTATCAGATTTGCTAGAAATCAGGCGCCTGATATTTAGTTAAGTATCAGTCACCTAATACACCGTTAGATTTTTGATTTATGATCAGTGCAAATTACGGTATACGCGCGCCCGCGTCCCTGCGTCTCTACCGCGCGCCTGCAGTGATTTGTCGCCCGCGCACGCACGTATGGTTTCTGTTTTCTTTGTGGGCCTTGTTCTCTGTTTTTTTATGGGCTATTTTATCCTATGGGCTGTCCACCGATATTGGCTGGCACCAATTGGTGAGTTTTTTTTCTTGTATTTTCTTGTTTCTTTTTTCCCGGCAGTTATTTTGTGGTTGTTTCTTGTTTCTTTTTTTCTTTTTTTTTTGTAAATCAGGCGTATATGTATCAGTCACCTCCTACACTGTTGGTTCTTGTTCAAGATTCATGTTCCATTTAGACTGTGGGTTGTTTTTGTTTGTTTCGTTTTGCTCGTCATAGAATGTTTTTTATCCTGGGCTGTCCGATTTGTCTTTTGTGGGCTACGCGGTTTGTCTTTGTGTACTTTCGTTTTATTCTGGTTCTTGCACACTTGATTGAATTTTTTTGCAGCTAGCTAGGTTATTTAGCAGAAGACCAAGCGGAAAGAGTAATGTAGGTAGCAAATTTGGTTGTATCTATTTGTTTCTTTCTATTTTTGTACTTGTACTTTTTTTTATTATTTTCCATTCTCATTTATCTTTGTTTCTACATTTTCATTACTTTTAATTTTCTTGTGTTTTATTTCAAGTAACGTTATTTTTTCTTCATGATTTTTTAATACTAGTGTTTTGTTCCCATTAAATCTAATAATTTATTCATGGAATTTTTAAATGTGACTATTTGTTTTGTAGATAATTTAAAATTTGGGATGTGTTTCCATTTATTAATAACGTTGTTAATATGTTCATTTTCATTTCTTTTTTTTCTTATGTTTTATTTTCAAGTAACGTTATTTTTCTTCTTGATTTTTTAATAGTGTTTGTTCCCATTAAATCTAACAATTTATTTGTAGAAAATTTTAAATATGATTTTAAAGGTGGAAAGCATTAATGCCACTCGTTTAGAGCAAGTTGTGTTCTTTGCATGTTGATTCGGAAGATAAAATCGCGTCAGGCGAAGCCGAGCAAGTTGTGATCCTCCTCAAGGACCTAATTACAACTTGACTGCAACTAAGCCTGTCCTCTAATCTAGTTTCAACATGACTGCAATTAAGTCTTTCCTCTGAAGTCAGTTGCAACTTGATTGAAATTGAGTCTTCTCTCCCGAAGATAGGTTTGCAACTTGGTTGCAATTGATCATCTTCTGTAATCTTTACCTTAGCCACGCGAAGTAGGAAAGCATTAGTGCTCCTCATTTGGAGCAAGTTGTGTTCTTTGTGTGTAGATCCGGTTGTGAGCCTCCTCAAGAAATCGGTTGCAACTTGATTTCTTCGAAGCTAGTTGCAACTTGACTGTAACTGAGCCTTCCCTCTGACGCCAGTTGCAACTTAATTGTAACCGAGCCTTCCCTCTGAAGCCAGTTGCAACTTGATTGCAACTGAGCCTTTCCTATAAAGCCAATTGCAACTTGATTGTAACTGAGTCTTCCCTCGAAAGTCAGTTGCAACTTGACTGCAACTGAGCCTTCCTTTTGAAGCCAATTCCAACTTGACTGCAACTGAGCCTTCCCTTTGAAGCCAATTGCAACTTGACTGCAACTAAGCCTTATCTCCGAAGTCAGTTGCAACTTGACTGCAACTGAGCCTTTCCCCTCTGAAGATAGGTTTGCAAGTTGATTATAACTAAGCATTACCTCCGAAGCCAGTTGCAACTTGACTGCAACTGATCCTTTCCCTTCGAAGATAGGTTTGCAAGTTGATTAATTGTAACTTACTTACAACTGGCATCTTATGTAGCCTTTACCTCGGCCGCACCAAGTCAGAAAGCATTAGTGCCCCTCATTTGGAGCAAGTTGTCTTCTGCACGTGTTGATCCAGAAGATAAGAACTCGCCAGGGGAAGCCGAGGAAGTTGTGAGCCTCATCAAGAAATCGGTTGCAACTTGAATCCTTCGAAGCTAGTTGCAACTTGACTACAACTGAGCCTTTCCTCCGAAGCCATTTGCAACTTAATTGTAACCGAGCCTCCCATCGAAAGCCAGTTGCAACTTGCCTGCAACTGAGCCTTTCCTCTAAAGCCAGTTGCAACTTGAGCCTTGCAACCGAAGTTTTCAACTTGAAGCTTGAGTTGCAACTTGACTGCAACTGAGCCTTCCCTCTGAAACCAATTTCAACTTGACTACAACTAAGCCTTATCTCCAAAGCCAATTGCAACTTGATTGTAACTGAGCCTTTCCCTCTGAAGGCAGTTGCAATTTGAGTGCAACTGAGCCTTTCCCTCTGAAGCTAGTTGCAACTTGACTGCAACTAAGCCTTATCTTCGAAGCCAGTTGCAACTTGACTGCAACTGAGCCTTTCCCTCTGAAGCCAGTTGCAATTTGAGTGCAACTGAGCCTTCCCTACGAAGCCAGTTGCAACTTAATTGTAACCGAGCCTTCCATCGAAAGCCAGTTGCAACTTGCCTGCAACTGAGCCTTCCACTTCGAAGCCAGGTTTGCAAGTTGACTACAACCGAGCCTTCCGTCTGAAGCCAGTTGCAACTTGATTGTAACTGAGCCTTCCCTCGAAAGCCAGTTGCAACTTGACTGCAACTGAGCCTTCCCTCTGAAGCCAATTTCAACTTGACTGCAACTAAGCCTTATCTCCGAAGCCAATTGCAACTTGACTGTAACTGAGCCTTTCCCTCTGAAGCCAGTTGCAACTTGACTGCAACTGAGCCTTTCCCTCTAAAGCCAGTTGCAATTTGAGTGCAACTGAGCCTTTCCCTCTAAAGCCAGTTGCAACTTGACTGCAACTAAGCCTTATCTCCGAAACCAGTTGCAACTTGACTACAACTGAGCCTTCCCCTCTGAAGCCAGGTTTGCAAGTTGACTGCAACTGAGACGTCCTCTCCGAAGCCAGTTGCAACTTGACTGCAACTAAGCCTTATCTCCGAAGCAAATTGCAACTTGACTGTAACTGAGCCTTTCCCTCTGAAGCCAGTTGCAATTTGAGTGCAACTGAGCCTTTCCCTCTAAAGCCAGTTGCAACTTGACTGCAACTAAGCCTTATCTCCGAAGCCAATTACAACTTGACTGCAACTGAGCCTTTTCCTCTGAAGCCAGGTTTCAAGTTGACTGCAACTGAGACGTCCCCTCCGAAGCCAGTTGCAATTTGACTGCAACTAAGCCTTATCTCCGAAGCAAATTGCAACTTGACTGTAACTGAGCCTTTCCCTCCGAAGACAGTTGCAATTTGAGTGCAACTGAGCCTTTCCCTCTGAAGTCAGTTGCAGCCTTTCCATCTGAAGTTAGTTGCAACTTGACTACAACTAAGCCTTATCTCCGAAGCCAGTTGCAAGTTGACTGCAACTGAGCCTTTTCCTCTGAAGCCAGTTGCAATTTGAGTGCAACTGAGCCTTTCCCTCTGAAGCCAGTTGCAACTTGACTGCAACTAAGCCTTATCTCCGAAGCCAACTGCAATTTGACTGTAACTGAGCCTTTCCCTCTGAAGCCAGTTGCAATTTGAGTGCAACTGAGCCTTTCCCTCTGAAGCCAGTTGCAACTGAGACTTCCCCTCCGGAGCCAGGTTTGCAAGTTGACTGCAACTGAGACTTTCCCTCCGAAACCAGGTTTGCAAGTTGACTGCAACTGAGACTTCCCCTCTGAAACCAGATTTGCAAGTTGACTGCAACTGAGACTTCCCCTCCGGAGCCAGGTTTGCAAGTTGACTGCAACTGAGACTTCCCCTCCGAAACTAGGTTTGCAAGTTGACTGCAACTGAGACTTCCCCTCCGAAACCAGATTTGCAACTTGACTGCAACTGAGACTTCCCCTCCGAAACCAGGTTTGCAAGTTGACTACAACTGAGACTTCCCCTCAGAAACCAGGTTTGCAAGTTGACTGCAACTAAGACTTCCCCTCCGAAGCCAGTTGCAACTTGACTGCAACTAAGTCTTATCTCCGAAGCCAATTCCAACTTGACTGTAACTGAGCCTTTCCCTCTGAAGCCAGTTGTAATTTGAGTGCAACTGAGCCTTTCCCTCTGAAGCCAGTTGCAACTTGACTGCAATTGAGCCTTTCCTTCTGAAGCCAGTTGCAACTAGACTGCAACTGAGCCTTCCCTCCGAAGCCAGCTGCAACTTAATTGTAACCGAGCCTTCCATCGAAAGCCAGTTGCAACTTGCCTGCAACTGAGCCTTTCCTCTAAAGCCAGTTGCAACTTGACTGCAACCGAGCCTTCCGTCTGAAGCCAGTTGCAACTTGATTGTAACTGAGCCTTCCCTCGAAAGCCAGTTGCAACTTGACTGCAACTGAGCCTTCCCTTTGAAGCCAATTTCAATTTGACTGCAACTAAGCCTTATCTTCGAAGCCAATTGCAACTTGACCGTAACTGAGCCTTTCCCTCTGAAGCCAGTTGCAATTTGAGTGCAACTGAGCCTTTCCCTCTGAAGCAAGTTGTGTTCTGCACGTGTTGATCCAGAAGATAAGAACGCGCCAGGGAAAGCCGAGGAAGTTGTGAGCCAGTTACAACTTGATTGTAACTAAGCCTTTTGTACATCCTGTTGCAACTTAGTGTAACCGAGCCTTCCCTCTGAACCTAGTTGCAACTTGATTGTAACTGAGCCTTCCCTTCCGAATACAGGTTTGTAACTTGGTTGCCACTGAGCATCTTCTGTAGCTTTCACCTCTGTCGCGCTAAACCAGAAAGTATTAGTTCCACTCATTTGGAGTAAGTTTTTTTCTCCGTGTGTTGATCTAGAAGATAAGCACATGCTAGGGGGTAGCCAAAAAAGTTGTGAGCCTCTTTAAGAACCCAATTGCAACTTGATTATAACCGATCCACTTCTTAAGGCCATTTTGTAATTTTATTGTGAGGAGTGTCTAAATCTTAGACACCTGATTCTAGCAAATCCTTTTATTGTGAGTCCTAAAGCATTTTTCAATTGTAGTTTAAGACTCGTCTAAAGACATTTCCAAGTTTATTTTTACTGAACCAGAAAATTTGAAATTTAAGGAAAATAAAAGGTAGATAGATGTATTTTATGTTTGAGACTATAACAAGGCATTTCCATTTTTTATGTCTTAGTGATGCAATGTTCTTTTGTTTTCTTTTTTAACATGAAAGCGTTTCAACAAATAAATATTCACATTATAAATTTTGTCAAATTTTTATATATCATAATTTTGCTAATTTTATTCACATTAATACAAATTTTATAACGATACTTCCTCCGACCCATATTAGTTGACTTAGATTTGTCAAAATTTGGATGAATCTATATACTAAATGGTGTCTAGATTTATTAAATTTAGACAAATCTAAGTCAGCTAATACGGTCGAAGGGAGTACGTCATAAATTTGCTAATTTTGCTAACTTTTGCCTATGGGACCATATGGTCAGTGTACAAACTGTGTCTGTGTGTGAGCGTGTATCCTCGAGAAGCGTTGTCCAGATGAATCATAATACAGAAATGAAAATAAAACAAAGAGAAGGAGACACACGGAAGACACGGGAGGAGGAAGAGGACCCGATGGGCACGGCTGTGGCTACCGCGACGGGCGTGGCGGAAGCGGCCGCGATGGCGCACCACTCGGAGTTCCTCAAGCCGTTGGCAAGCAACTCCCGCTTACCGCCTGGAGCGACAGCGACGTGCGCGGATGCGGCGACCTCGACGGGCACATTTGCGGCGACCGCGACGTTGCGCAACTCGGAGTTCCTCAAGTCGGCGGCATGCAACTCCCGCTTACCGTCTGGGGCGACAGCGACGAGCGCGGAGACGGCGGCTGCAACATGAGCGGATGCGGCAACCGCAATGGGCACAACCGCGGCGACCGCGACGGCGCACCCCTCCGAGATCCTCCAACCTCCATCAAGTAATTCCTTCCTCCCTGGTACTCCCGTAATCACGCCACTGCTCTTACTTTTCCCCAACCTCGCAGATTTTGTTCATGCTGATGGATTGTACGGAAAAATCAAGCTAGATTCTACAGTTTTTTTGTGGATCGTGTGATGGATTTGAACATTTGTCCATGTTTTGTGGCGAGATTCGTCCGTATTTAGCTTTGAGCGGACCAATTTGTGTGCGGAGTTTACCTGGTATTCCTGATGTGTTTCTCTCTGATACGGTGAGAATAACGGAACATGGGGACTTGTTCATGTTGTAGAGGGGATTGGGAGCATGTTGAATACAGTCTCCTAGTGCTCAGTGTGTATCCAACATCTTGCCTTAATTTACATGATAATCTGTTGCAGATTAAGCTAGCAGTAGAGATACGGTGTAAACTATTGGTGACAGTGTGACTTTGTCTAGAAACAAAGTGACGGGAATAAATTAGAAATTCAGGGTCATGTAAATTCAGACTAACTTACATGCAACAAACTTGTCAACCCAAGTCATCTTACCCGTCTCTCCACCGGCAATCGAATAAATTAATACTTAGAATGGATGACGGTGATGGATATTCTTGTAAAGTAGCCTAGAATTCATAACAGCATAACCCTTTCGAACATGCTTAATTTTGTCTGCAACCAGCATGTATAATTCACACGCGAAGCTGGGAGGAATACAGTCTCTCGACTCTCGGTACTTTATGTAATTCACTATGTATCCATTGTCTTGACTTAATTTTATCTGATAATCTGTTACCTTCTGAATGATTTTTCTCCTTCCATCTCGCTTCTGTAATGTGTGGCGTTCTCTGAATCTTAGGTGTTCTATAGAGATCTGACTTTAAATATTATTAGCGGCGCGACTTGGTCCAGAGAGAGAGGACAAGAATAGATAAGAGGATATTCTTGTGCCTACAGGCCCACAAAGTCAAAATGATCAGGAATGCATGATAAACTCGCCTTCCCAAGGAACCAGCCCTTGTTTTGACACTGAATCGTCAAACCATGCATTCATCTTACCATAATGTGTGTCATTCTTACTAATAAACATGTCTCTAATCTGTATTTTTATAATTTTCTACCAACATGCTTTGTTCATGTGATATTTCAAATTTGTTCTACAATCTCACTGATTGTTAATCACTATTCAAGTTAACCGTACAATAGTAAAAGAAGTTGCAAGTTCATGCACATATCATGTATGTACACAGGTGTTGAATATGTATGAACATGTATGTACACAGGTGTGAAATATGATTTTCACAACAATTCTACTACCTATTGCATTATCTATCAGAAATTGGAATTGCGACCACATAGTGCTTAATGAATCTGATACCATAGCTGTACTTTTAGACAGTCGGATCTAGTCATTTTTGGCTCTATCTGGAGTCTGTACTTTGATTTTTGTACATCACTCCTCATAGTGATTTTCCTGCATCGCGCACTCATAGTGCTTAATGATCTGATGCTTCTTTGCATGCTCGCTCTGTGGAATTGCAATTTTGTTTTGTGGCCATCTATGATGCACCCTTACTTGCTATCCTCTGAATTTTTTAGGGATGCAGATTAGTTGTTGCTTTTTGGCTCTGTTATGTTAGTTTTTTTCTCTCTGGTGCCTGCATTGTTTTTCGTTTTATTAATCCTATGTGGTACAATGTATGAATAAAGTTTATGGAAAATAAGTATGTATGTCACTGCTAGTATACACCGAAATTATTATGAACTCCTTTTTAACTGCTTACCATGTGATTTTGCTCCCTTAATTAGACTGATCAGATTGACAAGTATTTTTGATTTTACCTTAATATAGAATGACAAGTATTTGATACATCTTGTGATAATTTATATTTTTCCCACAGATCGTACTGAAATGTATATGATTGAAGCTGAAAGGGATGAAGACATTGAATTTGATAATGGTTATTTTTCAGATACAGAAATGTCCAAAAAAGAATTGGTTGAACAAATTAAAGATTTCGTAAGTCTCTCAGATTTTGGAAGTATCTCAGTTTATTAATGGACATAATATCTCAGTTTATTGGAGTTAATAACTTTATTGATACAACTATCTCATTTTTTGCTTTTCGAGAAAAAATATTTATGCATTTTTTTATTGTGTAGGTGGAGAAAAGCGTTGAAAGAGAGATCAAGAAAAGAACAACTAACAAACGAAAGAGAAAGGTACAACAAACCAGAAGCCCTTCTTTGCTGCCTTTTATTTTCATTTTGTTTTATGCATGCTGAAAAGGAGCCTTGAAATGGCGTTAACTGATATTTATATGCGTACTGCATTTTTAACTAGGGGAATCATTACTTACCAGATGAAGAAGAAGGATGTGAAGAAGAGACCAAAGCTTATAGCAGATACAACGTTCCATACGTGTACTCAGTGTTCCAAAGCATCCTCTCTTCGGAGCATAGGAAAGGTCTTGTAAAGAAAATGGGGTTTGAACACATGTTACAACTAGATGATTGCAACGTCCCTAGGGTGTTTGCTCAGTGGCTAGCAGACAACACAATACCACACGCAGGAATAATAAAGATTGGAGAAACATCAATACCCATCGGCCCGATGTATTTTCAGGATATATTAGGCATCCCTGCAGGAGAGCTGCCAGTTGAAACAGATGAAATAGCAGGGAAGGCAGCTTTTCTGGAACTGTTTGGACTGTCTGAGCTACCAACCATCAGATTCTTCGGTGACAAAATAATAAAGGAAAAGGATCTGCCAGACGCTGAATTTTGTCGTTGCTTTATGTCTGTTCTTCTTGGGGCTTTCCTATGTTCAAATTCCTCCACAAAACCTAGCACAAAGTACCTGGGCGCCCTAATTGATGTTGACAAAATCAGTGACAGAAATTGGGCAAAGTTTGCGTATGATTGGTTTATATGCTACGTGACAAAGTATTTGAAAGAAAGAGCTAAGCAAACCAAGGGTACACTTACATTAGGCGGATGTCTCTACCATATTGCGGTAATATGTACCCCTTGTTTTCTCTTTGCATCAATAATTATAATTTTGTTTAGCTTGTTCTTTTTTTTGTATGCACACTTTTTGATGATTTCGGTCAACAACCCCAACTTTTGACTTTTTTGTCCACATAAAGGTACGATACCTCGATTTCGTTGACTTTGGGTCAATTAAACTGCCTGCAACTATGCCAAGAATACGTGTGTGAAAAGGGAAATTAATAAAACATTTCAGCAAGATGGATAGAGGAAAAGATGGGAACTATGGGTGTAATACTGTAAGTTACTTTTTGTTTTGTGAACACTATGTTATGAGAAATTTTTTCTGCAACCATTCTATAATAGTAAAAGTAGAATGACAAGTCTTTCCTGTCAAAACCAAGTTAATATGGAAATCTATTGTTCCTAATAATTTTATACCTTACCTTTTTCTAAATATGCTAGTGATTCCAATTTCCTGTTTAAATATCAGATGAAAGAGTTCTCCCAAACATGCTACACAACTCCTGCAATTCTTCGCAACCAAATGTCTAGTGACCCTATTATCTTCAAGAATGAGATTGACAAAGTTGTGGGAGAAAGCATGAGCAATAAGGTTTGTTTTCCCTATTCTAAAATTTTGCATGACTACCTAGCAAACCAATGGTTGTTGTATTGAAAATACATAGAATGAATGTACAAAGACCATCAGAGTTTAGCTGATACCCAAGATGAATCTAATTTTTTATATGATGATTGTGTATTTAACTTAAGCCGATACCCAAGATGAATATGATGTACATGCATTTTTTAATCTTTGTTTATGTTCTACAATTCATTATTATACATGATTATACATTTTCAGAATGAATGTATCTAAAATGCATTTTTCATTCATACAATCTTGATTTCTTATTGGGTCCTTTATATTTCTTTTTTTGTAGGTGAAGGATGACCTATTTCATTCTTTCCAAAGCCATATGGTTGACACAGACAAAGAAACTTATTCGAAAGCTCAAAGCCTGGTAATTGATTTTCTGAAGATTATAACATTAGAAGGTATGAGCAAACCAAACTCTGAAACAACTATAATACTGGAAACGCAAAACAGTACCCATGAAATGGATGCAGACAAAGGTAATATTCTCATTATTCTGAATTTTCTTTTTCCTTTTTAGAATTGATCTAGTTATGCAAGTTTATACAGTCACTTCTTTTAAATATGGCCATAGTTTTTATCTATGAAGTTTCCCTTAATAACTCATGTTTTCATGTTATTCTTATATCAGATTCAAGCATAAGCAAAAGGCAACGACACAATGCCAACATTTTGAATTCAAAGCGTTCTCCTGAAACATTGATTAATCTGGAATCAACTGAAATCATGTCAAGCAAACATAATGATTTTACTGATGCTACACAGGTTAATATGCACCCGAACTACGCTATTTCTTTTTCCATTCAATTTATTTGCCTTTTATTTTTGACTGATATCTAACTGATGCATCTCAGAATCATGTAAACAAAAGTGATAGCTCCCAAGCAGTAAATATAGCTAGAAACACAACTAAGAAGAGAAGCATTAGTTTAAACCACACACCATCTGAAGATGATGGAAGCACTTCATCATATTCAAGGCCTATTAGGCAAGAGAAGCTATCAAAAGGAAATCACATTGATGGTACTTTTCCTTCTTTTTCTGTTTTTTTTGCATTTTTACCTGCAAAGCTTCATTTTTATATGCACTATTGTGAAAGTATCTCTTATTCCTATTAAAATTTTCTATCAAAGGTACCAGTGAACATATGTGCATGCAAATGGATTTGAATTCGGGTCAAGTAGAACCTCAAGTGAAACAAATTGAATCAAATGGTGGAATAAAGATAAATGCAATGGCTATACCAAGCATTACATGCATTGGTAATTTCTATCTTAATTTCTTTTCCGTTCATCAATAATATCCATCAACTATATTCGTGTTTCTCGAGTTCAATTTTCTTTGTTTGATTTCCTTTTTTGCACAAAATTATGCAGATTCAGGGTCACAACTTAGGAGGACAGAATTTTTGAAGCAAGCTCGTAAGAAATACTACTTCAAGGACCCTTCTGTGCCTTCATTCAGATTGTTTGAGAATGAAGATGACAATGGCAAGTACATCGAGGAACCAGAACTGTGGAGACCTCTTGGAGCATATTCACAATCTCAAGATGAGGTTTTCATCTCCTTTTGCTTTGTTTGTACTTAGGTGATATGCAATACAAAATCTGTTGCTTCGATTTTCTATAAAAAAATCTATGTCTTTTTAACCCTTTTTTCAGAATGATAAAATAGAGGATCAACTTACACAAAGAGAAATAGGAAACAATTTCAAGAATAAAGAAGAGGTAAGTTCATAATTTAGGGATACTTGTTCTATTGTTATACAAAGTTTACTCTTGTTTGCAAGTAACTTTATATAATTTTTATTTTGGTGTTTTTAGGACAATGATAAGAATGAAGAAGAGCTACAGTTACCTTTGAAGAACAATGATAAAAACCAATTGCAGGTTTGCATTCTTTTAACCTGTCATTATTAATTTTCAAAATATGCAGCACGCTGGCACCTTACTTTCTGTTTTATCTATACCTTCTTTGAAGGAAAACTCAAGCTATGCTTACTCTGCACCAAAAGTCGCAACTCCTGCTTACAAGGTTTTTGTTTCTTTTTCCTATCATGTCTAAATTATAACCAAATTGAACTCACTCCATAGGAATCATCTGGGGCAGTTGAAGAAGTTTCCACATTTGCTAGACCTGTGAATTTTGAAGAACCTTCCACATCTGCTAGACATGTGACATTTGAAGAAGTTTGTACAACTGCCACACCTGTATTCTGGAGAAACACATGGGAAATGATTAAACCATCAGGTGAGTTTTGCTCTTTTCTGTATATTTTGTTACACTGAATTATTTTTTATGCCAAGTGATGTTGAAAACATAGGATATAGATAAAGAAGAAATTGTTGTTCCGAAGACTATGCAGTCATAACATGTTGGTCTGAAGTTACATTACTAGTACTTGTTAGTTTCATGCTTGAACAAATAAGAAATCATAACTACTTATATTCAAGCTTTTGTTCTATGCTTCTCCAAATATGTTCTGAAGATTACAGTTGATGTACATGTTGAAGCATTACAGTTCTATGCTTCTCCAAATATTCTAGTTATATGGTTGTACATGTTGAACAAAGGAGTAGTAAATACATGTTGATGTACATGTTCAAGTCTGTACCTGGGAATTATATGGCTGATTTCCAAATAAGTAATCACCATAGTTTATCATTATATCTGAAAAAAGAATCCAGTACTTGTTCATACTTCATCTTTTTGCAAAAATCAAGTCAGTAGTCAAAACACACTAACCTTGGTAAGTTTTGGATGTTCCTGCGTCCATATTGGCTGCACAAAATCCATGAAAACTATGATTGCTGACAAAAATTCATGGAAAACAGATCTACAGATCAAAGGGTTTAAGGAGACGGGAGGAAAGGAGACAGGAGGAAAAGAGATGAATGGGAAAAGAGATTTTGGATTCTAACCAGGGTAAGATCCTGAAGCACCCCCAGCCATATGTCGTTGTCCTCTTGTCTAATCCTCTCTTCCCTTCATGATTTTTGAATCTGCCGATTTTGCTACTTACATGGATCTGTTTCTTCGTGGAGATGTAGCTCGCGTGAGGGGAGGGTTTTGGGGGTAGTTTCGTCATATCAACATCTGTTCTGGATGCTTCCATCAGGTACAAGACAAAAGCCCAAAAGCATACAAGACAAGAACAAGATAGAAGCCCAACGTATCATTTTATAAAACTACAAGAAAAGCCCAACAGGCTATACAAGCAAACAGGCTAACCACAGGACAATACAAAATAGAGACGGGAAAAGCTAGCTGGGCTGGGTTGAATACCTATGACATCAGAGAACGTCAGGCGACTGATACTTAGTTAAATATCAGTCGCCTGATACCTAGCTCCACCCATTTATTATTACTCCGTAGTAGTAGTATAGGTATGGTGAACATTACGGAAGCACTGAGGCTACGCTTCCGTTTCAGTCGCGGGGGGTCAGAGCGAGGCTGTATAAAAACTTCTTCTGCCACGTTCCCGTCGCGTTCACGTTTTCGCGTCCCGTTCTATTTTATGTTCTGGACTGGTAGATAAAAAGCTCTGGAGAACAGAAAGCGGGATTGCCTTCTTTTTCTGCTCAAGAAAAAAGAACGAAGAACCAACCAAGGAGAAGATGCTCACGCACGCATATATACCACAGATAGGGATGTTAATTCACGCACGCTTTTTCTTTCTGAGATCACGTGCGTCAGCTCTGAGCGGGCCGAGGACTGGAGATCTCCTGCGGCACTGCATTTTATACCCTTTCTGTGGCGGCAGCACGCGCTCCAAAGTGGCATAGGACAGAAACGAAGTGGGTAAAATAGTCGTGGTGATGGGTGCAGTGAGAACCTCCTCCGTCGATTTTTGGCCTAGTGTGATCCGGGGGTGGACAGTGCCGAACTGGGCGAGCCAAACTAGCACGGAGGACCCAATTTTTTCTTTGCGTCCGACGCCAGGTTCATTGCGGATCTCGGTGTGGAAGAGGATGCTTGGGCATGGGGCACGGAAAAGCGGGGGAGCTGCTCCTCCCATTCCCCCACTGAGCGACAACGGCAATTGTGGAAGTTGAAGGTGACCAGGTCCACGCCGTTCAGTCGTAGGAGCCCATAAGGACGTGCACGGCACTTCGAAAAAAAAAAAGACTTGCACAATGGCGAAGAAGATACAAACTCTGATTCAATTTAAATTATCGCAGGTTTAGATATGGTTACGCTAAATCTATGACAGTAAAATTGGATTGGGGGTAATTATAGGTGGATCAGAAGCCCTGATTCACCGCCTCCGATGCTTGATGTGTGCCTCACTTCCCCCCGATCAAGGCTAGCGTACACGGAAAAGTCTAAAAAAACACAAAAAGCCACCTACGCGTACAGTCAATGCTCTAGCCATGAGCCCTCGCCTGCCACCACAGAGGACGTCGCCGGAGCTTCGCCAGCCGGTCGTGGCACCCCCGCCCAATTTATGCTACAACTGTTGTGCAGAATTGCATTAAAAAAGAGTAATTTTTGCTTCAAAACTTTCTAATGATTTGCATCTCATGAAAGAAAAGTTGCATTGTACTAAGAAGAATTTTGCTACAACAGATATATGTATTTGCATCAAGGGGAAAGGCGGAGTCTGCTACATAACTTCCAAGAATTTGCACCTCGTGAATAATTTTGTTTGGCTACAATAGTTCTATGTATTTGCATCAAAAGAGGGTGTGTGTGTGGGCAACTCATGAAGAAAAAAGAAACATTATATGGAGAAGAATGTTACTACATCCAGTTCTATAGATTTGCATCAAAGGGGGAGAAATCTGCTATAAAACTTCTAGGAATTTGCACCTCATGAACAAGAATTTTGCTACAATAGTTCTATGGATTTGAATCAAAAGGGGGAAAATCTGCTACAAAAGCTTCCAAGAATTTGCACCACATGAACAAAAACATGCATCATACGTAAGAAGATGTGTTGATTTGCACCGACTGCCACTCGGTAGCAGCGCTGCCCGGCCCCGCCACTTTCACCATCACTAGGCCGAAGCTCACGGTTGTGGTACCTCCATCCATGGATACAGAGAAGCATCGCCGCCCATGGCTCGTAGTGGCGCCGATTGCTACACTACGACATTGTTGGCGCAGTAGTTCTCTCTTTCGCAGCAACTCCCCAAGGTCCCAAAATTAGCAGAAGCATGGCTGCCTTGCAGTGCATGAGCAGTCGAAAAATCCGCCCATGGCTCGTAGTGGCGCCGATTGCTACACTACGACATTGTTGGCGCAGTAGTTCTCTCTTTCGCAGCAACTCCCCAAGGTCCCAAAATTAGCAGAAGCATGGCTGCCTTGCAGTGCATGAGCAGTCGAAAAATCACTGGCCCTTCTGATGAGAGATGGATATGAACTAGTGGGCAGAGTGAGCGGTGGAGAAGAGGTTAGGTCGAGGAGGAGGGGATAAGGCAGGACGGAGGAGATATTTTGTATCAGGAGCGGACTGGTGCGGTGGGACCAAGGAAAGCGACACACACGGTGGATTCCCATCCGACACCCACGGATCGGGAGGATGTAATTGCGTGAACTGGGACACATGTAGCTCGCTCGACTCGAGAAACACGTCGCGAGGGATCCCCCAGATCAAAGACAACGTTTTAGGGTCATTCTAAGCGTCCCTCGGGGGATCAAAGCCCCGATCCCCCACCTCCAAGGCTCGACACATGTCCATGCTTCCTCCCGCTCAAGGCTAGCGTACACGGAAAAGTCTCCAAAAACGCAAAAAAGCCACCCCTGCATAGAGTCAATGCTCCACCCATGGTCCCCCTCCCGTCGCTAGGGAGGACATTGTCGGAGCTTCGCCTGACGGTCGTGGCACCGCCGCCCATTGATTTATGCTACAACTGTTGCGTGGATTTGCATTAAGAAGGGGAATTATCGCTTCAAAACTTCCTAACGATTTGAATCTCATAAAAGAAAAGTTGCATCTTACTAAGAAGAATTTTGCTACAACAGATATATGGATTTGCATCAAAGGGGAGGCGGTCTTCTACATAACTTCCAAGAATTTACACCTCGTGAATAGTTTTTTTTTCTACAATAGTTCTATGGATTTGCATGGGAAGGGGCGGATCTGGTGCAAAGCTTCCAAGGATTTGCAACTCATGAAGAAAAAATATGCATTATATGAAGAAGCATATTGCTACATCAGTTCTATAGATTTGCATCAAAGGAAGATAAATCTACTACAAAACTTTCAAGAATTTGCACCTCATGAAGAATAAGTTTTCTGCAATATTTCTATGGATTTAAATCAAAAGTGGGGAATTTGATACAAAAGCTTCCAAGAATTTGCACCACATGAAGAAAAACATGCATCATATGTAAGAAGTTTGTTGCTACAACGATTGCATTGATTTGCACCGACCGCCACTCGGTAGTAGCGTTGCCTTCCCCTGTCACTTTCACCATCAACAAGGATGAAGCTCGCGGTCGTGGTACCTCCATCCATGGGTACGCGGTAGCACCAGCTACACAGTAACCCCACCCATGGCTCACAGCTGCGTCGATGCTACACTACGTCGTTGTCGTCATAGACATTCTCTCCTTCCTAGTAACTCCTCGAGCTCCCAACATCAGCAGAGGCGTGGCTGCCTTATAGCACCCGAGAACTCCAAAAATCACTTGCCCTTGCAGTAAAACTGTCTTGGGTAGCCATAGCGGCATGTGTGGTGAGAGATAGAGAGGAACCGGTGAGCAGAGCAAGCGGCGGAGAAGAGATGAGGTTGAGGAGGAGGGTTAAGGCAGGATGGAGGATATATTCTGAATCAGGAGTGGACTGGTGTAGTGGGACCAAGGAAAGTGACACGCGGATGGATTCCCATTCGATGCCACACGCATCAAGAGGACATAATTTGCATGAACTGGGACACATGTACCTCGCTCAACCCGGGGAACACGTCATGAGTGATACCCCAGATCAAAACCAACATTAAAGGGTCGCGTTGAGCATCCCCTAGGGGATCGAAGCCCGATCCCCCGCCTCCAAGGATCGACACGTGTCCCCGCTTCCTCCTGCTCAAGGCCAACATACACGGAAGAGTCTCCAGAAAAGCAAAAAAATCCGCCCCCGCATAGAGTCAATGCTCCACCCATGATCCCCCACTCGTCGCCAGGGAGGACTGAAGGGCATATGCCCGAGAGGCAATAATAAAGTGGTTATTATCTTATTCCGTTTTTATGATAAATGTTTATTTTGCATGCTATAATTGTATTAATTGGAAACGTTAATACATGTGTGTTTAATAAACAAAATACAAAGTTCCTAGTAATGCCTCTCATATAAACTAGCTCGTTGATTAACAAGATGATCAAGATTTCCTGATCATGGACATTGGATGTTGTTAATAACGAGGTCACAACATTGGTGGAATGATGTGATGAACATTCATCCGAAGTATAGCATTACGATCAAAGTCATTATATTTATATTGCTATAACATCATACGAAGTAATCTTTATCCTCAGACCATGAGATCATGTTAATTGCTAACACCGGAAGAGTATCTTGATAACATCAAACGTCACACCGTAACAGGGTGACTATAAAGATGGGTTCAGTGCTACGGAGGTGTTATGTTGAGGCTCATGGATCAAGAGTGGAATTTGTCAATCCCGATAACGGATAGATATACTCTGGGCCCTCTCGGTGATATCACATTAAGATAGCTTGCAAGCAAGTGATGTGATCACTAGAATGTTATATCACGGGAACGAGAAAATAGTGCATGTCGGTAACGAGATCAAACTAGGTATTTGGATACCGATGATCGAATCTCGGACATGTATTATATCATGAGACAAAGGGATTTAGTTACTAGCGTTAAAGGTTCTCACGATCATAGAAGTCATCGTTGAATGTGTAGGAGCCAGTATGGATCTCCAGGTCCCGCTTCTGATTATTGATCTGAGAGGGGTCTCGATCGTGTCTGCATTATTCGCGAACCGTAGGGTGACACACTTAAAGGACACCGACACCATTTGGAGCAAATATGTTTCAGATAAAGATTTAAGAAAGCGCTGGAATTATTTCAATAGACACCGAAACTGTTTCGGGTGAAATTGCTGAAATTGGTTATGCATGTAATATTGAAATGTTGCAGGGGGTTTTATGTGAATGTTTGTTAATTAAAGTAATTAACAAAATTCTGAATAAAATTAATAAAAGAGTTTTATTAAATGAGAGAGCATTAAATTTGGAGAAATTTAATGCATTTAAAGTGGAGACTTTAAAAGAGAATGTGGAGGGGCAAATTTATGTGGAGGGAGTTACCACCACATGAATGAGGAGGTGAAGGGTCACCCCTTGAGGCGCCGGCCATGGGGAGGGGTACCCTCCCCTCCTCCTATAAAAGGCCTCCCTCTTCTCCTTCTTCCTCACACCTCCTCGTGAAGGATCTCTCTCCCCCTCTAGTATTATTTCCTCATGGTCTCGGATTAGCGAGATACATGTTTCCGGTGGCTTTATCTGGAAAGGAGTTGCTGCTTCCGCTGCTTTGATGGAGCGAGGGACGGAGGTTGTCGGGGTACCGGACGTGTGTGCGATCACGAATGCACCGCTGCTTTGTGGTGCTGGACTTGGTGGTGCTGGACTTGCTGGAGCTGGAGCCAGACCTGCTGGACTTCATCACGATCTTGAGATCGGCAAGTGTACGACTACATCAACCACGAGTTCCTACTCGTTAACAAAAGTCGTTGTCTTCGAGGGTAAGTTTTCGATGGGTGTATGTCCACCCGTTGCTTTGTACCTAGTAGATAGATCTTGGCGTATAGTTCTTATCGTAGGACATTTTTTGTTTTCTATGCTGCGAACCCTTCAGTGGTATCAGATCCTGATCTATGCGTAGGTGCTTTGCACAGGTAGTACACATATGTTTATATGTGGGCGATGATGATCATGTTATTGCATCTTCTATGTATTTTGGATATTGGTGGCATAGTAGGATGAAGCGGCCCATACCAACCTTACATGTCATCGTACATGAGACTGGTTCCACGACTAACATGCAACTTGTTTTGCATAAGTGGCTGGCGGGTGTCTGTCTCTCCTACTATAGTCAATATCTGATTTACAAAGAGTTGCTAATAACTTGGTTATCCTCGTTGTGGTTCCATGTTCGTAGGTAAGAACGGTTCTATCTTTTAAAACCCTAAGCCACGTAAAACTTGCAATTGATAAATTAGAGGCATCTAGTTTAGATCGTTGCTGGGCTAGTGTCATGATATGGTAATGTTGTAAGTAGATGTATGATAGATACTCTTACAACACACTCAACGTGTAAGTTCCATAGACCTTGGCCTTACACACAAAGGAATGATAGAGATCATACCACGATGCAAATGATAGAGATCAAATGCATGGACCATATCATCTCACTTTACACATTAGATGTTTGCATCTTACATTGCTAGTTTGGCGTTTTAGTAGCATTATAAGATGATCCCTCATTTAAATATCAAGATAAAATGTGTTCTTCCTTAAGTATGCACCGTTTTTTGGATCGTGTTTCGAGATATCACGTGATGATCGGGTGTACTCGACTCTACGCTTTCATACAAACAGGTGTAAGACAGTTTTATACATGCGAGTACTAAGGTTCTTACTTGGCGAGCCTAGCATGTACAGACATGGCCTCGGAACACGGACCGAAAGGTTAAGCATGAGTCATATAGTTGATATGATGCCCATATTGATGCTCTCCTTTGAAGCTACACCAACTCACGTGATGATCAGATTTGTTGTAGTGGATTTGGTTCATGTAATCACCAAAAAGGCACGAGGGATGTCGTTTTTGAGTGGGAGTTCATTTCTAATTTGGATTAGTCGAACTCAATTTGTCATAAACTAAATCGAAGTGAATTTGCATATTTTGTTGTAGACATTGGCATCTGTTTACTACCTTATGCTTAGTTTTAATTGAGATAATAGAACTATAGAATTCTGGATATTTACTTTACGAACTGGTATCGTATTGTTTTGAATGTCAATTTAAAATTTATAAGTCCTATTGCAAACTTTCAACAAACTCTATTTACTCCATAAAGTTTAATAAGTAGTATTAAATCAAGAGTAAGAATTCCAATGTTAGTATCTAAAGTATCATGTTTGCCTCAATGATTATTGATATTCAAAAGTTGTTTTAATATCAAGATTATATTGAGTTGAAAATTGTTTCAGAAACCATCATGTGTGAAAGATATTGTGATATCTGAAACAATGTTTTTGGTTGCATTATGATAGAGTATAATTTAGCAAAATACATGTTCTCATATTGTATGAGAACTTGTGAAGGATGGAGATGCTAAGCATCCAGATCTCCCAAAAAGGTTTTGGGAACTAACATTATACTCGCGATTCTTCCTTACAGGCTATAGTAGCTTGATCATTAAAGTTGTCATGATAAGGATGAATAGAAGATGTAAGTAATTTTTTACTACACTAATAGATTACTAAAGAATGGATTTTTGAAAGAACACCAAACATTTGATGATGGTGATCCACTTCAAAGTGCAAGTTCAAAGGTATTAGTATTTGACTATATACACTTTGTACTATGTGTCATGTGAATGACACCACTATTGATGTTGATAGATTCTTTTAAAAGAAAAGTGAAAGGATCGTATGGGCACCTAGAGGGGGGTGAATAGGTGCTACTTCAAATTTTACTCTTTTTCAAATTAGGGTTTGACAAAAAGGTAAATTATCTAGATTATGCAACTAAGGTGAATTTACCTATATGACAAACAAGCACAAGCTAAACAATAACTAGATAAGTAAAGTGCGGTAAAGGATAGAAGTAACCAAAGTGGAGCACACGGAGACACAAGGATTTATTTCCCGTAGTTCCTTCCTTTTGAGGGGAAGTACGTCTATGTTTGGAGAGAGGGTGGTTTCAAACCACCAACGCCACGAGAGGCCTCCCTTGTTCTCCGATGAACCTCACCCCAACGGGTTCGATTCACCTCTTCCACTATATGGCAACCTTCGAGGTGGAAGCCGGCACCTTTACAACGAGTTTGGGGCACACATCCACAACTTAATTGGAGGCTCCCAAATACAAGCAAGCTGTCAAACAATCAAAGACAAGCTTGTAAGAACCAAATCAAAACTTAGGGTTTCCAATGAAACACTAGAGCATGGGGGCCCTCAAGTGAATGAGGGGGAAATGAAGATCTCTCTTGGTGAAGCTGTAGATCAAGGCCTCCTCCTTCGATTCTCCAAAGATCAAAGACTTTGGATGGTTGGATGAAGATATCTTGTTGATTTGGTGGCTCAAATGGACATGGTGTTCTTGAGGTGGACGAGCAGCTAGAACAAGGGGATAAGGTCCCCTATTTATAGCCCTTCTGTCAGCGAACCGTTTTTCTGACCGTTGGAGAATGTGGCATCCCGCTAAAACCACTACTAGAAAATCGCGTTGTTTTGTGCATTGCATCATCATGACCGCATGCTCATGTCATCATGCGACCTTGCATTTGAGTATTGTCATGTCATCTTGCATTTGTTTGCATAAAACTATTTTCGAAAAGCCTGTTTGTGTTTTTCTAAACGGCCGTCTTTAATTCAAATTAAAACCCGGGTTTCCTAAATATTTTGGTTTGTCTAAATACGGTTTGCAAAAGCCCCGTTTTAAATAATAAAATATTCCTTTTATTTTTAGGAGGCAGCCCGCCAGGCCCGAAAGCCCGGCCGGCCACCTCCAAGCCCTAAACTAAAACCTAGTCTAATCCTAACCAAAACCCTAACCCCACCTACTTCCTCAGCCGCCTCTCTCTCTCTCTCTCTCTCTCTCTCTCTCTCTCTCTCTCTCTCTCTCTCTCTCTCCAAGCCACCTCATCCCACTCATGATCACCTCATCCCCATCCACCGCCACCTCCCCTCACACCCACCTCCACACGCTGGGCCCCACCTCCTCTTATTTTTCCCGCCACACAGCCGCCACCCCCTGGCGCAGCGCACGCCCCGCCCACCCCGTGCCGACCACCTCGGGATCCTGGCCCCATCCCGCGCCCCACTTGCACCGTCCCACACGCAGCGCACAAAGCCACCTAGCCTCGCGCGTCCCCTGGACCCACACGACACCGTCCGCCCCGTGTGAGACACGCACCCTCCTCGCGGGCCCACTCCCCACGACCCCATGCCCCAGTCCCCCACCAACCACGCGTCCCCTACCCTGATGCGCCCTCCTCCTCGCCCTCCTTCCCCACCGACGGACGTCGCCGTGCTGCCCCGGGCCCCGCTCTTCCCTGCCGCCGTCGTGGCCCATCCCCTCCGCTCGAGCCCGGCCTCCTCTGCTCCGACCGAAAACCCCAAGTCCGGCGCCCCTCCCTCTGCTCCGACCACCACCAGGATCGCCACCATCATTGTTGCTGGCCGCCTCGCCGGAGCCCGAGTCTTCACCGAGCCGCCGCCCTTCCTCGCGGTAGCCCTGCTGCTCCCCTCGATCTCCGCCGCCAAGCGCCGTCCCCGGTGTCGCCCCGCCTCTACCTGCGGTCCCCTCCGCCGCCGCGACCTCCCCGCCATCTCCTCGCGCGTCGCCCCTCCTGCGCGTGGCCTTGGTCGCCTCGGTCTCCGTCTTCACCTGCCTGCGGTGACCTGCACGCCTCATCTCTGGCGCCTCGGCCCTCGTCCCGTGCCGCCAGCGACCTCGCTGCCTCCGGCCGGCACTCGCCGTCCGTCGCCATGACGCCACCTGAGCCCAGCCAAGCGGCCTCGCGGCCTGCGCAGCCTGGCACCGCCGAGCCGCGCTTTCAGCGGCCGGCGACGACCCGACTACCCGCCACGCTGCGCTGGCAACCTGGCCTCCTCGCGTCTGCATCGGCCCGCGCGCCACTCGCGCCGGCTTTGCTCCCTGTCGGCCCCAAGCTCCCCTATCGTCATGGCCACGACCACACCCTCGCAGCTCCCTGGTGCCTCTTCTTCTGTTTGTTCCTGGCTGAGCTCGTGCATGTGGTGAGATGTTGGTGCAGTATGTGTGGCTTATGCAGTTGGATGTGATACTCTGTTGTGTGGATATGATTATTGTTGCAGCTATCCAAGACACCGTGCGACAAGGGTGACAAGCCGGAACCTAAGGACGACCGCCATCGAGAACGATGGTATTCGAAGATGATTGCCACCGATGATGAGGTTCCACCAAGGAAACCGATGCCAGATAGACAAGATCTTCAGGGACGCCGAGACCCCGACCGGAAGATGCCCGGAACACCAAGATCTGCTCCCGAACGCTTGGATTGAGACCGAACCAGGATCTCCACGGAACGCCGAGTTCTCCACCTTTAACGCCATGACCGTCTACACAAACCCGAAGACCACAGATACGACAAGTACTCCTTCCCGGATGCGAGCCCGGATCCGAAGACCGCCAAGTCCTACTTCCCGTGTCGAAGGTCGTCGACACGGACACGCCAAGTACCTCCTCAAGGACGCCAAGTTCTTCACCCCGGTACGCGGACCCGACAAGATCTTCGCGACGACAAGATCGACCCTGACCCGGGCGAATCCGATGCGCCCCCGACGCCAAACCAAGTCCTTCTTCCCGGAACACCAAGCTCTCCTTCCGTGTACGAGACGATCCCGCCAAGTCCGAACCCGATCCCTGTCGAACCCCGAACCCCTCGGAGCCCAAGTTCGTCGAACCCTAAATGTGATTTCCCTATCCGAGACCCCCATTATTTTTATAATATGACATTATTGTCTGTCACACATTAAATTGTTCATCTCTGCATCATATCATAATCATGCTGGATCTTTTGCCGTAGTATTAAACAGTGCATCCGGTGTTTGTGCTAGTGTTTGCTTCTTCGCGGATTAGGCCGATGAGTTGATGCGAGTATCGACAAGTTCTCCAGATATGAACCTTCGACAGTGTTTCCCAGGCGAGCATCTCTCCCCCTTCTACCTATTTTGCATTTATAGTGTTTATTTCCTCCTGTTGATCTATTGCTATCCGTATCGCGATGCTTTAGTTTCCGAACACCAGTTATATCCCGTGCAGCCTCTATATTGCCTTGGACACCTCCTATTACCTGTGTTTGGTAGATAGCTGGCCTTGCGAGTCGTAGTTGCTTGCTCGGGTGTGATCTCGTGTTGTCAAGTACCACAGTTGTTGGAAGGTTGGCAGATGCTTATTGGTGGAGATGCTTAATGGTGGAGATGATCATGACTTTAAATACAACTATTAAAATGCTAGATATAACTAATGTAGAGGCATCGGTGGGCAATAGATGTTATTTGGTTCTTCCACGCTCACTTGTGTCCCGTAGGACCCCGAGTACTTGATACCTATTCCTTGATTTTTCGCACTATCCACATCCGGGAGGCCTTATGGACCCTCCTGAGTCAGAGCTTGATTCATTCTTATTTCTTGGGGCCACAAAGTAGTTTGGGGCTTTATTACTATCATGTACTTATGCCATGCTTTACTGCTTTATTTAAGATTGTGCGTGGAGCACCTGTACTGTTTAGGATCGTGACACGTTTTCGCTGTATCGATAAGCCCAGTCACACTTTTGGGTTCCCAATCGTTTACAGCCGTCCACACAAACCCTGGGTCCGTTCCGGAGCCGGCCAACTTCGTTGCGGGTAGCTTAGTGGGGTGGCCCCCTGAAATATTTCTGAATCCTGTGATCGCTTTGTCGTGAATGCCTCGTTGGGTTTTGAGTTGGTTTTTCTGAGGTTGATCGAGTGTGTGTTGCTATTTGTGCACCCCTGCAGGGTAAAACTTTCTGAAAGTCGTGTCCGCGGTTATGGACGACTTGGAGCACAATATCTCGATCATAGACAAGCATAACTAAAGTAGTGCTATAAATTTGAATTAAAATGTGACTAGTAATCAGCTCAAGTATAACGGAATGGATATTAAAAGTGCCAACAACTGGTGGATCTGTGGTGATCTGTGTCATACTATACCTGCCTAGTAAGTACTGCAACTCCAATGGAATGTGATAAAAGTGCCAACAACTGCTGGGTTTTGGGATTGCTCAGGACAATTATATCTGACTAGTAAATGTGCCAACTACAACGGAATGTTAACTAAAACAGCCCACTACTTATGCTCTCCGGATGACTCATGCTATATATCTGATTAGTAATTGCTGCAACTATAATGGAATGAGTAAAACTAACAACTGTGTGAGTTCCTTGGTCCGACTTCCTCGTTTGGTCTCGAGGGGGAAATACCAGGATGGGTTTGTTTGGTGTTAGCTTCAGGTTGAATCCGAATAGGTCTTTCTTATCCCTCTCTGATAACCGCCAGTTGTATCGAGTCTCTATAGGTTGTTTAGTGCTGCTGCGCTGCCGCTTCAGCCCACCATACCTATGTAGGCGAGAGCCGCCGAATTCTAGCCTCGCCGTGTACTGGCCTCAGTACTGATGCTCCTCTTTTTCCCTTCGCCCTTTGTCGGCACCCCTTTTGTTTAGCAGGTATGAGTTCGACGTTGTTAGCAGGGTTACCCTTCCGGCTTGGCCTGGGCAGGGTTATGGACGCCATTGGTTATTCTTCAGGGCTCTTAGCCCAATTTGCATCTTGTCCGTACTCGGACGCTGTATCGATTTCAAGGTGATTTGGATCTCTTAATTGTATATCTGTATCCTTGACTCGTTGAGTCGCTGTTGTATAAATATCTGTTCTGTGGGTCCCATCGAGGACTGTTGTGTAATGGTATTACTTCGTTTTCCACCCGCACGAAAGTGCCTGGTGGGCGTCCTTGAATCGTTTCTATGCGGGTTTGGCGGAAAGGGCTAAAACTTGCATAGGGCCGATTCGAGGGTGTTAGAGAGAAGAAGCAGACCAGAGACTCCGGTCACCACATCGGAGACTCCGGCCAACCTCCGGAGCAACCTCCGGACCCCTTGACAGAATGACCCAACGCCCTTGGGAGCCAAGTGGACCAGAGACTCCGGTCCCTCTACACCGGAGACTCCGGCCTGAGATAGGGACCGGAGACTCTGGACCAACCTCCGGACCACCTCACTGGCTGATCTAGGCAAGAAAATAGAGGCCACTCCGGAGACTCCTAGGGAAACTCCGGACCACACCGGAGACTCCGGTCTGTGTAGACCGAAGACTCCGGTCTAGAATCCCCAAGATACAAGAACAAATCTAGGGAATGATCCGCAGACCAATGGTCCTTTTTCCTTTGTAGAATATCACCCTGTAGACAATAGCAAACTGTAAAAAGGGTCTACTAGTTGTTAACAAACACCAAAAGTTATTATGATAGTAAATGTCCTTTCAATCTCCCCCTTTTTGGTGTTCGATGACAACTAGTGAATTTGCATGAACAAAAGTTCGCAATTACGTATGACAGAGTATGGACATGCTCCCCCTGTCTATGTGCACAAAGATAAACAAGTAAAGTAGGCAAGGTAGGTAGAACATGGATAAAACACATAGTTCTCACATGAGTTACAATAAAGTTGGAGCACCCACAGAGTCACACACACACAAATAGCAAACAGTGTCCCACAATAACATAAGGCAAATAGAGACGAGAAGGCAAATACGAATCAAGTAGCCCAAACCCATGCAAATCCCGATGACAATGTCTTCTCCCCCTTTGGCATCGAAACACCGAAAAAGGGAAAAGACATAAGCTAGCGTCCCAACGGATCAGTAGTCCTCGTCATCATCCTCCTCGTCCTCCTCATCCATATCCTGATCCTCATCATCATCATAGTCCTCATCACCATCTGGAGCTGCAGGCCCTTTGCCGTGAGGGCGAGAATAGGATGTACCTTGATACCCAAACCCAGATGTGTCATCAGAGAAGGTCTTCCAATCCACCAAGCTGTCCTGATGGGCATTCCATGCCCCAAACGAAAGAGTGTGATCTGACTCGGTGGAAGGCTGAGCGCCATGCTCATCAGTGTACTCATCCTCACCTTCCTCATCATACGCTTCACCCCGAGCCTTGATCTCCTTGAGTAGTTTCTCGATGCGGCGGTTGCTCTTGTAGGAATCATGCTGTTGCTTGCGGATGTCCACATTCATGCAACACAGGGTCCACTCCCAAAATGAGGCCTTCTTGACCCTCTCATGGACATAGTCACGTGTCATGGGGGGAAGAGGTGCATTGGAGGCATTCTTCCTCCGAGCCCTAGGAGGAGAGGGGCCCCTGTCAGTCTCTGAAATCTCCTCCTCCTCATGTGCATGAGAGCGTCTAGGAGGAGCTTTCATAGCCCCTTTCTGCTGTAGAGATACGAGAGTGTGCTCAGTAAGGTTGGGAGGCATGACAAGCGGCAAACCATGTTGCTGAGTGTTGATGAGTCGCATGACCAGGGGTGCATATGGAGGGGCCTTCTTGTATAAGATGGCATGATACATCTCCTCTAATATGTAATCCATCACATCAATAGGATCAGCATCAGCATCGGGGCCAGCCATGTAAGTCTTGTGGGTGTGATACAGCAAGTTGACCAAACCACATCTGATGGCATCATCATTCCCAGCACTAGGGGAAATGGTCTGGCGGAAGATCCTCAACATCAAATTGTAGAGAGGCTTGAGTCCCTTGGACCCTCCCACAACCCCCTCACTACCATATAAAGGGGCAAGTTTGTTCTTGTTCACCCCAAGAGCTGCTGAGTGCATGCGAACTCCAACATGAGTAGATACCCCCTAAAGAGTCTCGAAGATGGCCTCAGCAAATTCATAGAAAGTGGAAGAATAGTGGTGGTTGCCAGTCATCCAAGTCATAGTCCTGGCCTAGTCAGTCCCAAACACAACTGTGGCGTAGAACTGCTGCACAAGGGTGATGTTGTAGTCTTCACGGATCTCCATCAAGTTGAACAACCCCAACTTCTCACTAATCCACAGAGCATCATAGAAGTAGGGGCACTTCCTCATCTGCTCAACACTCAAGTACTTCTGGGGGCATACAGGAGATCTCTTGAGCACACTGTAAATGTCTTTCATGAAGACAACTTGCTCCTTCCTCCAATAACAGGGGTCATCACTAGTGCGAGGCAATTCATAGAAATTGGTCTTCCGCAGCTCACGGTACTCCTGCTTAGACATGCGAGCCAAAGACTGAATGTTATCATATTTTGCCCTCTTGGCACGTTTCTCTTCCTCAGCCCTTTCCTGCTCCCGCTGCATATAGGCTGCATCACGGGCTTGCTGTCTGCGGTTGGATGGGTGCACAATGTGCTGACCCTCAGACTCATCATAGCGAGGATCCCCTCTCTTCATCTTGGCCTTGGTGCGAGGAGGACGACGAGAGCTAGAGCCTGTGAAAAGTAGCGAGGGAGATAGCATGAAGGTAAGTATATATGTCCCATGGAGGCAGCACAAAATTATTGAGACCTTGCAAAATGTGTTAGATTCAAACCACACCGGAGTCTCCGTGGTCCACACCAGAGTCTCCGGTCAGGAGACTCGGGGGAAGATCATGGAGGCTCCAATGGGGTTGAATCCAACAGATCGGGCAGGGTAACAATGATAAAGTACTCAGGTGCATGCAAACAAGGAATTCATGTGGTCAAAACTAGTACCAATCCTCAAAAACAAGGTAAGGGAAGAACCCTAGATGAAGAAGAGGAGGAGAGGTACCAGATCTGTCCATGGAAGGGATTCCACCGGTGGGAATCACCCAATGGTGGAAAGGAGATGATTGGCCGGCGACACGATGGATCCCGAGGGCTTCTTGACCTCCAGGGACAAGATTTGGGAGAGGAGGCGACGGGGGCAGAGAGGGGAGGACGGGGTGGATGAATGAAACTATTGTTTCAGTTCACCCCGTCCTCCTTTAAGTGGACAGAAACCGCCCAGACCGGAGACTCCGGTCCACACCGGAGACTCTGGTGTGAACACACCGGAGACTCCGGTCCTCCTCGACCAAACACTTCCAAGGTGCGTGTATGGGGACATATATTAGATAGAGAGAGTTTTCAAGACTGAGAGAGGGCTTGGGTTAAGATGACATACTGTGAAAAATCAAGAAAACCACGGAAAACTCTTCAAAAGTACATCAAAGCGCCAAATAAATCCGAGCTAAGAACCAACTCTTCGAGTGAGAAGAGGGTGGTGGCCGAAGCCACCATGTAGGAGTTTGTGGCATGACACCGCGAAGAATTATCCTTGGGTTCATAGCCACTACTCATCAATGATGCTCACATATCACTAAAAGATACTAAGAGAATTGAATTTCTTAATGTTGGCATTATGGGGGGAGGGATAGTCCAATGAATTAGAACCGCACTCCCCCTATCTCCATGCCTACACCTACACCAAATATGGGTCAATACATAGGTGAGTATGCAAGGTAATCAAGTCAAGCTCCTAGAATCCACGACATTTAGTTCATTCCTCAAATAACAAAACCTTGCTTCATCAAGTGGCTTCGTGAAGATATCGGAAGTTGGTCTTTGGTTGACACATATGAAAGCTCAATATCACCTCGGGCAACATGATCTCTAATGAAGTGATGACGAATCTCAATGTGCTTTGTTCTTGTATGATCCACTGGGTTATATGCAATCTTGATAGCACTTTCATTGTCACATAGAAGAGGCACTTTGTCACAATGGACACCGTATTCCTTTAAAGTTTGCCTCATCCATAGCAATTGTGTACAAGCACTAGCAGCTGCCACATACTCGGCTTCGGTGGTGGAAAGAGATATACAATTTTGCTTCTTAGAAGACCAACATACCAAGGGCCTCCCGAGGAATTGGCAAGCCCCGGAGGTTGATTTTCTATCATCCTTGTCACCAGCCCAATCTGAATCCGTGTACCCACAAAGAGAGAAAGTTGAGCCCCTAGGATACCAAATACCATAGTTTGGGGTATGAACCAAATATCGAAAGATTCTCTTGACTGCAAGCAAATGGCTTTCTTTAGGAGCCGCTTGATATCTTGCACACACTCCTACACTCAACGCAATATCGGGTCTAGATGCACAAAGCTAAAGCAAAGAGCCAATCATGGACCGGTATACCTTTTGGTCCACATCTTTACCATTTGGGTTTAGTTCAAGATGAGTCTTTGTTGCCATGGGAGTGGGAGCTCCATTGAGGTCTTTCATGTTCAATCTTTTGAGCATATCTTGAGTATACTTGGCTTGGTTGAAGAATGTACCACCTCTCACTTGCTTGATCTCAAAACCAAGGAATACTCTCAATTCTCCCATCATAGACATCCTGAACCTGTCAGTCATTAGCTTAGAGAATTCATCATTAAAAGCTTTGTTAGAAGAGCCAAAGATAATGTCATCTACATAAATTTGGCATACAAAAAGATCCCCATTGACCCTCTTAGTAAAAAGAGTGGGATCGATTTTCCCAACCTCAAACCCACGATCTAACAACAACTCTCTAAGGTGCTCATACCACGTGCGTGGGGCTTGCTTGAGCCCATAGAGAGCCTTATCAAGTTTGTAGACATGGTTTGGAAAGTTGGGATCCTCAAATCCCGGGGGTTGTTTCACATATACCAACTCATGCAATGGACCATTGAGAAATGCACTTTCTACATCCATTTGTTGTAATTTATATTTATGATGTGCCGCATAAGCAAGAAGGATATGGATGGACTCAAGGCGGGCCACGGGAGCATAAGTCTCTCCATAATCAATGCCTTCAATTTGAGAGAACCCTTGTGCAACCAATCTTGCCTTGTTCCTTATCACAATTCCATGATCATCTTGCTTGTTCTTGAAAATCCACTTGGTGCCTATAACATTGCGGCAATCTTTTGGCTTTTCCACTAACTTCCATACTTTGTTTCTTTCAAAGTTATTGAGCTCTTTGTGCATTGCATCCAACCAATCCGAATCTTCAAGAGCTTCCCATACTTTCTTTGGTTCCACCATGGAAATGTGAGCTTGGTGCTCACCAAAGTTCTTCAATTGAGCTCGAGTAGATATCCCTCTTCTTAGATCTCCAACCACATTCTCAAGAGTGTGGTCTCTTAATTCCAATATTCTATCCATTCTAGCTTGGCGACGAGTTTCGATCTCCTTGTTGTTTCTTGGTGGGATCACTTCATCATTTTGGTCCTCGTCTTGACCATTAACTTGACCTTGATCATCATTGGGAACATTCTCTTCTATAGGAGGAGAGGATTGACCTTGGTCCTGATTAGTCCCACAACTGGCCAGGTATTCAGCTGTACTTATGGCAGTTTGTATAGATCTTGCTTGTGTAATGGCCTTAGCACCACTGGACATCCTGGCAAACGGAGACTCAAACACCTCTTGGCTGGAGGCATCTTCTTGATCAGTAGGTTGAGGGTCCACAACTTGTCTTTGGCATGGGTCGTTGTCCACCTCGACAGTAGCTTGTTGAAGTTGTGAAGATGAGGGCTCCACGTGAGTAGAGCATAGTTCTTCTCGATCCACCATAAGGGGTTCCTCAACAGGGCGGATGAAACCCGCACCCATTCTTCCTATGACATCCTGAGGCATTTCATCATCTACATCACAAACATCAACATGCCCCGCTTGGGGACCATCATATTCTTCAAACACCACACTACAAGATTCCATGACAATTCCTGAGAGCTTGTCATAGATTCTATAAGTGTGGGATTCAAGACCATAACCAACAAAAATACCATCTAATTCTTTGGAATCAAACTTGGATAAACGAATGCCCTTAATGCGATAGAAGCACTTACAACCGAATACTCGGAAGTAAGAGACATTAGGCTTGTTACCGGTAAGGATCTCATATGGATTCTTGATCAATTCTTTGCAGAGGTAGAGACGGTTTGATGCACGGCATGCGGTGGAGATAGCTTCAGCCCAAAAATTGTATGGAGATTTGAATTCTGCTAACATAGTCCTAGCCATATCAATGAGAGTCCAGTTCTTCTTCTCAGCTACACCATTTTGTTGAGGGGTATATGCAGCGGAATATTGATGTTTTATTCCCTCATCACTAAGAAATCCATTTAATGTATAGCTTCTTCATGTGTTGACGTTGAGCCATGTTGATGAAGTCAATGAAGTTCTCTTGGGTCTCACTTTTTAACTTGAAGAAATATAACCAAGTGTATCTTGAGTAGTCATCAACAATCACCAAACAATATTTCTTCCCACCAAGACTTGCATGAGACGGAGGACCAAAGAGATCCACATGAAGAAGCTCCAAGATCCTCTTGGACTTGATGTAGTTCTTTGGATTGTGGGGAGAGTCATGCATCTTTCCTTCAACACATGCCCATGTAAACACGATCTTTGGTAAAGCAAACATTTTCTTTTAGTCCAACAATATGACCACCCTTTTGGAGGCTTTGCAAAGTTCTCATGTTGACATGGGCTAGACGGCGGTGCCATAGCCAACCCACATCAGCCTTTCCGAATAGGCACATCAGACTTGTAGTGGTTTTCCCCGAGAAGTCCACCACATACAAGTCATCCTCGACGTACCCAACGAAAGCAACCTTTAGAGTCTTGCTCCACAAGAGGATCACAATATCAACATCAATGAAGATAGCAAAACCCATCTTTCCTAGAGCACAGACTAAAAGTAAATTATAGCCAAGGGTCTCAATAAGCATGACGTCCACGAGAGTGATATCGTGTGTAACCACAACTTTGTCGAAACCCATTACCTTAGACTTTGATTTGTCGGCATATGTCACAGATATTTGGTCAACATTTGGTCTCAATTCCTTGACACTCGAAGCGCTTCCGGTCATATGACTTGTGCATCCACTATCGAGCACCCATTTTGACCCTCCGGAAGCGTAGGTCTACAAAAGATCAAACTAGTTTTTAGGTACCCATTTCTAAATGGGTCCTCTTTTGTTAGCAACAAGGGTCTTGGGAACCCAAATCGACCATGCAATATAACCATCAAATGGGCCAACATATTGTGCATACACATCACCATAATAATCACACATTAAGACATAGTGAGGGTTAGCACTACCCGCAAAATCATCATGAGACATAGTTTTGCCACTTGTGGTCTTACTTCCCACAATGACCTTGTTCTTTTCTTGAGCGGGCTTAGCCTTCTTCTTCTTGTTATTCTTTTTCTTCTTGGCTTTAGAGACAAAGCCTAAGCCCTTTTTTCACCATTTGACCTTTGCTTGTTTAAGAGGTCATCAATAGACTTGTTTCCTTTGGGAAAGGAGGTCTTAGCTAGATCCCCCTTCAACCTAGCATGTTCTTCAAGAGTATTTGTACGACTAGAAGGAATGAATGTACTAGGTGAGGGAGTATTGATCAATTGAGTTTGAAGCTTTTCACGAGACTTTGTGAGGGACAATATTTCACTTTCCAAGCCCTTGTGGGCCTTGTCAAGTGTCCTAAAGTCCTCGACAAGTTTTTCATGAACAACATCAAACTCAATCTTATCCTTTTTAGCCTTTTTGTATTTAGCAATAGCATGATCATGTTCCTTGATGAGTTTATTAATAATGAGGTCATTAGCTTCATCAAGGCCCTTTAGTTTAGTTTCAAGAGATATTCTAGTTTCTTGTTCTTCTTCTAGAGCATTATTAAGAGCTTCTACCTCAATCATGTGCTCTCTTCCTAATTGGCATCTCTCATCTAGAAGTTCTTGTGTGTGTGAAAGTTAATTTAGGAGGTCCACAACATGTTTCTTGTGTTCCCCTTTCAAGTTATTCATGAACACATCAAAAGCAACTAATTCCTTTTTGACCTCAAGAGATAACTCATCATCAAAATCATCATTGATTAAGGAAGTGGAGTGTGATGATGATAATACCTCCGTTCCTCTTGCCATAAGGCAAGTGACGTTCTTGTTGGAGATATTCTCATTTGGAGAGTCGAAGAGTGAGAATGAAGGAGTAGAGGTAGTGGCAAGAGCCGCCACACCACTTGGTGTATCCTCTTCTTCCTCTTCATCATCATCATCAGAGGAGTACTCTTCATGTGTGATCAAGACAATTTCTCCCGGCTTCTTGTTGGTTGGGTTTCTTTTGATGAAGGGTTTCTTATAGGGAGTTTTGGAGGTCTTCTTCAACACAAGTTTACCCCCATGATCTTCTCTTTTCTCATAGGGACAAGATGCAACGAAGTGATAGCGGTCACCACAATTGAAACAAGTTCTCAACTTGGACCCATTGTCTCTTCTCCCATTGGGGTTGCTTCTTCGTTGCATTTCCATCTTGGCCTTGGCGGGATCTTTCCAAAAGTTTCTTGCATAGAAGGCCATGTATTCACCATGAGCAGTCTTGACATCATCAGGGTGGCTCATTGAAGTTCCCTCATCACTTCCTTCATCTTCATCATACTCCACAACCTTGGCCTTCAAGGCAAGATTGGCACCACTACTCATTCCAATGGCACGAGCACGGGCGTCTTTGGCATTCTTGGCAGCAACCTTGAAGGCTGCCATCTCTTGCATCCTTCATTGGAGGTCATGAGATGGTAGTTGTGTCTTCCTTGGAGACTCTTCAAGTCAGTAGGCTCAAAGGGCATGAGAGAACTCACATACTTCCTTTTGATCCAAGCGTCATCAATGTGAGAGGCGCCAACATTCCTGAAAGCGGTGGCTGTGGATTTGAGTCTTCAATACATGTCTTCATGATCCTCACCATCCTTCATGAAGAAACCTTCGGCCTCATTGCTTAAGGCATCATATCTATTTCTCCTCATACTCTCATGCCAACAAACAAGTCAATGAGTGCATACCAAGCTTCCTTGGCGGTGTTGTAGTGCTCAATGTGGGGAAAATCCTTTGGCCCCACCCCAAGTTGGTGTTGGAGATATGCCCAAGAGGCAATAATAAAAGTGGTTATTATTATATCTTTGTGTTTATGATGAATGTTTACATCCCATGCTATAATTGTATTATTAGGAAACACTAATACTTGTGTGTTTTGTAAACATAAAAGAGTCCCTAGTAAGCCTCTGGTTGAACTAGCTTGTTGATTGATTGATGATCATGGTTTCCTGATCATAGACATTGGATGTGATTAATAACAAGGTTATATCATTAGGAGAATGATGTGATGGACACACACCCATAGTAAGCGTAGCATAAGATCAAGTCATTAAGTTTGTATTGCTGTAAGCTTTTGAAATACATAGTAACCTAATCCTTCGACCATGAGGTTATGTTAATCACCATCACCGGATGGGTACTTTGATGACATCAAACGCCGCTTTGTAACTGGGCGGTAATAAAGGTGTCATTGGGTATTCTGAAAGTATGTGTTGAAGCGCATAGACCAAGATTGGGATTTGTCCATCCATATGACGGAAAGATATACTCTGGGCCCTCTCGGTGGAATGTCATCTAGATATCTTGCAAGCATGTGACTGGGTCACAAGGGATGACATAACATGGAACGAGTAAAGAGTACTTATTAGTAACGAGGAAGAACTAGGTATGAAGATACTAACGATCAAACCTCGGATAAGTAGAATATCGCGTGACAAAGGGAATTGGTCTCGTATGTTAAATGGTTCTATCGATCATGAAGTAATCGTTGAGTATGTGGGAGCCGTTATGGATCTCCAGATCCCGCTGATGGTTATTGATCAGAGAGGTGTCTTCATCATGTTTGCATATTCACGAACCGTAGGGTGACACACTTAAGGTTCGAAGTTGTTTTAAGTAGATATGGAATTTGCGTTGGAGACCGAATGTTGTTCGGAGTCTCGGAATGGATCCGGGACATCACGAGGAGATTCGGAATGGTCCAGAGAATAAGATTCATATATTGGGGATCATTTTCTAAGTTGGGAAATGTTCCGGAGTGTTTGTATGGAGATTCTAGAAGGTTTCGGAATGTTCTGGAAGGTTCTAGAGGATTTCTTGGAGTTTACTTGAAAACCAAGAAAGGGATCAAGGGAGTCCAAGTGGGGCAATACACGGATTCGTGGGGAGGAGGACTCCTCCCCCAACCCTTGACCCAAGGAGGAGGGGAGTCCTACTAGGACTCCCCCTCCCCAGGCGCGCCTCCCTCCTTTAAATAGAAGGGAGGGGGCGCCCCCTCTTGCCTCAACTCTCATAACAACTAATCTCAGCTGCCTCTCTCCTCCACGTTTCTTCTGCACAGGCATAGGCGAAGCCCTGCAGAATTCTCACCTCCACCACCACCACCACGCCGTCGTGCTGCTGGGATTCCGTGGAGAAGATCTACTACCTCCGCTGCTCGCTGGAACAGGGAGAGGAAGGTCTGCTTCGACTCCGCACGTGTGACCGTCTGCGGAAGCGCTACCGGAACGTGGCGCCGGAAGGATCGTCCACACGATCTTGAGATCAGCAAGTGATCGACTACATCATCCACGAGATCTAATCTCGTAACGCTTTCGGTTCTACGAGGGTTAGTACCAATCTATCTCGTTGCTCAGTTGGATCATGTGCAAGGCAGTCGCATTGAGTTGGATATTGACCACTTCTCTTCTTGTCAAGTTGGTTGGATCCTCAATTTTGAGTCCTTCTTCAATAATATTCCACAAATCAATGCAAGAGCTGCGCACATGAGATTTCATTAACACTTGCCATTGAGCAAAAGTATGTGCATCTAACTTAGGTGGGTCTCCTCTATTGTTTATATGTGGATGAGGGATAGGAGGGTCAGGAGAGTACCATCCGGGAACCGTATGGAACTCTTCCTTCCCATCACCCTTTTTGGTGGCGGAGTTAGTGGAATTATGTTCATCCCCTACCACTTCCTCCAAAGGCTTTGCCGGAGCATTAGCCTTTGGGTTTAGTGGTGTTTCCACTGGAGAGAGGGAGGAGGTGAGGTTTGCTTATCCTTAACAAGTTGCTCAACGCGTTGATGCAACTGTAGGATTTCGTTGCCCAAGGTAGAGCTCAAGCTTGTTTCCAAATTCTTGAGATCTACCATGGTCACCGAATGGCTAGCCTCACTTTCTCCCTCCTCTGGGTTGCCCATAATCTCTTAGGCGATTAAGCCCGAATAAAGAGCCAAGGCTCTGATACCAATTGAAAGGATCGTATGGGCACCTAGAGGGGGGGTGAATAGGTGCTACTTCAAATTTTACTCTTTTTCAAATTAGGGTTTGACAAAAGGTAAATTCTCTAGATTATGCAACTAAGGTGAATTTACCTATATGACAAACAAGCACAAGCTAAACAACAACTAGATAAGTAAAGTGCGGTAAAGGATAGAAGTAACCAAAGTGGAGCACACGGAGACACAAGGATTTGTTTCCTGTAGTTCCTTCCTTTTGAGGGGAAGTACGTCTACGTTTGCAGAGGGGGTGGTTTCAAACCACCAACGCCACGAGAGGCCTCCCTTGTTCTCCGATGAACCTCACCCCAACGGGTTCGATTCACCTCTTCCACTATACGACAACCTTCGAGGTGGAAGCCGGCACCTTTACAACAAGTTTGGGGCACACATCCACAACTTAATTGGAGGCTCCCAAATACAAGCAAGCTGTCAAACAATCAAAGACAAGCTTGTAAGAACCAAATCAAAACTTAGGGTTTCCAATGAAACACTAGAGCATGGGGGCCCTCAAGTGAATGAGGGGGAAATGAAGATCTCTCTTGGTGAAGCTATAGATTAAGGCCTCCTCCTTCGATTCTCCAAAGATCAAAGACTTTGGATGGTTGGATGAAGAGATCTTGTTGATTTGGTGGCTCAAATGGACATGGTGTTCTTGAGGTGGACGAGCAGCTAGAACAAGGGGATAAGGTCCCCTATTTATAGCCCTTCTCTCAGCGAACCGTTTTTCTGACCGTTGGAGAAGAAGCAGACCAGAGACTCTGGTCACCACACCGGAGACTCCGGTCTACACCGGAGACTCTGGTCAACCTCTAGACCAGCCTCCGGACCCCTTGACAGAATGACCCAGCACCCTTGGGAGCCAAGTGGACCGGAGACTCCGGTCCCTCTACACCGAAGACTCCGGCCTGAGATAGGGACCGGAGACTCCAGCCAACCTCCGGACCAACCTCCGGACCACCTCACTGGCTGACCCAGGCAAGAAAACAGAGGCCACTTCGGAGACTCCTGGGGAAACTCCGGACCACACCGGAGACTCTGGTCTGTGTAGACCGGAGACTCTGGTCTGGAATCCCCAAGATACAAGAACAAATGCAGGGAATGATCCGCATGTCAAAGGTCCTTTTTCCTTTGTAGAATATCACCCTGTAGACAATAGCAAACTGTAAAAAGGGTCTACTAGTTGTTAACGAACACCAAAAGTGATTATGACAGTAAATGTCCTTTCAAAAAGGAATTGTTGAAAGAGAATCTATAAAATATTTGGTAGAAAAGAAAAGGTTGGATATGTCCAACTTAGGTATATACAAGATATACATGTTATGGCTATATTCCTTGCTTGTTAAACAATGTGGTTCTGAGGTATTGGATACCGAATTGGTTGGTATGAAGTGTCATACAGGACAACGCAATTCATGAACTGCAATGGCCTAAGTAACTAGCAAGAGAATAAGTGATGATGTTCATCGAAAACAAATAAAGTGTTATTGTGTTTTTCATTGTCGTCAAACCTAGCCTTCAAGATTTGTTTTAATAATTGTTATTTTGTTCCGGTATTACGAGAACAATGGTTGTTCAAATAATTACCGTATTCCATAAAGGATGGATGAAATTTTACAAGTCTAGTGGGAGAAATCACATCCATAAACACTATTGCTAAAATGTCGCAAGACAAATGATTAAAATATCACTTATGAAGTGACATCACTGTTTTAAATTATATTGGAAAGAAAACATGAAGAAACTTCATGTTTATGGAATTTTGGAGTCTTTGATTTTGATCAATTGATGCTTGTGAAAGTTTCCTTGAGATAATTGAAACTTTGTCCATAGGCCAAAGAGGAACGGATGACTAACTTATTGGATATTATGCATGTTGATGTATATAGTCCATTATGTGTAGCCATATGCGATGGATCTTTTTGCTTCATATGCTTTCTCTAGAAATTTGAGTGAATATATCTATATATTTACTTAATAAGGAAGAAGTATGAAACATTTGAAAATTGTTCAAAGTCTTTCAAGATGAAGTGAAAAATCATTGTAACAAGAAAATAAAGAGTTTATGATTCGATCATAAAGGAATATATTTGAGTTACATGTTTAGCAAAACACCTAAGATTTGAGGAATTGTTCCATGAATTTGCATTTCCCGATAAACCACAGGAGTATGGTATGTTCTAGAGATGAAATCAAACCTTGTTTGACATGGTAAGATCAAAGGTGTCATTTATAAAATTGCCATTATGTTTTAAGGATTGAAGCTTTAGAGACTACCGCTTTTACACTGAAAAGAGCACCATCATGATCCGTTGAAATGACATCATATAAGTTATGGTTTGGGATAAAACCCGAATTGTCTTTTCTTAAATTTTGGTATGCTATGCATAAGTAAAATGTTTACAACCAAAGTCGGATAAGCACGTCTTTGTAGGTTATCCCAAAGAATTTGTTGGGAATTTCTCCATAACACCGAGGACAAAAGAGTTTGTTACTTGGAACATCAAGTTTCTTGAGAAGGATTTTTTCGTGAAAAGTTAAGTGGGAGGACAATAGAACTTTGATAAGGTTGTTGAACCTTAGCTATATGTGCTAAGTAGCGCAACGCCGGAAAGTGTCCCGGTGGCGGCCACAATGCCCATGGCTCCCGTGATTACAAAGGGTGTAATCTCGGAGATTAGAGTTCCTATTGAACCATGTGGGTCGGTAAGAATCAAATAGTGTGATTTGATAAGCAAGTCGTTATTGTTTTGACAATGATGAACCGACTACATGCAAAGAAGCGATGATGGCCACGACTCCATAAAATGACTAGAAGTCATAGAATCTGTGATAGTATCCATACACGAGAAATCAAGTTTCTGAACTTGGAAGACCCTCCGGAAAGGCGTGAAGCCTATCGGTCGTGTTTGGATCTATAAAGAAATAAGACATGGATGTTTAACATCTATGAAATAGTCGACATGTCAGAAAGAAGTTTACGACAATGTTCAAGGAGTTGACTATGACAAGATTTGATCTTTCATAGCGATATTTAGTCTTGACGGATTAATGTAGCAACCACTACATATAATTTCATGTATGGTAGTTGAACAAACAAAACAATGTTCTTCTAATAGAATGGTTACCTAGGACGTGTACAAGACACGGTCCGAAGGGTTTTGTTAATTCAAAGGGTGCTAAAAGGGCATGCAAACTTCAATAGTTGAAATAAGCATAGCGGAGTTGGAATCTTCACCATGATGGCTGTTAAAGAGTTTAAATTCATCGGATATGATGAAGATGCTTGCATTTGCAAGAAATTAAGTGGGAGCGCTGAGACATATTTCTAATACATTATGTAGAGGACATATTGTTGATTGGAAATGATGTATCTTGTATTGACACAAGTTAAGAATTTCATTAAAATAAGATTTCGATGAAAGACTTGGGCAAACCCAGAATATTTAGCATCAATATCTATATGGATAGATTAAGGCGCTAATATGGTTGTGCCAGACATACATATATGAGATATTGAAAGGGTTCAATATGGAAACAACAATAAAGGTTCTTACTGCATGGAAAGAATTGTATCAAGATTCAAGTGTTTCAACACTTGGTGAGTAAAATCACATGAAGATTTTGATCGATTATACCATGATATGTATATATCCAAAATGTCCTATGCTCTAAATGTTATGAGCACATACCAGAATGATTCATAAGATGATCATTGGACTATAGTAAAGATATTCTTATGAGCTTTGGAAGAACTAAGAATATATGATGTATAAGTGACAAATAGTTAAAGGTAGTTCATTGTAAAGTGTTACAATGATACTATTTTTGTCACAAGATACAAATTAAATTTATCTCAATTTAGACTATGGGTGGCACAATGTAATGGAAAGGATGTTCCATGATGGATTTGGATGAGTTCCAAAGTTGAGACATTGTGACGTATACTACAACAAAAGGCTAAGTATATAACTGCTATAGTAGCAGCAAAGGAGGGCATTTGTGTTAAGTAGTTTGTTATCAAACTAGGTGTGGTTCAAAGTGGGCTAATACTATGAAGATATATTGTGTGACAATAATATCAACATATTTTAACCCGAACGAACTAAAGGTCTCACCAAAGGACCAAATTTATAAAATGCCATCTCATTTGAGAATGAGTGATGCGTAGAGACGCAAAGACATGCAAATACACACGAACCTGAAACTGTCAGATCCAAAGATTATGTTAACGACTAGCAATCGCGTATATGCAACACCAGAAAGCCATAGGTGTTCAATATGCAAAGTTTTTCAAACTAGATTATTGACTCTAGTGCAAGTGGGAGACTGAAGGGAATATGCCCGAGAGGCAATAATAAAGTGGTTATTATCTTATTCCATGTTTATGATAAATGTTTATTCTGCATGCTATAATTGTATTAATTGGAAACATTAATACTTGTGTGTTTAATAAACAAAATACAAAGTTCCTAGTAATGCCTCTCATATAAACTAGCTCGTTGATTACCAAGATGATCAAGGTTTCCTGATCATGGACATTGGATGTTGTTAATAACAAGGTCACAACAATTGTGGAATGATGTGATGAACATTCATCCGAAGTATAACATTACGATCAAAGTCATTATGTTTATATTGCTATAACATCATACGAAGTAATCTTTATCCTTAGACCATGAGATCATGTTAATTGCTAACACCGGAAGAGTATCTTGATAACATCAAACGTCACACCGTAATAGGGTGACTATAAAGATGGGTTCGATTACTGAAGGTGTTATGTTGAGGCTCATGGATCAAGAGTGGAATTTGTTAATCCTGATGACGGATAGATATACTCTGGGCCCTCTCGGTGATATCACATTAAGATAGCTTGCAAGCAGGTGATGTGATCACTAGAATGTTATATCACGGGAACAAGAAAAGAGTGCATGTCGGTAACGAGATCAAACTAGGTATTTGGATACCGATGATCGAATCTCGGACATGTATTATATCATGAGACAAAGGGATTTAGTTACTAGCGTTTAAGGTTCTCATGATCACAGAAGTCATCGTTGAATGTGTAGGAGTCAGTATGGATCTCTAGGTCCTGCTTTTGATTATTGATCTGAGAGGGGTCTCGATCATGTCTGCATTATTCATGAACCATAGGGTGACACACTTAAGGGATACCGACACCATTTGGAGCAAATATGTTTCAGATAAAGATTTAAGAAAGCCCTGGAATTATTTCAATAGACACCAAAACTGTTTCGGGTGAAATTGCTGAAATTGGTTCTGCATGTAATATTGAAATGTTGCAGGGGTTTTATGTGAATGTTTGTTAATTAAAGTAATTAACAAAATTCTGAATAAAATTAATAAAAGAGTTTTATTAAATGAGAGAGTATTAAATTTGGAGAAATTTAATGCATTTAAAGTGGAGACTTTAAAAGAGAATGTGAAGGGGCAAATTTATGTGGAGGGAGTTACCACCACATGAATGAGGAGGTGAAGGGTCACCCCTTGAGGCACCGGACATGGGGAGGGGTACCCTCCCCTCCTCCTATAAAAGCCCCCCTCTCCCTCCTTCTTCCTCACACCTCCTCGTGAAGGATCTCTCTCCCCCTCTAGTATTATTTCCCCATGGTCTCGGATTAGCGAGATACATGTTCCCGGTGGCTTTATCTGGAAAGGAGTTGCTGCTTCCGCTACTTTGCTGGAGCGAGGGATGGAGATTGTCGGGGTACCGGACGTGTCTGCGATCACGGATGCACCGTTGCTTTGAGGTACTGGACTTGGTGGTGCTGGACTTGCTGGAGCTGGATCTGAAGGACATGCTGGACTTCATCACGATCTTGAGATCGGCAAGTGTACGACTACATCAACCACGAGTTCCTACTCGTTAACAAAACTCGTTGTCTTCGAGGGTAAGTTCTCGATGGGTGTATGTCCACCCGTTGCTTTGTACCTAGTAGATAGATCTTGGCGTATAGTTCTCATCGTAGGAATTTTTTTGTTTTCTATGCTGCGAACCCTTCAAGGACGTCGTCAGAGCTACGCCGGAAGGTCGTGGCACTGCTGTCCATTGATTTATGCTACAACCGTTGTATGGATTGAAGGGTTCCATGGCAGAAAACAAAAAATTCCTAACGACAAGAACACCATATTCTATGCAAATGTAAAGTAACGAGAGGGATTCAGTGTTCATACCCTTGAAGCCCAAAAGTGGTTAATGTTTTACGAGAAATGTGGATGATGTTTCCGTACGACGTAGCTGACCTCAAGGTCGTGTAGACGTCCAATATGTTGGGTTCACATCATAGAAAACAAAAAATTCCTACAAAGTGAACAACTAAGCACCAAGATCTATCTACCTAGATACAATCAACGGGTGGATATACATCCATAGAGAACATACTCTTGAAGAGCGACAAAGCATTGTTAACGAGGTTGAACTCGTGGATGATGTAGTCGTACACTTGCTGATCTCAAGATCGTGATGAAGTCCAGCAAGTCCAGTGATACGTCCATTTTGCATCACTATTCTATGTCTTAATTCACTATTATTCATTGATATTTCGTATTGAAAGGTGATACTCATTTTATTTCATCTGTTTTTGCATGGTTGATGAATTTTGGAGCATGGACCGCTGCAGTCAGGATTCTGATGGAAAACGTGCTGTTTGGAGGCAAAATTCGCGAAGATCAGAAAATCCGGGAAAATATACAGAAAATCCTATTTTTCCAGAAGACTAAGGATGCGAGAAGACGGGGTGGAGATGGGCCACAGGGGGCCCACACCACCCCCGGCGCGGGTAGCCCTAGGTCGCGCATGGAGGTGGTGTGGACACCCTGGCCCACTCCAGCCTCTCCCCTCTGGCGTATATCAACCTCCCGAAACCCTAAGACTCGGGAAGCGACCACAGAAAGATTCCTCCGCCTCTGCGGGGTGGAAAACACCGAGAGAGAAAGATCTCTCCGGCAGATGATTACGGGAATTCCTTCCCGGAGAGGGGAGATCATCGCCATCAACACCACCATCAAGCTGGACTTCATAGGGATCATCATCAGCATCATCATCACCACCATCATCACCATAAGCACCCTCATCACCATCTCCATATTGCTGTAAAAATTGCGTTGAATCTTGCATTAGTTCATAGGGGAAACTTTCCCGGTGTTGATTACTCTTTGTAGTTGATGCTATTGAGTGAACCATTGAATTATTGTTTATGTTCAGATTATTATACATCATTATTCCATCTCTGATCATGATCCATATGATGTCTTGTGAGTAGTTCGTTTTGTTCTTGAGGACATGGGAGAAGTCTTGTTGTTAGTAGTGGAGTTGTGTTGAGAAAGATTCAATAGATTGTTATTTAAGTTGTGGTGTACTTCTTCTAGTGGTGTCATGTGAACGTCGACTACATGACACTTCACCTATATGGGCCTAGGGGAATGCATTGTGTATTTGGCTACTAATCGTAGGGGTTGCCGGAGTGGCAGAAACCTGAACCCCCGTTAGGAAACCATTGCACAAGGGACGTAAGGGTCTTAGAGTTTAAAGCTGTGGTTAGGTCTCTACCTTCTGCTCCTCGTTGGGTTCGACACTCTTACTTATCGAAAATACTGCGATACACCCCCTATACTTGTGGGTCATCAAGACTATTTTCTAGCGCCGTTGCCGGGGAGTGAAGCGCTATTGGAGAGTGGAACTGGTAAAGGAAACTTCTACTGTGAGTATTGTTTACTACTGTTAGGTGCTTTATTTTTGTTATGGATAATTCGCTGAGTTTCTTATTTGATAATGCTACTACCACTGCTAAGGTAGTAGATAAGCCACCACCTACTGAGAATGATGTTTTCAAAATACCTACAAGAATTATTGATCGTGTTATGGATAACTACTATGTTGAGGATGGAACTGTCCATCCCGGTGATCATTTGCTCTTTATACACGAATTATGCGGGTTGTTCAAGTGTGCAGGTATTACTACATATCAAGTTAAGAAGAATTATTCTCATTATCACTGAAAGAAAGAGCTGAGGAATGGTATAAGCTGCTAAAGAATGGTCAAGCTCTTGAATGGGAGGAAATAGTGCCTCTCTTTTATTCAAAATTTTATCCTCCTAGTGAGATTCATAAAGATCGGAATCAAATATACAACTTTTGGCCTCTTGATGGAGAGAGTACAGCTCAAGCTTGGGGGAGACTGAAGTTACTAATGCTCAGTCCCATTCACGAGCTCCCCAACAATATTATTATCAATAACTTTTATGCAAGGCTCCCTCTACATGATAAAGATTTATTGGATGCTTCTTGTGCTGGATCATTCACTCGCATGGAAGAAGAAGCTAAATGGGATCTTCTGGACCATATTCAAGATAATGCTGAAGCTTGAGAGAATGACAAAGGTAGAAAGTCAGGTATAAATTATGATTATGAATGCATTGAATCTTTTATGGGAAGTGATGACTTTCAAAATATTAAAAATGCTTATGGTCTAGACTCTCAAGCCATTGCTTCTTATTTTAAGGCTTTTGCTTCCTACATTGAAGTGCCTAAAAAGAAGTGGAATAAGTATCATGAACCTTATAAAGATATTGCAAAGAGTGTTCCTGCAAGAAATACCGAAGTTTATACTGCTAATCATGTTTTACCTGATCCTTATATTGAGAAAATGCCTTTTCCAGTTAAGGTAAAGGAGCATTCTATGATAGCTAGTATGGTTAATGAAAGTACAAAAAAAGCGGTTGAACCCGATAAACAAATGGTTGATGAACCTATAATATCAAGTGTGAAAGACTTTGTCACTAAATATGAAAAAGAGGGACACACTATCCTTTGCAAGGATACCTCTAATATTGTTTCACATAGTAGTGTTATGAGAGCTAGTATTCCTATGTTTTCTGTTAGAATAAGTGATCATTCTTATGATGGTTCTTGTGATAGTTATATTGTTAATTTTATGCATGATACTGAAAGTTACTATGAAAGAGGGAAAAGTATTCTTATGCATCTCAATAATCTCAAGTTTCCTCGTTTTATGCTAAAAGTTTTTATGTTGCACTTCTTTTGCCTTCTTATGCAAGTAGCCTTTGGTTTCAATAACTTGTTTGTTTACAAAATTCCCTTGCATAGGAAGTGGGTTAGACTTAAATGTGTGTGTGTTTTTGCTTCTTAATGCTCTCTTTCACTTCAATTCATATCCCTATGAGAGCTCCTTCAAAATTATCATGCCCATCTTAATGGCAATAAAGAAAGAGCTTTATGGGAGACAACCCAATTTGTTTTTGCTTTCAGTTTGTTTTTGTTTCTTTGAGTCTTGGAAGTTATTACTTAGGTAATAACCTCTCCTTATCCATTTTGTTTGGTTTTTGTGTCAAGATCAACCTCTAATGAGAGAGAAGTAATATTTGGGGAACTTGCTGTCCCGAAACAGATTTTTGTGCTTCACCGTAAAAATTCGTGAGAGATCTCTGTCTGTCGGATTGAGCTGTAATTTTTTGTGCTTCTGCCCCAGGTTGGTATTTAACTTTCGTTAGTTTTGGACTTTTTTATTTGAGCAACATAAGATTTTCTAAAAAATTGATCTTTACCTGATGGTCTGTTTTGACAGATTTTGCCACTCTTGCATTTGCTTCTTTATTCGATTTCCTTTTTGAATTCTTTTTGGGTTTTCGGAAGGAGTTGCTACAGTAGCTTATGTTTTTATGGTTTTCAGTTGAAGTTGAGCTCAAAAGGTTTTATCACTTCATATATACTAATGTTGCTAATGAGAACCGTGTGAAGTTTTGTGTGTAAGAAATTTCCAGGAAGTGGAGACAATGGTGTAATAAGGAAGAGAAGGGTTTTATGACTCAAGTAATAAGTGTATGAAGATGAAGATATTGATGTTATTCAAGTGATGACTCCGGAAGAATCTACTAGATACCAAATTCAGAGACCTGTAGAGTCTGTTTTCAAATAGGTAACAGTTCTAGTAAGAAAAGTTCCGCGAAAATACAATCCAACTATATTTTTGCAGTTTTCAGTCGATGAGGAAAGTTACAAAGCGAAAAAGGGACGGAACCAGAGCCAGGGTGGCCCACACCACCCTGTGGCGCAGGCCCTCCCCTGGCCGCGCCACCAGGTGGTGAGTCCACCCCAAACTCCGCCTCCGACTCGTTTTCTCCCAGTACCTTCCTTTCGTCTTGAAACTTCGTAATATATAATCCTCCGGAGCCCCCGAGGTTCGTATATCGTGTTTTCGCCGTGTTTTTGTTTCGATATGTTTCTGCCAGGACATACTCTTTGAAATCTTAGAAGCACAATGGTGTCCGCCAAGGATAAAGGGAAGGAGCCTATGGAGGAAGACCTCCAAGACCCCGGGAAGGAGAAGGAGATCAAGAGTGAAGGTGAAGAGGAGAAAGGCCAACATCCGCACACCGGCACTATCATTGCAAGCATTGGAGTGGTGACAAAACCTGCCAGGGTTAGAAGGACGGCACGGATGCAGACTGGGGGGAAGATCCCCGTCACAGTTTGGCTCCACGGTCACTTCCTCCACACACCAAGAAACCCTTCCATACCTTTATCCATAACCATGCAGGAAAAGAAGACTTCAAGGAGGAAGAGTGGGGAAAGAATAGCAAGAGATGGAATTCTCAACATGATGTTATCATGAGCCACATTGAGCAAAACTCACAACTGATTCGTAATCTCACCTTCGAGATTGAGGACTTGGGGAAATTGGTCAAGACGCTCATCGAGAAGATACCACCACCACCACCAAAGGAGTAATTCGTCATCAGGTTTGGCATCCCCTTGGTTTGTTCCAAGCTTGGGGGAGTGTCGCGGTATCATATCACTATCTTCTATCTTTTTACCTTTTTAGTAGAGTCATATCATGAATAGAGGAGTTATTATGTAGTATGGTTTGGATTATGTAAGTGTCCCCTCTCTCGTTAGATATGTATCCCTTGGTGTGAGTTGCCGTTATGGATTATTAATGACAAGTTCTATCATTCACTCTTTTGCATAACTTATATTAGTTTTCAATTCGTGGTTATATAATTGATCTTGTTGTTAGTATCGGTATAACTTTGGGATCATTGAGTTAATTTAGTTGGTTTTGGCAAACCTGGCTTGGTCAGTAGCAACACTATTTTTGAGAGTTGAATGAAAAAGATAGAAGTACTCTAAAGAAAAATAATTTCATCATCTTTCTTTCTTGATTTGCTCATAAGTTTAGTATTCTCTAGTTAAGATCTTTTGTGCTTCCAAGGAAGATTGCATGTTTGTCTTTATCACTTGTATGTTTGGTTGTTTCCTTCAACTCTTATACTTGCTACCCAGCCTTGCTAGCCAAAAACCTGTATTGAGAGGGAATTCTTCTCGTGCATCCACTCCTTTAAACCAAAACCTTTGCCATTTGTGTCCACCATACCTACCTAGTAGCATTATTGCTATTCCAAGTAAATTCTTGTTTTATCTACCTCCCAAATTAAACTTGTTATGTGAAAATTAGTGATTAAAGCTCTCACGAACTTGATGGCACACTTTACTTTCTTGCATTTAATAAACTTGAACCATTGTGCTCACCTATGTTGCGTATATGCTTGCGCTTTGTAAGTTGTGGATTAGCAGAACCATGCTGTCATGGGGAACGCTTTCAACATTGCACGGGTACTTTGTACCTAGTTGATATCATGTTCTTTTGTCTATGGATGTCGTCGGTGTGAAATGAAAGGGGAGCTTGTAAGTCCATGGAGTTATGCATGTGTGTTAGAGAAACGCCTGAGCCGCTGGTCTAATCCATGCTGACATGGTGGAAACCTGCAGCGTAACCATAACAAGTATCTATGAAGCATTCTTCTTATAAAAAAAAGATAGAGATTGAGAAAAAAGAGAAAAAGAAAAAAAAGAGATTATGAAAAGAGGAAAGAGAGAAAAAAGCACCATATTCCCATGGTAAATAAGAAGATTAGCTGAGATACTTGTTGTCTGCTTGCCTTGTCATTTTGATATGGGGATTCTTCCGTATCATCGGGCAAGGGGTACCCCGTTGGCGGTTCTCAATGATACACATATGCTTATGATGACAAGAACTTACCGGTAACTAAAATTGAGTAGCATGAGGAGCGACCCTCGTATTCAAGGGACATGAGATTCTCAATTTACAACTTGTCAATGCATATCCTCATATTTGATACTTTAACCTTAATCACCTAACGATGCCTATGATAGGGGCAATGAGAGCTGAAAGCTAGTAAGTATCATAATTTTTGGGAGCTCTTTATGAGACTTGTAATCCCTGCTTCCCTCTGCGAATGGCCCTTCTTTTACTTTTAAGTTGAGTCAGTAAACCTATTCCCTTCTATCTCAGCAAGTATTTTGAGTTGTTGTGTTTCATTCATTCATATGATGATTTATTCAATCATGTCTTATGTTCCTTGCTTTTCACATTGCTCTTATCTTGATGTTTACTACTTTGAAAGCTATCATTGAAAAACCAGTTATTTGTGAACTCCAGCAAATTATCAACTATTCTTCGACCAAGAGCTAAGTTTGCATTACCAATTATGATTCACTTTATGTATCTTTATTGTGTTTCCTTTACCTATTACAAGTTGAGTTATATAACAGTGAGTTGTCTTCTATTATGATCTATGCTTTTGATGAATGTGATGCTTCTTGTCCGTATTATTTTATCGACTCTTCACTCCATAAACCTGAGGCCATGTTTATTGAGCTTAGTTTCGCTTGGTGACAAGCGAAGTCTAAGCTTGGGGGGAGTTGATATGTCCATTTTGCATCACTATTCTATGTATTAATTCACTATTATTCATTGATATATTTCATATTGAGAGGTGATACTCATGTTATTTCATCTGTTTTTGCATGGTTGATGACTTTTGGAGCATGGACCGCTACAGTCAGGATTCTGATGGAAAAGGTGTTGTTTGTAGGCAAAATTCGCGAAGATCAGAAAATCCGGAAAAATATACGAAAAATCCTATTTTTTCAGAAGACTAAGGATGCCAGAAGACGGAGTGGAGATGGGCCACAGGGGCCCACACCACCCCCTGGCGCGGGCAGCCCTAGGCCGCGCCTGGAGGTGGTGTGGTCACCCTGGCCCACTCCAGCCTCTCCCCTCTGGCGTATATCAACCTCCCGAAACCCTGAGACTCGGGGAGTGACCATAGAAAGATTCCGCTGCTTCTGCGGGGTGGAAAACACCGAGAGAGAAAGATCTCTCCGGTAGACAGATTTTTGCCAGGGGAATTCCTTCCTAGAGAGGGGAGATCATCGCCATCAACACCACCATCAAGTTGGACTTCATCGGGATCATCATCATCATCACCACCACCACCATCACCATAAGCACCCTCATCACCATCTCCATATTGTTGTAACAATTGCATTGAATCTTGCATTAGTTCATAGGGGAAACTTTCCGGTGTTGATTACTCTTTGTAGTTGATGCTATTGAGTGAACCATTGAATTATTGTTTATGTTCAGATTGTTATACATCATTATTACATCTATGATCATGATCCATATGATGTCTTGTGAGTAGTTCATTTTGTTCTTGAGGACATGGGAGAAGTCTTGTTGTTAGTAGTGGAGTTGTGTTGAGAAAGATTCAATAGATTGTTATTTAAGTTGTGGTGTACTTCTTCTAGTGGTGTCATGTGAACGTCGACTACATGACACTTCACCTATATGGGCCTAGGGGAATGCATTGTGTGTTTGGCTACTAATCGTAGGGGTTGAGATGTAAACCTGAACCCACGTTAGGAAACCATTGCACAAGGGACGTAAGGGTCTTAGAGTTTGAAGCTGTGGTTTGGTTTCTACCTTAATTACTTTCTTGTACTTACGGATGTTTGCAAGGGGTATAATCACAAGTATGTATTAGTCTTGGATGGGGCGGTATATTAGCACAGGTTCACCCACACAACACTTAGCAAGCTAAAGAAGATTAATCGACTATATGAAGCGAAAGCACTTGACAGTCTTCCCATGTGTCCTCGAGAACCTTTGGTCATCTATAGAAATACAAACATTCACATAAAACCCCCGGCAACATTTTAGTATCACATGTAGAACCAGTTTCTGCAATTTCACCCAAAGCAATTCCGGTTTCCATCGAAATGATTCCAGCGCTATCTTAAATCTTTATCTGAAACATATTTGCTCCAAATGGTGTCGGTATCCCTTAAGTGTGTCACCCTACGGTTCGTGAATAATGTAGACATTATCGAGACCCCTCTCCGATCAATAATCAACAGCGGGACCTGGAGATCCGTACTGACTCCCACACATTCAACGATGACTCTAGTGATCGTGTGAAGCTTTAACGTCGTAACTAAATTCTTTTGTCTCACGACATATTACATGTCCGATACTTGATCATCGGTATCCCCATACCTAGTTTGATCTTGTTACCGACATGCACTCTTTTCTCGTTCCCGTGATATAACATTCTAGTGATCATATCACTTGCTTGCAAGCTATCTCAATGTGATATCACCGAGAGGGCCCAGAGTATATATATTCGTCATCGGGATGGACAAATCTCACTCTTGATCCATGAACCTCTACATAACACCTTTGGAGTATCTGAACCCACCTTTATAGTCACCCTATTATGGTGTGACGTTTGATGTTATCAAGTTACTCTTCCAGTGTTAGTGATTGACATGATCTCATGGTCTAAGGACTAGAATTACTTCGTATGATGTTATAGCAATTTAAACACAATGACTTTGATTGTAATGTTATAGTTCGGATGAATGATCATCACATCATTCCACCAATGATGTGACCTCGTTATTAACAACGTCCAATGTCCATGATCAGGAAACCTTGATCATCTTGTTAATCAACGAGCTAGTTTATAAGAGAGGCATAACCAGGAACCCTTTATTTATTTATTAAACACACATATATTAACGTTTCCAATTAATACAATTATAGCATGCAAAATAAACATTTATCATAAACAAGGAATAAGATAATAACCGCTTTATTATTACCTCTCGGGCATATTGCCTTTAGTCTCCCACTTGCACTAGAGTCAATAATCTAGTTTGTAAACTTGTGCATTCAACACCTATGCTTTCTGGTGTTGTATATACACATTTGCTAGTGGTTAACATAATCTCCAGATCTAATATTTTCAGGTCCGCGTGTATTTGCATGTCTTTGCGTCTCTACGCATCACTCATTCTCTAATGAGATGGCATTATATAAATTTAATCCTTTGGTGTGACCTTTAGTTCCTTTGGGTTAAAACATGTTGATATACTTGTCGCACAATATATATTCATAGTACTAGCCCACTATGAATCACACCTAGTTTGATAACAAACTATTTAACCAAATTCCCTCCTTTGTTGCTACTATAGCAGTCATATACTTAGGATTTTGTTGTAGTATCCATCACAATGTATCAACTTTGGAACTCATCCAAATCCATCATGGAACCTCATTTCCATTACATTGTGTCACCCATAGTTTAAACTGAGATAAATTTAATTTGTATCTTGTGACAAACTAGTATCAATGTAACACTTTACAATGAACTATTTGTAACTATTTGTCACCTCTACACAAATATACTCTTATTTCTTCCAAAGATCATAAGAATATCCTTACTATTGTCTAATAATCATCTTATGAATCATTCTGATATATGCACATAACATTTAGAGCATAGGACATATCTGGATATGTACATATCATGGTATACATTACTGATCAAAATATTCACGTGATTTCACTCACCAAGTATCAAAACACTTGAATCTCGTTTCACTTACCAAGTGTGAATACACTTGAATCTTGGTTCAACCCTTTCCATGAGGCAAGAACCTTTCTTGTCGTTTCCATATTAAACTCATTCAATATCTCATATATGTACGTCTAGCACAACCATATTAGCGCCTCAATATATCCATATAGTCATTGATGCCAAATATTCTAGTTTTGCCCAAGTCTTTCATCGAAATCCAGTTTTAGTGAAATTCTTAACCCTTGTCAATAAAATATACATCATTTCCAATCAACAACATGTCCTCTACATAATATATTGGAAATTTGTTGCAGCGCTCCCATTTAATTTCTTGCAAATGCAAGCATCTTCATCATCTCCGATGAAATTAAACATTTTAATAGTTTCATCATGGTGAATATTCCAACTCTGCTATGCTTACTTCAACCATTAAAGTTTGCATGCCCCTTTTAGCATCCTTTGATTTAACAAAACCCTTCGGGTAGTGTCATGTACATGTCGTAGGTAACCATTCTATTAGAAGAATTTGTTTTGTTTGTTCAACTACCATATACCAAATTATATGTAGCTACATTAATCCATCAAGACTAAATATAGCTATGAAAGATCAAATCTTGTCATAGTCAACTCCTTGAACATTGTCGTAAACTCTTTTCTGATATGTCGACTATTTCATAGATGTCAAACATCCATGTCTATTTCTTTATAGATCCAAATATGACTGATAGGCTTCACGCCTTTTCGGAGGGTCTTCCAAGTTCAAAAAACTTGATTTCTCGTGTATGGAAACTATCACGGATTTTATGACTTCTAGTAACTTTATGGAGTCAGGGCCCATCGTCGCTTCTTTGCATGCAGTCGGTTCATCATTGTTAAAATAATAACGACTTTTTTTTATCAAATCTCAATATTTGATTCTTACCCGATGCATACGGTTCAAATAGGAACTCTAATCTCCGAGATCACAACCTTTGTAATCACGGGAGCCATGAGCATTGTAGACATCACCGGGACACCTTCCAGCGTTGCACTACTTAGCACATGTTTCTTAGGTTCATCAACCTAATCAAAGTTCTATTGTCCTCCCACTTAACTTTTTTGCAAAAAATTCCTTCTTAAGAAAATTGACGTTCCAAGTGACAAACTCTTTTGTCCTCCGTGTTATGGAGGAATGCCCAACAAATTCTTTGGGATAATATACAAAGACGTGCTTATCCAACTTTGGTTCTAAACACTTTACTCATGCATAGCATACCAAATTTTAAGAAAAGACAACTCGGATTTTATCCAAACCATAAACTTTATGGTGTCATTTCAATGGATCATGATGGTGCTTTTTCAGTGTAAAAGCGGTAGTCTCTAAAGCTTTAATACTTAAACATAATGACAGTTTTATAAATGACACCTTTGATCTTACCATGTCAAACAGGGTTCGATTTGATCTCTCTAACATACCATACTGCTATGGTTTATCGGGAAATGCAAATTCATGGAACAATTCCTCAAATCTTAGGTGTTTTGCTAAACATGTAACTCAAATATCTTCCTTTATGATCGAATCATAAACTCTTTATTTTCTTGTTACAATGATTTCCATTTCATCTTGAAAGTCTTTGAACATTTTTCAAATGTTTCATACTTCTTCCTTACTAAGTAAATATACAGATATATTCACTCAAATTTTCGGAGAAAGCATATGAAGTCAAAAGATCCACCACACATGGCTACACATAATGGCCCATATACATCAACATGTACAATGTCCAATAAGTTAGTCATTCGTTTCTCTTTCGCCTATGAACGGAGTTTCAATTATCTCGAGAAAAGTCTCACAAGCGTCATTTGATCAAAACCAAAGACTCCAAAAATCCAACAACATGGAGTTTTGATGTCTGCAAGTGCAAAGATAGTTTGTAGCTAGTTTCGAAGTATAGATATCGATCCCACGGGGAGCCCAAAGGTAAGTGTTTATGGTGAAGTCTCTGTCACACCCAAAGTTGTCACACCCAAACTGACTGCAAGTGTAAAAATGAGAATAAGATTTGGATTAAACTGGATGTATTTAAATAAAACTAAAATTTAAACTTCAAACAAAAAACATAGAAGTAAAGAACAATTCAGTTGTTTGTTGTTTTCTGCAGATGACAAAAAAGGCGCGGGGAGATACAGTTCATGGTGATAGTGAATGTGCCAGATGGACAAGTGATAAATTTAACAATTGTAATCTTATAAATATATGTGTAGGCGAGCAACCCATAATTAGCCGGAACTCCTCTTGGTAGATTTCATCCCAACTTCAATAATCCCACTATTCTGTTACCAAAACCATGATCAGACACTAGACGATTAAGACCCTTCAGGTCGCTTAGCGATTAAGCTCCTTGGATCGAACTAATGCAATAAGCACGATGGTTCCTCGTTATCCTTGAGTCTATTAGTTTTCCATTGATATCCCCGTGTCACTCGGGGGTCATCGGTCTGCTAGCGAACAAGATCCTATCCATGTAGAACAAAGTATAATGTTGTCTGGGCCCTTAATTAGACAACAAGCATTAGGCATCTACAGATAGTCAAACACACATAATATAGCAATTAAAATCAATCACAAACTAATCTTCTATATCTAAATAGGAACTCCCTACTTCTCCTGCAGCCACATCACCCTTTTTACCCGTGCGTTGAGTTCTCCTGACCTCGCATCTCCCTGCTTCCCCGCATGTATCGTTTTTATTTTTGCGGGTCAAGTATCGCTAGAGGACTCGCTCCACGTTATTGTTCGTTTTCCTGGTATGGTCAATAATTGCCGGCACTAACTCCTCCGCTGCCGAGACTTTCCATCCTCCTCGCGACCTTCCCACAAATACTCAATCACTAGCATTAATTCCTCTGTAGCTGAAACCTTCCGTCCTCCTCGCGACCTCCTCACAAATGCTCATGAAACGCCTGATTAATACTACCATTCATTGATTAGAAACTGCTCGATGGAGCTCATCAGCCGCCGCCTCGAGGTTAAAAAGCAGTCCATCAACCACGCCAGACTCCTCGCTTACAAACTCCAACAGCGAACTCCACTCTGGTAGTACATGTTCGCTCCCTATTCTAATTCCCCCATCTTTACTATATTGATTGGATTCTATACTCCTGTCTCAACGTATTGTCCCAATCTGGCAGGTTGAGATACGGCTGGATTTCATTGGATTCTTCCCATGTGCCGATTTGATTGGATTGGATTGGATTGTGCATACAGGTTCATGTCCGCATGTATTTGATTTTGTTAGATTATTTTCTTCTCCGATCTGTCTTGGCACCTCATTTTGTTTGGATTTTAGTTAATTGATTCTGTCTACAGGTTCTAATCTGGCTGGAGATTTAATTTCTTGGTATTTATTGCCTTTTAGATCTACACGCTCAAGAGAAGAATCACCTTCCATCACCTATACTGACTGCAGAATTCCATTGATACAAGAAGCTCATGTGCCTTAGGGCATGTACAATGCGGTGACGTCAGCCTTCCCTTAGAGTTGCCACGTCGGATTTTCGCTTAGTTGGAGGAGAGAGAATTAAGAGAGAAGGTTGCCTTCTCTTAGCTAGGGATGATCTCTTAGAAATAAGAGAAGGCTGTTTTCTCCATTGTACCTTGTGCCTTCTCTTGTCAACATAATTTCTTACTATAATTAGACAATCAACATTAATTCTTATAGATGACAATAAGAGATGATCCATTGTATGATTTATTATTATTGTCTTCTCTAGACTACGTGGAGTGCTAAGAGAAGACATGCCTTCTCTTCCATTGTACATGCCCTTATGAAGCTTCGGTATCTATGTCATTTCCTAAAACTAATAACATGATCGAATCCGCACTTTGATCGAATCTGCATATCATGCTATGATTCTCTTCTGGGTCTACAGGCTCAAGATAGGAACTGCCGACCATCATCTGTCCACTCTTCCTGGTGCAGCTAAACTAATCGTGCCTCTATTCATGACTTTGTTGTCTTCTCACTAGGTTGGATGAACCATGAAACCTTTACATTAGGTGTTCTAAGCACATGCTATTTTTCTTAATCTGTCACAATAGCAACTAAATAAAAAGAGGAGTATGCTTTCCACCGTGTGGCTGTCCAGTGATATGAGATTTTGTACCACAGTATGTCTAGCCTTATAATTTTTTACTTTGCTAGCTCAATTCACAATCTGGCCCATCGGTAAATAGGATGTTCTTCATATAAGTTGTGCAAGTACTGGCTACTGATTGTATTTTTTGAAGGTCAAATCAATTATTCAGTTTACCTTCACTATAGTTGTGCATATGTCAACATGATCTACCTGTATTTAAGATCATTTGTACTGATAGTAATACCACAACCGTCATGCTATTGTCTAGATTTTGTTCAATCTATATTAAAAATATCATATTTATCTTATGCTTCTCACTCACACTAAAATTTGTTGCACAATTTGTGAAATATGTTTTCTCCAGAGAAGGGGCATGGCACATATTTGCACCATTTTTCAATCCTGTCATTCGTTCAAACTTCCGATACAGTTATGTACCTAAAATTACATCTGGTTATTTGTGTAAATAATATATTGTAAATTGGTGAAGTTTGTCTTTTGACTAATTCTTCTCTACAACTCAGCTTATGGTACCGATGTGTCCCGTTGCAACGCGTGGGGTATCATCTAGTGGAATATATGAAGACACATCACATCTCACCAATCCCTTACATCTCCCACGCCCAAAGAACTTATTCACACATGAGAGAATAAAGCATCATAAATACAATTAGATAAAGGGAGTTCTTCTCGATGTTACCGTGGAGATCCACAATAAGAATATAAAACAATCAACACAATTCAAGATGGAAAGAAACAATATCAAACCCTAGTCTTGCAAGGTGAAGATCTCTCTCTCTCAAGTACAAGTAATGGCTATGGGGGTGTAGTGGCTAGGAGGTCGAAGATCATGGAGCAAGATGAAGAACGTCTCCTCCTTCTTCTCCGAATCTCTTCTTTCTCCCTTCTGGATGGTGTGGCGACTGATGTGTTGTGTTTTCATCCCCGGTCCCTTCACGGAAGTTGTCCCTTTTGACAAGACAGAGGCAGCGGCGACTATACAGCGGGAACTATACGGCCAGAAAAATATTCTTGCCGTATAGTTGCTCGTTAAAGCCTCTGTACGTTTCCCTTGATTTCTTCCAAAGAGGGACTCACTTATTTTTACCTGAATATTGTGTTTCTCTAGTTAAAACCCTCTATTGATGTTCAGAACCTGAAACACACATTAAAAACCAAGTTTTCTTCGCTATCGAAGTATTAGCGTTAGGTAAAGCTAGAAAACGATCAAATATGGGAGAAAACCATCAATAAAAATCATCAAAAATGTGTCGAATCTCACAGCTATGAACTCCCCCAAGCTTAGATGTTGCTCGCCCTCGAGTGACAAGGACATAAAGAAGTATAGCGGAGATTCGAGATTGAAATAAAATAACTTACAAGTTTGAATTGGTGTCAAATTATTTTCTTCATGATCCCTGCAATCTTAAACATGATCATACAAGTATTTACAAGATTGCACTGAGTCCACTTTCTAACCACGTATATCTTGCTAGCAAATAAATCATATGCCCGAGCAAGTGTCAAAAGTTTTAGCTAGGAAAGTTAGGCAAATTCTTTTGGTAGCTCTCTTTGTTGAGAGATGAAAACTTTTTGCTCTTGTTTCTTTAATCAATTAAGAGTTCTCAAGTTGGCACCAAAATATTCAATTTAAGAATAACTCATCAATTCCCATGTCAAAATTTCAAGACTCTTAAAGCACCTGACAAGGGGTAACCTCGGCAATGTCCATGGTGAAGGACTTAGGGTTTTGTGGAAAAGAGAACGCTAGGGATTTCATCGGATGTTAGGAAAACAGTGGAGCCAAAGTCGCCTGAATATTTGGAAATTGCACTATTACAAGTTGCCTAGGAGTTTTTCGGTACCCTCGCTTGAGGTTTTCCTGTCCTATATATAATAGGCTGGGTCCCAAAGCTATATGCGGATAGGTTTACACACGCGTGATTACAATACCAACACATTGTCGGTTCAGAGACTCTTTCCTAATACAATCAAAGTCTTTGTCGGATGCTTCCTTGGGCTATCATCCGAAATCTTCATGGGCCGTAAGCCTTTTGCCTAGTCCAGGGTAACAAACCATAAGCACCCGAGTAATCATACCTATGTCAGTAGCCCCTGAGACTCTACTTGAACCGCAGTTTTAGGTTGAGTCTCAAAGTTTCTTTTTCCTTCTTTTTATTTATTTTGATTTCCTTATTTTTATTTTTCATAGGATTTGGTACAACGAGTCTAATGCTTCCGACGAATCGGGAATCGGTTAATTGCTCCTGGGAAAAAACAAGGTTGTCCTACAACAAATTCAAGTCCCCAAGCCTGAACTTGGAATTTACTACTGGTGTAATTCAGTTCGGGCCGCTGAGGTCTTATCGAATACTGAATCCTAGTTTCATTTTATCAGGTACCCAACGCGTCCGTCGGGATTTTTCATCGTATCGTTGATTAAGATATTTTACTAGCAGAGCGCATTCTTGTGCGATTACCAGTCCACACAGGACGAATCCTGGGGTCGTACCTTCATGTTTCTGAACATGGCATTCGGATTTTTGTCGTGTTTGAGCGCGATCCAAGATTTTGGTTTTTTGGCGGTTGGCTTGTTGGGCTGCCAATATTTCTGACTTTTATCAGATAGTTTAATGCTTTGTGCCAGCTCCCAATGGGAGTAACCTTCTTGAGGATACCTTTTTGAGGATACATCGATGTAAAACTCATAGTCATTTTTAATCATGAATATTTTTGTTTTAATCATACATAATTGGATTTCTATCGGGTGCGCGCCAGCGCTCCCGATGGGAGTAGCCCCCGAGGCTATGTTCGGATGCCTGTGTCTGGACATAGGCTCATAGTTGTTGTTAGCTTGATGGAAAATATAGATCTTTTGAACGGATATAAATAATAAAGAACTTAAGGTATGAAAAACTTATCTTTTATACACAAGGCGAAAAACCGATGATACATTATTTTTGACGGATGGCGCCTAGCCATTGGCCTAGATATTCTGGCTTAAGAAGCTGAACTGTAAATATTATCGTATTGTAAGTAATCTTATGTGTAAAAGCGTCATATCTGCGCTACGTTCCATGGATTGGAGTATTGGACTCATGTCTTCTTGTCTTATAATCGATATGCTCCTATGGGAATAACTTCTGTGATGATGTATGGTCCTTCCCATGGCGATTCTAACTTTCGGTGTCGATCTTGCTTGAGGCGAAGAACTAGGTCCCCTACTATGAAGGACCTAGGCCACAATCGTCGGCTGTGGTAATTGCGCAAGTTTTGCTGGTACATAGTTGCTCTTTGTAAGGCTTCATCTCGAGCTTCATAAAGTGCATCCACAACATCTTCGAGTGCTTTCTCTTGATTCCTCTTCATTGTATGAAGCTACTCTTGGGGATTCATGTGATACTTCAACAGGAAGCATGGCTTCTACGCCGTGGACCAGAAAGAAAGGTGTCTCTTATGTCAAATTATTTGGGGTTGTACGTAAACCCCACAAGATAGACGGTAATTCATCAACCCATGCTTCTTTTGCTCTGTCAAGTGGCGCTAGTAGTCTTTTCTTGAGTCCAACAATAACTAGTCCATTGCCTTTTTCTACTTGTCCATTTGTTTGCGGGTGAGCTACCGAGGCGTACCTTACTTTGATACCCATCTTCTGGTAGTACTCCTTGAACTCATTGGATGTGAAGTTAGTTCCATTGTCTGTAATGATGCTGTTCGGTACGCCGAACCGAAATACTATGGATTTAATGAAATTCACAGCCGAAGTTCCGTCTTGGGTGGTGACAGGCATTGGTTCGATCCATTTAGTAAATTTTTCGACTGCTACTAGCAGAAAGATGTGTCCTCCTGGTGATGATTTGTGAAGTTTTTCCACCATATCGAGTCCCCACTGAGCGAAGGGCCAAGCCAGAGGTATAGGATTTAACTCAGCGGCGGGTGCTCCAGGCTTTGTTGTGAACCGTTGGCATGCTTCACATGTTCTGATGATATCTTTTGCATCTTGAACTGCAGTCAGCTAGTAAAATCTTGCCCTGAATGCTTTGGCAGCAATCGCTCCGCTACTAGCATGATGACCACAAACTCCTTCACATATATCTTAGAGTATGATTTTTCCTTCTTCGGGTGTTACGCAGCGCTGCAACACACCCGAAATACTTCTTTTATACAGCTCCCCTTTGATTATTCTGAAGGCCTTCGATCTTCGGGTGATTCGTCGGGCTTCTATCACATCTTCTGGTAGCTCGCCCTTAGTAATGTATGCTACATAAGAATACATCCATGTAGGTTCAATTAGCATGACCTCTCTAATTTCTTGTTCTTCTTCTTCGATGGCCTCTTCTATAATCTTGGTCGCTGATGGAGCCCTCGAGTCTTTTTGCGAGTTACTCTTTTTTTCCAGTTTTTGGTGCTACGACCTCGGAGACTCTTTTTGCTTTGATCGATCGTTCTGTTATTTCTTCCCAAAAAACCCTAGGTGGCACTGGTAAGCACAGGGATCCGGTGTTTGCTAGATTGTCGGCTTCTTCATTGCTTTCTCTTCCTATGTGCGATACTTTGCATCCATCAAATTGACCTTCCATAATGCCATATAGATCGCGGTAAGCAATCATGTTATCGCTGACAGCGTCACACTTCTTCATTGCTTGCTATGCCACAAGATTGGAATCGCCAAAGATTTTGAGGCGAGTTGCACCGCAAGCTTTGGCCATTCGCATGCCATGCAACAAGGCCTCGTATTCAGCTTCATTATTGGATGTGTTTGCAAACTTCATCCGAAGTATATAGCGCATTTTGTCGCCTTGTGGTGATACTAGTATTACTCCTACCCCTGCTCCTTCCGTTCTTTTTGATCCATCAAAGTACATTGTACAGGCACTAGAAAGGTCAGGTGGACCCGCACATTGCAACCATGTCCATTCTGTGATGAAATCCAACAAAACTTGTGACTTGATTGCCTTGCGCTTCTCATACGTGATGTCTCGAGGGGATAATTTGATGCCCCATAGAGAGACACGCCTAGTTGCTTCTGGATTGTTGAGGATGTTTGACAAAGGTGCTTCATTAACCACTATGATCGGATGTTTCGAAAAATAATGGCATAGTTTTCGTGCTGTCATAAATACCCCATACGCTAGTTTTTTGTAATGTGTGTACGTTTGTTTGGATGGCGATAAGACCTTGCTCAGGAAATAGACTGGCCTCTGTACACCATGGGTTTTTCCTTCTTCGGGTCGTTCCACGACCAAGACCGTGTTGACCACCTGATTTGTGGCAACGATATAAAGCAGTAAAGGCTCTTTCTCCTTTGGAGACACAATGACGGGAGATGTCGAAAGTGTCCTTTTAAGATCCTCAAAGGCGCGTTGAGCTTCTTCTGTCCATTCGAATTTCTCCGATTTCCTCATGAGTGCGTAAAATGGCGACGCTTTTTCTCCTAATCTTCAATGAAACGACTGAGTGCCGCTAGTCGCCCTGCCGGCTGCTGTACGCCACGTAGATTTGTTGGCTTTTTCATTGTTAAAATTGCTTGTATTTTGATAGCCCAAAATATATCGAGCTTGTTGGGGAACCCCAAGAGGACGGTATGATGAGCACAACAACAAGTTTTCCCTCAGTTATGAAACCAAGGTTATCGAACCAGTAGGAGCAAGGAAACACCTCCAAGGTGTTGTTGCCAACTTGGAATCCTGCACAACACAACCACAGAACTTTGCCCCCAACTTACAGTGAGGTTGTCAATCTCACCGGTTTTGCTGAAAACAAAGGATTAAGCGTATTGTGTGGAAGAAAGTAAAAGTTTGCATAAAGTAAACAGAAAGCGGTAAACAGTTGTAGATTGATGGTAAAAGAAAGGACTGGGGTCCATAGTTCACTAGTGGTGGTTCTCCTTAAGATAGATGACATGTTGGGTGAACAAATTACAACGGGGCAATTGACAAACATCGAGAAAGCAAACAAGCATATACTAATCATCCTGACTCCTATGAGATTTGATTGGGCATTACAACATTAGACATAGACCGTAATCCAACTGCATCTATGACTAATAATCCACCTTCAGGTTATGCGTGTAAAGTAAACAATACGATTGTTCTATGAACAAAGGATTGTTGTTTTCTCCCTAGTAGCAACAACACATCTAGTACCTTAGAGATTTCTGTCACTTCCCTAGATTACCAGAGGCATGAACCTACTATCGAGCATAAATACTCCCTCTTGGAGTTGCTAGCATCTACTCGGCCAAGATATCTACAAACAACAGAGAGCATGCAAGATCACAAATAACAAAGACATGATAGAATCAATAATCAATCTGAAATAGCATCTCAATATCCATCGGATCCCCGCAAACACAACATCTAGGGTTACAAATAGATGATCTTGATCATGAACGGAGCTCACAAGATCTAAACATGGTAGCACAAAGGAGAAGAACCAACCATCTAGCTACGACATGGACCCATAGTCCAAGGATGAACTACTCACGCATCACACCGGAGGCTTGCATGGTGATGAAGAAGGCATCCAGGGTGAATTCTCCCCTCCGGCAGGGTGCCGGGAAGGGCTTGAGATCCCTCCCGATTTAGGGATGGAGATGACGGCGGCTATAGACTCTTTCGTGGAATTTTGATCGGGTGCTTAGGTTTTCTGTATCAAAGGCATCTTATAGGAGAAAGGGGAGTCCGAGGGGGTGCCCTAGGCGGCCACACCACCCCTGTCGTGGGCCAGGCCTGGCCGTGCGGCCAGGTTGTGTGGCGGCCCTCTAGCCCCTCTCCGTCTCGTATTCTGGCTCCGTGTCCCCCTCAGTGAAAAACTGACTTTGGCTTTTGTCCCGTCCAATTCTGAGAATATTCATTTTCTGACTTTCCTGGAACCAAAAACAGCAGAAAACAGGCAGCTGGCACTATGGCATCTTGTTAATAGGTTAGTCCAAGAAAGTGTATAAAAAGTTCTCCAAAGTGTGGACAAAACATAATAAAGTAAATAAAAACCAAGCATGGAACATCAAAATTTATGGATACATTAGCAACGTATCAACATCCCCAAGCTTAACTCCTGCTCGTCCTTGAGTAGGTAAGTGATAAAAAGAAAGAATAATTTTTTAGGTGACATGCACCATCATAAACTTGATCAAAGTATTTGTAAAACATTGATAGCTGGGATCATAGTACTTCAACATAGCATGAAAGATAAAGTTCTAACAATAAGACATAGCAACTATGTTGTAACATGAAAAGGCACAAACCAAAGATTCATGAATAACAATGCTTTGCAATACATTTGTTTGTTTCACATAAAGAAAACATAGCATAGTGGCATTCAGCTTGTCCCTCATAGAGTAGCAAACATAAATGCATAGGACACCTTCAAAGTTCATAAGGTTGACTAGATACAAGTAGTTTAAGAACAAGCAATATCAAAGTTATGCATCAATCAACAAGTCTTGGGACAATGCACATAGAACTAAGAATGACCACTATGCTCTCAAAATAGGTGCATAAAGATAGAAGGTGGAGACTCAACATAAAAGTAAAAGAAAGGTCTTCATAGAAGGAAGTAGGGATTCAAGTTTCATAAAGAGCTTCAAAAAATTATGGTACTTATTAGCTTTCAGCTATCATTGCCCCTATCATAAGCATCTTTAGGTGATTAAGGTTAAAGTGACACAACTAAGAGGATATGCTTGACAAGTTATAAGTTGAAATCTCATGCCCCTTGCTTACGAGTACCGAACCTCATGCTACTCAACTTCAGTCACAAGTAAGCTCTTGTCATTGTAAGTACATATGTATCATAGAGAACCGCCAACGGGGTACCCCTTGCACATGATACAGGAGCTATCCCATAATCAAAATGACAAGGCAAGCAGACAATGAGCATCTCAACAATCTTTTTATTTGCTATTTGCATAGGTTTTTATTGAGGATGCTTCATAGAGTGCTCATTATGGTTACGTGCAAGTTTCCACCATGATTAGGCATGGCTTAGGCTAGCGGCCCAGGCGTTTCCCTAACACACATACAAACTCCATGATCTTACAAATTCCCCTTTTATTTCACACCGCCGGGATCCATAAGCAAAAGAATCATGATATCAACGGAATAATAAGTGCAATGTTGAAAGCGTTCCCCATGATACATGGTTCTGCTAACTTCAACTTATAAAGCGCAAGCATATACGCAACAAAGATGGACGCAATGGTTCAAGATTATTAAATGCAAAAAAGTAAAGTGTGCCATCAAGTTCGTGAGATCTTTAATCACTAGTTTTCACATGACAAGTTTAATTCAGAAGGTAGATAAAAACATGAATATACTTGGAATAGCAAATGATAATAGGTAGGTATGATGGACTCTTTGGAACAACTTGGTTTTATTTGGAATTGGATGCATGAGTGGAACTCATACTTGGTTATGGAGGCTAGCAAAAGACTGGGAGCAACCAACTAAGAGAGAAATAATGGCCATAATCATGCAGAGCGACAAAACATCATTAATCAAAGCATAAAGTGATATTTACAAGTCGAAAACTAAAGGATCATAAAGGCTTATGGTGACTTGGGGTAGTCATAACATGGTGTGAGCATGCGCCAAGTCAACCCAAATAAAGCATCAAAGGAGAATACCACAATACTATGCTTTAATATGCTAAAACAACGCATGATTCTTCCAAGGCACATTAAGCAATATCAATTGTTTATAACATGTCATGCTACAGCAAAGATCACTAAGCATAAAGCCAAAACAATATCAAGCATGGCATGGCAAAGCATAGGCCACAGTCAAAAACAAACTCATTTTACCACTTAAGCATGAACTTTCCTACTCTTTTCCAATCCAAACCAAACTATTTGAAAACTAATGTATGAAAGAGGGGGTCCAACCAATTTATTCAGCAAACTAAGCAAACCAAGCAAACGAAAACCAAAAACAAAAACAAAGATGCTCCAAGAATAACACAACTGTGCATGAATCAATAAAAATGAAGTGTTTGGAAGAAACCTGGGATTTTTATTGATGAAGAAGGGGATGCCTTGGGCATCCCCAAGCTTTGACGCTTCAACTTCTTGAATATTTCTTGGGGTGACACGTGGTGGCATCCCCAAGCTCGAGCTTTAGTCCATTGTTCATCTCATTACTTCATTCTCTCCATACACCTGAAATTTTTCCTTCATACAAAACTTCACACAATCTTTATTAGCAACATTAGTGCACTCAAGATAATAAACCTTTGGGTTTTAGTTTTAAAACAGCAAAACTTTCATTAAAAACACAAGATACTGTAGTAATTCCCTCAAAAAGCTCAATTCCCCAAAGAGAACTCAAAAGGGAACCAACAAGAATTAAATGCAAATAATGGCAGAAATCTGTCAAAATAGACCAGTAGGTAAAAACCAATTTTTTCGAAGACCTTCTGTTGCTCAAATCAAAAAGTTTTGAACTAACGAAAGTTAGAAAACGAGGCAGAAGTACAAAACATCATGCCTCCAAATGACATACATAGATTTTAAACGAATTTTAAAGTGAAGCATAAAAATCTGTTTCGGGATAGCAACTTTCCCAAGCATTACTTCTCTCTCATTAGAGGTTAATCTTGGCACAAAAGCAAATAAAAAAGGATAAGGAACAGTTATTACCGAATTAATAACTTCCAAGACTCATCTAAAACTTTTGGGTTATCTCCCAATAAGTACTTTTCTTTAACGCCTTTAAGTTAGGCATAAGAAGGAAGAAAAAGAATCAAGTGTTCTCAAATGAAGAAGCATTAAGATTGATACCAAAAATATCTTCAACAAGGCAAGGTATCTCATCCAAATAAGTTCTAGTGGATCCTCTCTCAATGCTTTTGGGTTCACTACTTTCATCAAACGGGTTTTCAGGAACAATCCAATTAAGATTCTTTTCTATGGCTTCATGCATTGCTACAAGTTTGAAAGGTATTGGTATCTTAATTTCCTCCCCATTAGGTTCGGTTTTGTTCATCTTTTCTCGTGTACCAATAACATCTACACATGAGCCTAGCATACTAAAACGTTTAAAGACTTTTCTAGCTTCCTTGGCAAGATCATTGAATTCCTTAAGCTAAGTTTCCAGAACAAAATCTCTCTTTTCAGGGTCCTCAATTTATTTAAGTTTCAGAAACATTACTTGCATTAAGGGGTTAAGGTTAACAAACCTAGCTTCCAACATGTGAACCAAAGAAGCTGCAGTAATTTCATAATTTGGAGCAAGTTCTGCAAGGGATCTATCCTCAATATCCTCATGCTTACTAACATGATTAAAGAATTCTTCAATATTATCTTTTCCAATTATAGAGCCACTACCTATTGAAAGGTCTTTCAAAGTGAATTTAGGGATCAACATGGTGAGCCAAGGAAGAGGTAACAACTATAGAAAGACTTAATTTTTTGTGTTTTTAATAAAGAAAGCAAACTAGTAAAACTATTTTTTGTGTGTTTTTGATAAAGAAACAAGCAAACAAAATCAAAAATAAACTAAGCAAAACAAATAAAACAAAGTAAAGAGATTGGTTATGAGGGACTCCCCTTGTGAAGATGTCCTTGACTCCCTGGCAACGGCACCAGAAAAATAGCTTGATGGCCCAAAATATATCGAGCTCGTTGGGGAACCCCAAGAGGAAGGTATGATGAGCATAGCAGCAAGTTTTCCCTTAGTTATGAAACCAAGGTTGTTATTGAACCAATAGGAGCAAGGAAACACCTCCAAGGTGTTGTTGCCAACTTGGAATCCTGCACAACACAACCACGGAACTTTGCCCCCAACTTACAGTGAGGTTGTCAATCTCACTGGTTTTGCTAAAAACAAAGGATTAAACGTATTGTGTGGAAGAAAGTAAAAGCTTGCAGAAAGTAAACATAAAGCGGTAAACTGTTGTAGATTGATGGTAAAAGAAAGGACCGGGGTCCATAGTTCACTAGTGGTGGTTCTCCTTAAGATAGATGACATGTTGGGTGAACAAATTACAGCGAGGCAATTGAAAAACATCGAGAAAGCAAACATGCATATACTAATCATCTTGACTCCTATGAGATTTGATTGGGCATTACAACATTATACATAGACCGTAATCCAACTATATCTATGACTAATAATCCACCTTCAGGTTATCATCCGACCCCCTCCAGTATTAAGTTGCAAGCAACAGATAATTGCATTATGAATTGCATGTAAAGTAAACAATATGATTGTTCTATGAACAAAGGATTGTTGTTTTCTCCCTAGTAGCAACAACACATCTAGTACCTTAGAGATTTCTATCACTTCCCCAGATTACTAGAGGCATGAACCCACTATCGAGCATAAATACTGCCTCTTGGAGTTGCTAGCATCTACTCGACCAAGATATCTACTAACAACGGAGATCATGCAAGATCACAAATAACAAAGACATGATAGAATCAATAATCAATCTGAAATAGCATCTCAATATCCATCGGATCCCTGCAAATACAACATGTAGGATTACAAATAGATGATCTTGATCATGAATAGAGCTCACAAGATCTAAACATGGTAGCACAAAGGAGAAGAACGAACCATCTATCTACTACATGGACTCGTAGTCCAAGGATGAACTACTCACGCATCACACCGGAGGCTTTCATGGTGATGAAGAAGGCCTCCAGGGTGAATTCTCCCCTCCGACAGGGTGCCAGGAGGAGCTTCAGATCCCTCTCGGTCTAGGGATGGAGATGACGGTGGCTATAGACTCTTTCGTGGAATTTTGATCGGGTGCTTAGGGTTTCTGTATCGAGGCATCTTATAGGCGAAAAGGGAGGCCGAGGGGGTGCCCTAGGCGGCCACACCACCCCTGGCGTGGGCCAGGCCTGCCGTCTGACGGTGGTGTGGCGGCCTCCCTCCTCTGCCTCTCTCGTGATTCGCTCCATGTCCCCCTTGGTGAAAAACTGACTTTGGCTTTTGTCCCGTCCAATTCCGAGAATATTCATTTTCTGACTTTCCTGGAACCAAAAACAGCAGAAAACAGGCAGTTGGCACTGTGGCATCTTGTTAATAGGTTAGTCCAAGAAAGTGTATACAGTACTCCAAAGTGTGGACAAAACATAAGAAAGTAGATAAAAACCAAGCATGGAACATCAAAAATTATGGATACGTTAGCAACGTATCATATTTTCTCGGGATTAGCCTCGACTCCTTTTGCTGATACCAAATATCCAAGGAGTTGCCCTGCTGGGACTCCAAAGACACATTTCTTCGGGTTCAGTTTGATGCTAAACTTGTCAAGATTTTCGAATGTTTCTTCGAGGTTCTTGATGAGTGCATATCCTTGTCTTGTTGTAACTATAACGTCATCGATATATACTTGTATGTTTGTGCCTATTTGGCTTCCCAAACATTTCTGCATCATACGCTGATATGTTGCTCCGGCATTCTTGAGGCCAAAGGGCATTGTTGTGTAGCAGAATACACCATAAGGTGTGATAAACGCCGTTTTCTCCTAATCTTCTTCCTTCATCCTAATCTGGTGCTATCTTGAGTAAGCATCCAAGAAAGAAAGACGTTCGCATCCCGTGGTTGCATCGATTATTTGGTCGATTCACGGCAATGGGAAGTGATCTTTTGGACAATGTTTGTACAGTGCAGTAAAGTCGATGCACATCCGAAGTTCTGTAGTATTTTTCTTTGGAACACATACTAGGTTTGCGACCCACTCTACTTTTGTTAGTTCTTTGATAAAATTGGTGTCAGTAAGGCGATGGAGCTCCTTTCCAATGGCTTTACGCTTTGGTTATGCGAAGCGACAAAGCGGTTGTTTTACTGGCCTCGCCTTTGGATCCAAATTTAATGTGTGCTCAGCGAGTTCCCTAGGAATTCCCGTCATGTCAGAAGGTAGCCATGCGAAGATCTCCCAGTGCTCATGGAGGAAACCGATGAGCTCGCTTTCCTATGCGGGACCAAGATTGGAAGCCGCAAATGTTGTTTTTGTTAGGTCGATGGGGTGGATATGTACTTCTTTTGTGTCCTTTGCAGTGTCAAAAGCCTGATCGGGATTTACACACGGTACTTCCAGTGGTTCTATGATTTCTGAAGTTTTGAGTTGTTCGAACTCTGTTGCCACCCCGAAAGATTTAGAAATTTTGTTGAACTCCTGATCTCAATTGTCGGCACGTGTGAAGCTTCCTTTTACCATGATGATTCCTTTTGGTGCTGGCATTTTCATGACTAGGTACGCATAATGCGGAACTGCCATGAACCGTGCAAAATCTGGTCGTCCCAGGATCGCATGATATTGTGATGGCCAGTCCATGACTTTGAATTCGAGTTTTTCTCGCCTGAAATTTACTTTGGATCCAAAAACAACATCAAGAAATATTTTTCCTAAAGGGATTTCAGCTTTACCTGGTACTATTCCGTGGAAAGATGTTTCTGTTGGCGCTAGATTGTCCAAGGGATAGCCCATTGCTCTTAGCATTTTTGCGTAGATCAGATTTATGCTGCTTCCTGCATCCATGAAGACCTTGCTCATATCGAACCCGCCAATTTGTGCTTCGACTATCAAGGCTAAGTAACCCGGTAGTAGGACCCGAAGCGGGAGATCGGCTCCACTGAATGTGGTTTCTTACTCTAACCAGTGGAGATATTTGGGTGTGGTTGATGTTGCTGTTTCCGCCATATTGATTTGTCCTGTGATGAGCTTCTGGGTTCTATTGGATGGATGCCCTTTCTGAATCATGGACATTGACCTAGGGTGTTCACTGTTTTGATCAGTTGTGTTTTGTGGTAGCACTGCTGGTGATGGTGGTGGTGCGCCGATGGCTAATGTGCCAGGCGCAGATGTGTATCCTCGGTTTGCCACTTTGGTTGCTTTTGCATTACATAGTTCCTGCATCTTCAAGAATGTTCGGCAGTCTTTCATGAGATGGTTAGATTGTCATCTGCCTGCTGAATCGATGTAAAAATGCATATTACAGGGTCCTTCTAGCATTTGCAGTGCGGACATGGGTGGGTCTCGAGCTCTTGGCTGGTATCACTGTGTTGACTGGCTTCCTCCGACGCCGTCCCTATTATGGCGGTATCCGCCGTTGTAGTCGTTGCTTCTGTTGTTACCTTCACCCAACAAACTGGTTGCGACATACCTTGGTCCCGTGTTTCCATCGTTGTTCCTTCTTCTTCTATCGTTGCCGCGTTTATCCCTATCTTCTTTGGGTGATCGCGTACGCTTATTATGTAGCACGTCTTCTCCATCAGCCCAGTGATTTGCTATTTCCATTAATTGTGAGATTATTTTGGGTTTAACCCGTCCCAATTCTTCTATGAATTCTCCATGACGGAGGCCGTCGTTGAAGGCATCGATGGCCCTTTCGTTGGATATGGACTCAGCTGAGTTTTTTATGATAATCCATCGTTGGATGAATGCTCTTATTGAGTCCCCAGATTTTTGTTTGCATGCCCGCAACTGCTCCAAGGATGCAGGTCATTTAAACGTGGATTGGAAGTGCCAGATGAACTTATCTTCTAGGTCGTTCCAACTACCGATGGAATCTTCGGGTAACTGTCTGAGCCATGATCTTGCGGCACCGGTGAGGTGTAGTTGTAAGCTTTGCATTGCGGTAGCTGTGGAGCCGCCTTGTAACTTGATAGTGGCCAAATAATCTGCTAACCAAGCTTCGGGTTCCCGGAGTCCATCGTACTTTTGGCGGTCGTGCGGAAGTTTGAAGTCCTTGGGTACTAAGGTTTTGCGAATCCGCTGAGTGAAACAGCTGGCCTCGCATAACTCGTAATCGTCTTTGTTGTATCCATCATGGTATCGTCTGCTGCAATTTTCATCTCTTGATCCATCGTTCCTGTATTGCGTCTTGTTGTTTATTGTGTTGCTTCACGGATCGGGTCCTACGAGGTGTGCCTGGTATGGCGATCGAGATCGTCGGGTGTGTCCCACTTGCCGAGGGCTGCTGTGACGGCATGGGGATCAATCGAGCTGTCGCGTGGTTCCTTGCTCTGCTTCGGCGAGAGAGGCTCCCACCATGCCAAGGTTCATCAGGGCGGAGCGGTGGAGGGCCACACGGGGATCATCGGGTGCGGGCTGAGTTGTGATAAGATATGTTTGCACGGCCACAATGGCTGCCTGGGCCATTTTTGAAGGAAATATGCCCTGAGAGGCAATAATAAAGTTGTTATTATGTATTCCTTGTATATGATAGATGTTTATTTTGCATGCTATAATTGTATTGATAGGAAACATCAATAATGTGTGTTTAATAAACAAAAGGGTTCCTAGTTATGCCTCTCTTATAGACTAGCTTGTTGATTAACAAGATGATCAAAATTTCCTGATCATGGACATTGGATGTTGTTAATAACAAGGTCACAACATTTGTGAAATGATGTGATGAACATTCATCCGAAGTATAGCATTACGATCAAGTCATTATGTTTATATTGCTATAACATCATACAAAGTAGTCTTAGTCCTTAGACCATGAGATCATGTTAATTGCTAACACCGGAAGAGTATCTTGATAACATCAAACGTCACACCGTAACAGAGTGACCATAAAGGTGGGTTCAGTGCTATGAAGGTGTTATGTTGAGGCTCATGGATGAAGAGTGGAAATTGTCAATCCCGATGACGGATAGATATACTCTGGGTCCTCTCGGTGATATCACATTAAGATAGCTTGCAAGCAAGTGATGTGATCACTAGAATGTTATATCACGGGAACAAGAAAAGAGTGCATGTCGGTAACGAGATCAAACTAGGTATTTGGATACCGATGATCGAATCTCGGACATGTATTATATCATGAGACAAAGGGATTAAATTGCTGACGTTAAAGGTTCTCACGATCATAGAAGTCATTCGTTGAATATGCGGGAGTTAGTATGGATCTCCAGATCCTGCTTCTGATTATTGATCTGAGAGGAGTCTCAATCATGTCTGCATTATTCGCGAACCATAGGGTGACACACTTAAGGGTTGCCGGACACCATTTAGGAGCACATATGTTCCATACAAAAGGTTTGCAAAGCGCAGTAAATGTTTCGATAGAAACAAGAATTGTTTCGGGTGAAATTGCAGAAAGTGGTTCTGCATGTGATATTGAAATGTTGCAAGGGGTTTTATGTGAATGTTTGTTAATTAAAGTAATTAACAAAATTCTGAATAAAATAAATAAGAGTTTTATTAATTGAGAGTTGCATTTAATTTGGTGGAAATTAAATACATGTGAGTGGGATTTTGGGTGGAGGCCATGTTTATGTGAGTGGAGGTTCACCACATGAATGAAGGAGGGGAGGAGTCCCCCTCATGCGCCGCTATGGGAGGAGAGGGTCTCCCTCCCTCCTATATAAAGCCCCTATCCCTCTCACAAACCACACCTCCTCGTGAAGGATCTCTCCCCTCTAGATATTCCCCATGGTCTCGGATTAGCGAGATACATGTTCCCGTGGCCTTAAGGCCTAGAAGGAGTTCTTGCTTCCGCTGATTCGCTGGAGCGAGGAGGTGGAGGTTGTCCGTGGCTTGAACGTGTGCGAGGACGGATGCGCTGCTGATTTGCGGCGCTCGGACTTCCACATGATCTTGAGATCGGCAAGCGTACGACTACATCAACCACGAGTTCCTACTCGTTAACAAAACTCGTTGTCTTCGAGGGTAAGTTCTCCATGGATGTATGTCCACCCGTTGCTCTGTATCTAGTAGATAGATCTTGGCGTATAGTTCTCATTGTAGGAATTTTTTGTTTTCTATGCTGCGGACCCAACAGTGGTATCAGAGCCTGATCTATGCGTAGGTGCTTTGCACGAGTAGTACACATATGTTTATATGTGGGCGATGATGATCATGTTATTGCATCTTCTATGTACTTTGGATATTGGTGGCATAGTGGGATGAAGCGGCCCAGACCAACCTTACATGTCATCGTACATGAGACCGGTTCCACGACTGACATGCAACTAGTTTTGCATAAGTGGCTAGCGGGTGTCTGTCTCTTCTACTATAGTCAATATGTGATTTACAACGAGTTGCTAATAACTTGGTTATCCTCGTTGTGGTTCATGTTCGTAGGTAAGACCGATTCTATCTCCGAAAGCCCTAAGCCACGTAAAACTTGCAATTTATAAATTAGAGGCGTCTAGTTTAGATCGTTGCTGGGCTAGTGTCTTGATATGGTATTGTTGTAAGTAGATGTATGATAGATACTCTTACAACTCACTTAACGTGTAAGTTCCATAGACCTTGTCCTTACACACAAAGGAATGATAGAGATCATACCATGATGCAAATGATAGAGATCAAATGCATGGACCATATCACCTCACTTCACACATTAGATGTTAGCATCTTATATTGCTAGTTTGGCGCTTTTTGTAGCATTATAAGATGATCCCTCATTTAGATATCAAGATAAAATGTGCTCTTCCTTAAGTATGCACCGTTTTGTGGATCGTGTTTTGAGGCATCACGTGATGATCGGGTGTTCTCGACTCTACGCTTTCATACAACGGGTGTAAGACAGTTTTACACACGCGAATACTAAGGTTCTTACTTGACGAGCCTAGCATGTACAGACACGGCCTCGGAACACGGACCGAAAGGTTAAGCATGAGTCATATAGTTGATATGATGCCAATATAGATGCTCACCTTTGAAGCTACACCGACTCACGTGATGATCGGACTTGGTGTAGTGGATTTGGTTCATGTAATCACCAAAAGGACACGAGGGATGTCGTTTTTGAATGGGAGTTCATTAGTAATTTGGATTAGTTGAACTCAATCTATCATAAACCTAGTCTAAATATATTTTACAAATTCTGTTGTAGATGGCACCACCTGCTTTTAATTTCAATGTGTTCATGGAGAAAGAGAAACTTGCTGCGAATGGTAGCAACTTCACCAACTGGGCTATGAATTTGAGGATTCTCCTCACTACTGCACAAAAGCAATATGTGCTAGATGCGCTGCTAGGCCCCCCACCAGCTCCTCATGCCCCTGACGAGGAAAAGAACGTCTATATAACTCGTCAGGCGGACCACAACTTAGTTCATTGCGGCATACTATATGGGCTAGAGCCAAAACTTCGAAAACGTTTCGAAAATGGCAATGCCTTTGATACCATGGGAGAATTGAAAATGATTTTCGATACCCATGCTGCCGTAGAGAGTTATAATGCTTCTGAAAAGTTCTTTAGCTGCATGATGGAAGATAACAACTCCGTTAGTGAGCACATACTCAAAATGTCTGGGTACGCCGATAAGCTTATGTCCTTGGGAATAACGATTCCCATTGACTTAGGCATACATCGTGTTCTCCAATCTCTGCCACCTAGCTACAAGAGCTTCATGATGAACTATAATATGCAGGGCATGAAGAAGTCTCTTCCCGAGCTTCTGTCAATGCTTAAGACTACAGAAGTGGAGATTAGGAAAGAACATCAAGTGTTGATGATCAATACGACCACCGGTTTCAAGAAGGACAAGAAAGGCAATCAGAAGGGAAAGAAAGGCGGCAAATCTGTTGCCGCGCCTGAAAAGAAACCCCAAGCTGGCCCTAAGTCTGACACCGAATTCTACTATTGCAAGGATCGCCATTGAAGCGAATCGCCCAAGTATTTGGCGGACAAGAAGGCCGGCAAGGCAAACAAAGGTATATGTGATATATATGTTATTGATGTGTACTTGACAAGTACTCGTAGTAGCACCTAGGTATTTGATACGGGATCGGTTGCTAATATATTTAACTTGGTTCAGGGGCTGCGGAACAAGCGACAACTAGCAAGGGATGAGGTCACGATGCGGGTCGGCAATGGATCAAGAGTTGATGTGATCGGCGTCGGAATGCTGCCTCTCCATATGCCGTCGGGATTAGTTATAAACCTGAATAATTGTTATTTGGTGCCTACACTAAGCATGAACATTGTATCCGGATCGTGTTTGATGCAAAGTGGTTATTCGTTTAAGTCTGAAAACAATGGTTGTTCGATTTATATGAATAATATCTTTTATGCTCATGCACCTGTGTTGAATGGTTTATTTCTGTTGGATCTCGATAGTAGTATTACGCATATTCATAATGTTGATGCTAAAAGGATTAAACTTGATAATGATATATCTGCATATATGTGGCACTACCGTCTAGGTCATATTGGCGTTAAATGCATGAAGAAACTCCATTCTGATGGACTTTTGGAATCACTTGATTTTGAATCATTTGATACGTGTGAGCCATGCCTTATGGGCAAGATGACTAGAACGCCGTTTTCCGGTTCAATGGAACGGGCGACAGATTTATTGGAAATCATACATACTGATGTGTGTGGACCAATGAGTGTGTCGGCGCGAGGTGGATATCATTATTTTGTTACTTTCACGGATGATTTGAGTAGATACGGGTATATCTATTTGATGAAACATAAGTCTGAAACCTTTGAAAAGTTCAAAGAATTTCAGAATGAAGTGGAAAATCATCATAACAGAAAGATCAAATTTCCGCGGTCCGACCGTGGAGGAGAGTATCTTAGTTACGAGTTTAGCACACATATGAAAGACTGTGGAATAGTTTCACAACTCACGCCTGCCGGAACACCACAACGTAATGGTGTGTCAGAACGTCGTAATCGTACTTTATTGGATATGGTTTGATCTATGATGTCTCCGATCGACTTGCCATCGCTATTTTGGGGTTATGCACTAGAAAACACTGCATTCACTTTAAATAGGGCACCATCTAAATCCGTTGAAAAGACACAGTATGAATTATGGTTTGGTAACAAACCTAAGCTGTCATTTCTTAAAGTTTGGGGATGCGATGTTTATGTGAAGAAACTTCAACCGGATAAACTCGAACCCAAAGCGGAAAAATGCGTCTTCATAGGATACCCTAAGGAAACGATTGGGTATACCTTCTATCACAGATCCGAGGGCAAGGTCTTTGTTGCCAAGAATGGATCCTTTCTTGAGAAGGAGTTTCTCGTGAAAGGTGTGAGTAGTCGGAAGGTAGAACTCGAAGAGGTTATTGAACCTTCTCTTCATGAAATGGCGAGTAGCGCAGCACCGTAAGTTGTTTCGGAGTTGACTTCACCTAATGAAGAGAGAGCTAATGATATTGATCATGAAACTCCGAAAGAGGACACCACCGAACCTCGCAGGTCAAGCAGGACACATGCAGCTCCACGACGGCAATCCTATTATGAATTTCATGATTGATGAAATAGATGACCCTGCGACGTATGAAGAAGCGATGATGAGCCCTGATTCCAACAAATGGCTAGAAGCCATGAAATCTGAGATGGAATCCATGTACGAAAACCAGGTTTGGACCTTGGTGGACTTACCTCACGATCGAAAGGCCATTGAGAATAAATGGATTTTCAAAAGAAAAACTGATGCTGATGGTAATGTAACCATTTATAAGGCTCGACTTGTCGCAAAGGGGTTTCGACAAATTCAAGGAGTTTACTATGATGAGACATTCTCTCCCGTAGGGATGCTTAAGTCGGTTAGGATTATGTTAGCAATTGCTGCATATTTCAATTATGAAATATGGCAGATGGATGTCAAAACTGCGTTCCTCAATGGTAATATTGAAGAAGAGTTGTATATGATACAACCTAAGGGTTTTGTTGATCCTAAGGATGCTGATAAGGTGTGCAAACTTCAACGATCCATCTATGGACTGAAGCAAGCATCCCAGAGTTGGAATCTCCGCTTTGATGAGGTGATCAAAGAGTTTGGATTTGTCCAAACTTATGGAGAGGCTTGTATTTACAAGAAAGTGAGTGGGAGCAATGTGGCATTTATGATATTATATGTGGATGACATATTATTTGTTGGAAATGATATAGATCTTTTAAACAGTGTTAAAAGTTATCTAAACAGCAAATTTTCGATGAAGGACCTTGGTGAAGCTTCATATATATTAGGCATTAAAATCTATAGAGATAGATCAAGACGCCTAATTGGGCTATCGCAGAGTACATACCTTGATAAGATATTAAAGAAGTTTAATATGGACGGAAGTAAGAAGGGGTACTTACCTATGTTGCAAGGCAAGACATTGAGTAAGACTCAAAGTCCGCCACCGGAAGAAAGAGAGATAATGGATAAGATCCCTATGCCTTAGCCATAGGCTCTATAATGTATGCCATGCTATGTACAAGACCGGATGTGGCACATGCTATTAGTTTGACTAGTAGGTACCAACTGATCCGTGTTGAACATGGATAGCGGTCAAGAATATCCTTAAGTACTTGAGAAGAACTAAGGATATGTTTCTTGTATCTGGAGGTGAAGAAGAGCTAGTCGCTAAGTGTTATGTCGATGCTAGCTTTGACACCGATCACGGATGACCCTAAGTCTCAATCCGGATCGTATTTCTCTTGAACGAGCAACAGTTAGTTGGAGGAGCTCCAAACAACCTGGTGGCTGGATCAACGACGAGGCGGAATATGTTGTCGCTTCGTAAGCGCAGAAGCGGTTTAGATGAAGGAGTTCATAACGGAACTAGGTGTGGTTCCTAGTGCGTTGGACCCAATGATGATCTACTGTGACAATAATGGAGCCATAGCCAACGCCAAGGAACCAAGGTCTCACAAGAATTCCAAGCATATTAAGCGCCGGTTTCACTCCATCCGCGAGCATGTCAAGGATGGAGATATAAAGATTTGTAAAGTCCACACAGACCTGAATGTAGCAGATCCGTTGACTAAAGTACTCCCTAGGGCAAAACATGATCAACACCAGAACTCCATGGGTGTTAGATTTATCACTATATAAACTAGATTATTGTCTCTAGTGCAAGTGGGAGACTAAAGGAAATATGCCTTGAGAGGCAATAATTAAGTTGTTATTATGTATTCCTTGTATATGATAGATGTTTATTTTGCATGCTATAATTGTATTGATAGGAAACATCAATACATGTGTGTTTAATAAACAAAAGGGTTCCTAGTTATGCCGCTCTTATAGACTAGCTTGTTGATTAACAAGATGATCAAAGTTTCCTGATCATGGACATTGGATGTTGTTAATAACAAGGTCACAACATTTGTGAAATGATGTGATGAACATTCATCCGAAGTATAGCATTACGATCAACTCATTATGTTTATATTGCTATAACATCATACAAAGTAGTCTTAGTCCTTAGACCATGAGATCATGTTAATTGCTAACACCGGAAGAGTATCTTGATAACATCAAACGTCACACCGTAACAGGATGACCATAAAGGTGGGTTCAGTGCTATGAAGGTGTTATGTTGAGGCTCATGGATCAAGAGTGGAATTTGTCAATCCCGATGATGGATAGATATACTTTGGGCCCTCTCGGTGATATCACATTAAGATAGCTTGCAAGCAAGTGATGCGATCACTAGAATATTATATCACGGGAACGAGAAAAGAGTGCATGTCGGTAACGAGATCAAACTAGGTATTTGGATACCGATGATCGAATCTCGGACATGTATTATATCATGAGACAAAGGGATTAAATTGCTGACGTTAAAAGGTTCTCACGATCACGTAAGTCATCGTTGAATATCGGGAGTCAATATGGATCTCGGTGTCCCGCTTCGATTATTGATCCGAGAGGAGTCTCAATCATGTACGCATTATTCGCGACCGTGGGGTGACACACTTAAGGGTTAGGCGGACACCATTTAGGGCACATATGTTCCATAAAGGTTTGCAAAGCGCAGGAAATGTTTCGATAGAAACCGGAATTGTTTGGGTGGTGAAGAAGTGCAGTGGTTGCATGTGATATTGAAATGTTGCAAGGGGTTTTATGTGAATGTTTGTTAATTAAAGTAATTAACAAAATTCTGAATAAAATAAATAAAAGAGTTTTATTAATTGAGAGTTGCATTTAATTTGGTGGAAATTAAATACATGTGAGTGGGATTTTGGGTGGAGGCCATGTTTATGTGAGTGGAGGTTCACCACATGAATGAAGGAGGGGAGGAGTCCCCCCCTCATGTGCCGGCTATGGGAGGGGAGGGGTATCCCTCCCTCCTATATAAAGCCCCCTCTCCCCTCTCACAAACCACACCTCCTCATGCAGGATCTCTCTCCCCCTCTAGATATTCCCCCACGGTCTCGGATTAGCGAGATACATATTCCCGGTGGCCTTGCGTCTGGAAGGAGTTGCTGCTTCCGCTGATTCACTGGAGCGAGGAGGTGGAGGTTGTCCGGTGGCTTGAACGTGTGTGCGAGGACGGATGCGCTGCTGATTTGCTGCGCTCGGACTTCCACATGATCTTGAGATCGGCAAGCGTACGACTACATCAACCATGAGTTCCTACTCGTGAACAAAACTCGTTCTCTTCGAGGGTAAGTTCATGTATGTATGTCCACCCGTTGCTCTATATCTAGTAGATAGATCTTGGCGTATAGTTCTCATCGTAGGAATTTTTTTGTTTTCTATGCTGTGGACCCAACAGTTTTTGCCTTGATGTTTCCTGCTTGGTTAATCGACATGAACGATAGATCAAGATCTCGGATGAGTCCGCCTCTTTATGCTTCAGGGATATTCTACAGTCGATATGTTCCCCTTCTTGGCAGTGCTCCTCCTGTTATGCTCCCTGATCCTCGGGTAGAACTTAACTATGCCCGTTGTAAGCTGGATTCGTCGGTTAATCTCTTTCTTTCATCGATTTGCCTCTACATCCTGAGTAGGTCTCTCTTCTTGTGTTGAAGCGGATACTGGTATGCTAATAGATCCTAGCATGAAGCGTCCACTGTCATCAGAACTACTCCCGATATTGCTTCCCTTGCTTTTTTCCATGTCGTTGCTGGTAGCCGAAGAGTTTGCATCTCTCCTCCATGCAGTTCTCCGCCTCTTCCTTGGACTATGTGGTTATCCGCCGTCTCTCCTCCATTTCCATGGTCCCCTTCATTGCTGTGATTTCCTGCATTGTCATCCAATAAAATATCATTGGGGTCGAGGATTGGATTACCGTTAAAGTCGCATGGTGTTGAGGTATTCCCGTTGACCATGCACACTTGGTGGCGTGTTATGCGTGGGCTGTTGACATTGTCTTCTGCCCCAAGGGATGTAATGGTAATATTATGAGATTGTAGTTCGGGGTAGATCTTCGCCATCCTTTTTCCGAAGTCGACGTTTTCACTGCTTTCTTTGGGTTTTGAATTTGCTGGCTTTGCTTCGCGTGGTGGAGTTGGTTGAGGACCTGATTCGAGGGAGAGACTGCCATAAAGGCCATCAGGGTCCCCCAGATCCGTCTCAATTTGCTCGCTTTCTTCCCCTGCTTCGATCTGTGCTGTGACGTCCATGGAGGATCCGTCGGATGATGCTGGTATTGCCGTAGGCATAGGTTTTTCCACCGATGGTTCTGATGTTACCAGGACCGAGGGGTGCGATTCTTGTGGGTCCTCTACTTGGAAGTGGAAGCTTCTGATGATTAGATCGCATCCCCCGTTGAAATTGGCGGGTACTAGTATAGGGGTGGGTGGGCATGGATCTGCTTTTGTTGGGTTGATGCTTGGTGGAGAGCGGTCCGCCGAATCCATGTTCCCAGCATTTAGGTTTCCCACGGACGGCGCCAATTGACGAGGGGTAACCTCGACAATGTCCATGGTGAAGGACTTAGGGTTTCGCGGAAAAGAGAACGTTGGGGATTTTGTGAGATGTCAGGAAAATAGTGGAGTCAAAGTCGCCTGAATATTTGGAAATCGCACTATTACAAGTTGCCTGGGAGTTTTTGGGTACCCTCGCTTGAGCTTCTCCCGTCCTATATATAATAGGTCGGGTCCCAAAGTTGTATGCGGATAGGTTTACACACGCGTGATTACAATACCAACATATTGTCGGTTCGGAGACTCTTTCCTAATACAATCAAAGTCTTTGTCGGCTGCTTCCTTGGGATATCATATGAAATCTTCATGGGCCATAAGCCTTTTGCCTAGTCCAGGGTAACAAATCATAAGCACCCGAGTAATCATACCTATGTCAGCACCTTTTTCCTTCCTTTGTCTTTCAAAAACTTCATCTCTTCCATAGAGAAATCATGCCAGTGTTCTTAACATGTTAATTGGGACTGTGTTGTGCACTCGTGACCATGCCTATGAATATGTTGAGCAATAATGGGTCAGATGAGTACGACAACTTCACTTGGAACGTGAAACCATGAGGAGACTAAAATTTTACCTGTCATAGCATTGCTGCTACCGACGTTTACATAACTCAATAGCCGAAATCAAGTGGTTTCCCACATTTAGATCGTTCGTTGGCCAGTGGAGTTAATAGTTCCCCATGGAGCATGACAGTGTTGTAATGACACGCGTAAAGCAATATCTTACGGTAATTATCAGAAAAAGCAGTGGCATAATCTCTACTACTTCGAAACATCCATTTTATCAAACAATTTCATTCAAGGGTACTATCGAGTCTATTTATATTAAGCTCAAATGGGATAGAGTAGTTCTAAAATTAAATTCTTTAGGCCAAACATGGACTCAAGTCATCTTTTGGATGCTTTTTCTTGTTGTAAAAAAATGTAGGAAATGTTTTAGCCAAGTTCATTGCTCATTGTTTCAAAGCTAAAAAGGAGACACTAGCAAAGGAATAGAATTTATAGGATAACGAGCTAAGTGGGGAGTGACTCCAGTGCAAGCGGGTAAATAATTGTAGGATCAATAAAAGGTTCCAGAAAAGGTGATGAAAGGAATGTGATACCTCCTCTTGCTTTCTTCGTTCTCGTATTTAGTCGAACCCCCTCTGTATTTCCATATTGCCAAGTCACCTAAAATTGAGCAATCTCTGAGAGAAACAAAGAAATGAACTTGCAATAAAAGTTACAACTAATTTTTTTGTATTTTTGTTTTAGGAATGCAAACTGAAGGTAAACATGCAATTTTGAAGAAATAAAATAAATCAAAAGAAGAAATAAAAATATGAATGCAAGGTTTGGAGATTTTCAAACCTCCCCCAAGCTTAGGCTATTGCTATGCTTAGTTGTTGCCGTCATTCGGCGGCTGGCGCGGATACTGCTGGTAGTAGTCGGGGAAGTGGGTCATGAAGTGACTGAAGTTGTGAGTCAAGGCACTCACATCTTCATTCACTCCGTGAAGAGTGTTGTCAATCTCCCCAACGCACTGGTTGAGCTGCTGGAATTCCTAATAGGGGACATAGTTGTACCCTTGCTACGGCTGGTTGGGCCACGGGTCCCAGGCCCCCCCTTGCTGCTGCTGCTGTCCCTCCCAAGCAGGATTATGTCCTTGCTCATCCTCCTTCTCCTTCTCATCCTCATCCTGCTGCTCTTCTTCTTCATCTTCCTCTTGACCAGGCTGGAGTTCAGCCATGATCTCCATCACTTCATTCTTAGTGAGGATCCAAGTGTCCTTCTCCACAATCGAGAAGGCTTGGGGACATGGCAACGAAACCTGCTCACCCTGTGCATCACCAATATAACCAAATTGATATGCTCGGAGCCTTCGGTTAGCTTGGTAAACACCAAGGAAGCCACTAGCAGTTAAATACTTGACGTCCATAAGCTTGGAACCGTCAACAGATTGCATAATAGGTAATATAATATTTAATGCATGGGCAAGGTGAGTTACCAATCCACCAATGCGAATATCACCTTTAGTCTTGTTGCTTTGGTGGCAAAAGTGCTGGATGAGTAGACTGCAGGATTGGGGCTTTGCGGCGCAGTGGGAAAGAGAGCCTTGGTGATCATTGCCATGTCCGCATTGTTCATGGAACCGGTGTCACCTCTTCCCAGTAGTGTGTTAGCGAGGAACAAGGCATAATAGCGGATTATTGGGTTTTGAATGGTGGATATCTTCTTCTGGTAGAAGTTGGTGCCACCATTAACAGAAATAGCCTCCCAAGTTTCTCCACTTGTGACGCTATAGAGGTTAGTAACAGTTGGCTCCCCAACATGTGGGAAGCTGAAAGCATCGCAAAATTGTTCAAAAGTTATTTCATAGGGGTGCCGGTTCATGGTGAAGCTTACCGTGCACGCATTACCTTTCTCCCTGTGGTCATCGTAGAAGGAGGCGAGGAACTGATGGGTAAGTTCGGCGTAGGTGTCGTGGCTTGCAAAGCCAAGCACTGTCAGCCCCGCCTTGTTACACATGAGGTCGAAGTCCGCCTTCCACCCTGCCACGGTGAGAAAGCTTTGGTTGGCCCAACGTGTGGGCAGCACCCTCCTCGATGATACCACGACCAACTTGGGGTTGCTCTCGGCTCAGGACCCCGAGCTCGAGCCCTCACCATGTTGGCGCTTGCTTGTGCGAAAGATGTTACCAATTTTGTTCATCGTGATGCACTGAAAAATTTCACCATAAAACCTTAGGCATATAGTTTCTACATGATATATGAACGATCCTACATGGAAAATCCAATCCTAACGTGAGGAATCAATAAGAAAAACAAAATAAGCTTGAGTTCATCCACTAGATCAATGTGAGAGTTTCAACCATGGAAATCTGAAAATAAAGCATGGATAGGGAGATAAACATACCGATCTGTTGATTCCCCCATGGAAACAAATGAAATCCATGAAGAATCAAAAGTTCTAGGTGGGTTTTGAGAGGTTTGGAGAGAGAATATGAGAGAAATAATGAGGAGGAAGAAGAGACCTAGCCGCCGCGGTGCGATTTTGTGGTCGCACCAAACTATACGGGCGGGACATGTTGTTCTGCCCGTATAGTTGCGGCGGCGCCACTAAGGATAAATTTGTATCCCACCATATAGTTGGTCGTTAAACCGTTTGTATCCTCGGGATAAATTTCTAAAATAGGCATCGATATCTGTACGACCAGAACTATACGACCGGAATTTTTATTCCCGCCGTATAGTTGGTCATTAAATAGTCAGTACCTTTTGAGAAGAAATTGTACGGAGGCATCAATATCTGTACGACCGGAGCTATACAGCCGAAATTTTTATTCTCTCCGTATAGTTGGTCGTTAAACTCTCTGTGCCCACACAAGAAAATTGTTGATGGCAAAGATATCTATACGATCGGAACTATACGGTCGGAATTTTGAAACTCAACAAAATACCTTATTTTTGACAAAAAAATTGATAGTAGAAACCGTTGACCAACATTAGCATGTAATGAGCAGAATTTTAACCTTTGTAGATAAAAGTCAAACTTTTATTTTTTATACTTATTCTACATTCGTTCAATCAATGTTTCTACTACTTTTTGACAACTGCATCTTCACAGGCGCGCTTCCGCAAGAATGTCTATGAAAAATTTGTAGGAATGTGATGAACTTTATTCTTTAGTCTATTTTATTGATGTGATGGGTTGACTCCCATTAAGCATTTTATTAAGAATGGTTGAATAACTCAACCCCTTCTCTGTTCTCGAATTCTTACCTTGGGTTGCCCCTTATCAAAGTTACTTACCACATGAACTCGTTTTGCCGGTGGAACATATCTTTCTCCAGCTTCTAGCTTCTTTGGAAAATACCGGATGATTTCAGCATCATAAACATTGAAAATTGTTTTCCCTTCAGCACAATCAACTGATGCTCCTGTAATACTAAGGAAAGGTCTTCCAAGTATTATAGATGATTTTTCATCCTCTGGCATTTCAAGAATAATAAAATCTGTGGGAATAACATGTTCATCTATTCTAAGTAGAACATCCTCAATCATACCAATGGGTTGTTTAGTGGACTTGTCAGCCATCTGTAAAGTGATAGTAGTAGGGGAATACTCCCCTAATCCTAACCTTTTATAGAGGGAGTATGACATTACACTAACTCTAGCACCTAAATCACACAAGGCAATGTGAATATTAGTCTTACCTATTGAGCATGAAATAGTTGGTATTCCGGGATCTCCTGATTTAGACAATAGTTTCCCATTAGCAGGATAACTAGTCACCATGGCAACAGTTTCAGTTATTTCTTTCTTTCTACTAAGAATATCATGGAGGAATTTAGAATAGGTAGGAACTTTAATTACATCCGCAAACGGAATTTCTAGACGAAGGTCACCAAGTGCTTTTGTAAAAGAATCATAGATTACCTAATCTGGTGCTTTCTTTTTTCGATCTGGAAAGGGAAGCTTTTTCTCACCTTTTTTATTCTTGTCTTTTACCTTTTGTGTGTGATTGTGTGGGAGGGGGGGGTCAGGCTCTTTTGTTGCTTTATTTTGTTGTTGCTTATCACTTTTCTTCTTCTCTACTACAACAACTTCATCTTCATTGCTTGCTTCTTTTTCTTCTCTTGGATCACCCTATGTATTGATACATTGCAAATGTATCTATAATTTTTGATGTTCCATGCTTGGTTTTATCCACTTTCTTGTGTTTTGTTCCAACTTTGGAGTGCTTTTCATATGATTTCTTGGACTAACCTATTAACAAGAGCCATAGTGCCAGCTGCCTGTTTTCTGCTATTTTTGGTTCCAGGAAAGTCAGAAAATGAATATTGGACGGGACAAAAGCCAAAGTGCCTATTTTTCTGGAAGTCATCAGATGCCAGAAAACGAGACGGAGAAGGGCCAGAGGGCGGCCACACCACCTGGCAAGGCTGCCAGCCCGCACTGAGGATGGTGTGGCCAGCCAGGCACCCCCCTCTCCTTCCGCCTATATATTGCCCTCGGGGAAAACCCTAAGTACCCGATCAAAATCCACGAAAGAGTTCAGAGTCGCCTTCATCTCCATCCCTAGATCGGGAGGGATCTGAAGCTCTTCCCGGCACCCTGCCGGAGAGGGGAATTCACCCTGGAGGCCTTCTTAATCACCATGCAAGCCTCCGGTGTGATGCATGAGTAGTGCATCCTTGGACTACGGATCCATGTAGTACCTAGATGGCTGGTTCTCCTCCTTTGTGCTTTCATGTTTAGATCTTGTGAGCTCCGTTCATGATCAAGATCATCTATTTGTATCCATACATGTTGTGTTTGCGGGGATCCGATGGATATTGAGATGCTATTTCAGATTGATTGTTGATTCTATCATGTCTTTGTTATTTGATATCTTGCATGCTTTCTGTTGTTAGTAGCTATCTTGGCCAAGTAGATGCTAGCAACTCCAAGAGTTAGTATTTATGCTCGATAGTGGGTTCATGCCTCTGGTAATATGGGGAAGTGACAGAAATCTCTAAGGTACTAGATGTGTTGTTGCTACTAGGGAGAAAACAACAATCCTTTGTTCATAGAACAATCGTATTGTTTACTTTACACGCAGTTCGTAAAGCAATAATCTGTTGCTTGCAACTTAATACTGGAGGGGGTTCGGATGATAACCTAAAGGTGGATTATTAGTCATAGATGCAGTTGGATGGCGGTCTATGTATAATATTGTAATGCCCAATCGAATCTCAAAGGAGTCAAGATGATTAGTATATGCATGTATTGCTTTCTCGGTGTTTGTCAATTGCCCCACTGTAATTTGTTCACACATCATGTTATCTATCTAAGGAGAGCCACCTCTAGTGAACTATGGATCCCAGTCCTTGTCTTTTACATACAATCTACAATCTTTTACTGCTTTGTGTTTACTTTTTACAAAGGTACGTTTAATCCTTTGTTTTCCGCAAAACACGGTGAGATTGACAACCTCATTGCAAGTTGGGGACAAAGTTCTGTGGTTGTGTTTTGCAGGTCTCCATGTTGCTACTAGCACCGGTAGTGCGCCCTGCCAAAGCTCAGCTAGTAACACCTTTCGGGTGTTTCCTTGCTCCTACTGGTTCGATTAAACCTTGGTTTCATAACTGAGGGAAACTTGCTGTTGTGCTCATCATACCTTCCTCTTGGGGTTCCCAACGAGCTCTACATCAACCACGAGCCATCAACACTTTTCTGGGCGCCGTGCATTGAGCCATCAAGCATTTTTCTGGCGCTGTTGCCAGGGAGTCAAGGACATCTTCACAAGGGGAGTCCCTCATAACCAATCTCTTTACTTTGTTGTTTTTGTTTTGCTTAGTTTTTTTTTGCTTTGTTTGCTTATTTTGTTCTTCAAAAACACAAAAAAATTAGTTTTACTTGTTTGCTTTCTTATTTGAAAACCCCAAAAAAATGACTACTCTTGAAAACACTAAGTTGTGTGATTCACTAGCACCAACAACAATGATTTTATGAGCACACCTATTGCTCCACCTGTGGCTGAAAATACTTTCTTTGAGATAAAACTTGCTTTGCTCAATCTTGTTATGAGAGAACAATTTTCTAGTATTGGTAATGAAGATGCTGCTTGTAACACCCTCAGAATCGGCCCTATGCAAGTTTTAGCGAAACCCGCCAAACCCGCATAGAAACGATTCAAAGGTGCCCACCAGGCACTTTCGTGCGGGTGGAAAACGAAGTAATAACATTACACAACAGTCCTCGATGGGACCCACAGAACGGATATATATACAACAGCGACTCCATGAGTCAAGAATACAGATAAAATATACAAAGATCCAAATCACCTTGAAAATGATAGAGCGTCTGACTACGGACAAGATGCAAATGGGGCTAGAGCCACAAGAATAACCAATGGCGTCCATAACCCTGCCCAGGCCAAGGAAGGTAACCACGCTAACGACGTCGATCTCAAAACCTGCTTAAACAAAGGTGCCAACAAAGGGCAAAGGAAAAAGAGAGCGGTCAAGATCGAGGCCAAGGCGATGCAGCGAGGCTAGAATTCGGCGGTCCCCGCCTACATAGGTATGGTGGACTGAAGCGGCCGCGCAGCATGCACTAAACACCCTATAGAGACTCGATATAACTGTCGGCTATCAGAGAGGGATAAGAAAGACCTATTCGGAACCAGCCTGATGCACCCATCAAACAAACCCATCCTGGTGTTTTCCCCTCGAGACCAAACGAGGAAGTCAACCGAGGAACTCACACAGTTGGCAGTTTTAGTTATTCAGTTATCGTTGCAGCAATTACTAGTCAGGTATAGATAGTCATCCTGATATAATAAGCAGTGGGCAATTTTAGTTAACCATTCCGTTGTAGTTGCGACACTTACTAGTCAGATATAATAAGCATGAGATATCCCAAACCCAGCAGTTGTTGGTACTTTTATTTAGCCATTCCGTTGCAGTGAAGCTGATTACTAGTCATATCGGATACAAGTCAATTTATAACAATAAACTTTAGTTATAGTTGTCTATGATCAAGCACTGTGCTCCAAGTCGTCCATAACCGCGGACACGGCTTCTCGAAAAGATTTAACCTGAGGTGCACCAAAGTATCCACAAGCACTTGACCCTTTTGCCGGATCGTTAACATACACCCATCGGTATGTCGGCGGGCCTAAGTCATGACGTTCCTGGACCCAAAGCAAGCACGGGGCCACCCCACTAAGTCTACCCAAGCAACGGTCAGCCGGTCTCGAGACGGACTCGGGGTTTGTGCCAAGCTGTAAACGACAAATCCCAAACGAATGTCGATACCTGAAAACACTCCGCTTCCTAAACGACAAAGTGTGCTATCCATCGCAATTTAAATAAAGCAAGAAACATGGCATAAGTACGGATAGTAAATAAAACCTCAAACTAGTTTGTGGCCCCCAAAGACAATACTTTGAAATCAGGTAATAATCAATAGGGGGCCCATATCTCCCCACCTGTGGTTAGCGCGCTCGATCTCGGAACAGGTGTCAAGAACTCAGGGTCCTACGGGACACAAGTGGGCGGTCGGAAACCAACATTATCTATCACCCACCGATGCCTCTTCTTACTTACTTCAATTTTAGTTGTTAAACAATAATTGAATTAAACGATGATAATTAAAGCCATGATCATCTCCAACATTAGACATGCGGCAATACTCCAACAATCGTGGTACTTGACGACACGCAAAGACTTGAGCAAGCTTATCACGACGCTGCGCAGTCCAACTATCTACCAAACAACAGGTAATAGGAGGTGTCCAAGGCAATATAAGGCTGCAAGGGATATCACGGGTACGAAAACTAGAGCATCGCAACACAGATAGCAAAAGATCAATAGGAGGGAATAAATACTATAAAAGTAAGATAGGTAGAAAGGGGGAGATGCTCGCCTGAAAACACTGCCGAAGGTTCATCCGAAGATCAGGTCGACACTCGCATCAACTCATCAGCCTAATCCGTGAAGAAGCAATTAACTAGCAAAAAGTCCGTGTGCACTATTTAATACTACGGCAGAAGATCCGGCATGATTATGCTATGATGCAGATGCGGTGCAATTAGGCAATATTAAGCGGAACCGAGGTCCCGACAATTAATTAATAGGTTCGAGTTGTTTATCTACCCCGCAAATTAAGTGTTGGATTAACAGGGCGAAACATGGCATCGGTTCGCTACACCAATTTAAATGGAGTCCGGAACAAGACAACGATATCCCGCAGATGGACTCCATATTTAATTATGAGGTGAATTGGCATAATGCCCCCAAACCACAGACAAGTATGCATGCATGATCAATTTAATATGCAACAAGTTTATATTTCATTTTATAAAATAGGGCTCGGGAAGGGAATCACACATTAGGGTTCGACGATCTTGGCTCCGAGGGGTTCGGGGTTCGGTCTCAGGTTCAGGGTTCGACGGGATCGAGGTTCGGATGCAAAACGGAGAACTTGTCGTGACGTGCCGGGGATCTTGGTTCCAAGCGTTCGATCTTGTCGGGTCCACGGATCGGCCGGTCTTGTCGTTCGGAAGTAGAACTTGTCGTCCTTGTGGCGATCTTGGCGTCCTTCCGGTTCGGGTTTTGGCGTCCGAGGGTAGTACTTGGCGTTCTGGATCGGGTCGGTACTGTCGATGTGAAGAGCTTGGCATCTAGGTTCTCGGCGAACTTGGCGTCCGAGGGTTCGGCCTTGGTCCCAATGTCGATGGCGATCTAGGCGGAACACTTCGAGTGGCGAAGACCTTGAGGTTCCAAGGGTTCGGGGTCGGTCTCGGTTCCCCGGTTCAATCTTCGGCTACTTTGGGTCCTTGCCGAAGATCTTGGCGATGTCACAGATGGCTACAGCCGAATGGTCTTGGCGTTCCACCGAACATTGATGAACTTCATCGGTACTGCAGATCTTGCGTCTGACGATCGGTGTCTGCGAGGCTGCACAGGGACGCTCAGCTGCTGAGAACATATCGCCTTGGCTAGCTCAGGGAAAGCGCGCACAGCGGCGCGGCCGACGGAACACGCGCTCGCGGGAGGCTCGCACTCGAGGCAGCGGAGCGGAGGGCGTCTCGCGGACGGGCGGCACCTGCCGGAGAGAGGAGGCGCCCGCGGGGAGAAACGCAGAGGGGGCCCAGCGGCGGGAACGGGCGATGGCCGAGGCGGAGGAGCACGGCGACGGCGGAGCTCTGGGCCAAGTGACGGAGGGGGTTGGTGCGGGCCGACGGGACGGAGGCTGCCGCGGGAGGCGACGCTCGGGGGCGAGGGGGCCTAGGAGCCGGCGGCCGGGGTCGGAGAGGCGATCCCGGAGGGTTCCTGGTGGCGGAGACGGGCGGTCTTGTCGGAGGAAGAGGGGGCCTGTGGAGGCCGGAGGAGGAGGGGCGCCACGGGGAGGGGAGAGAAGGGGCGCGGCGAGCAGCGCGACGGGAGGGAGGGGTCGGGGGACGCGGGCGGAGGGAGGCTCAGCAGATGCGCGGCTGAGCCACTACACTGCAAGGGGGGGGGGAGAGTAACGGGGTGGGGGAGGGTTGGAGAGGAGGGTGGAGGAGGAGAGGTGGGAGGAGCGGGAGGTGGAAGACGCGTGGGGTGGGAGGAGACCGGGTCCAGGGGCGGGCTGGCGTGGGGCGTGGGGCATGGGTGGGCTGGCGTGACCAGTGGGGAGCGCGTGGCTGGGAGGCGGGACCTGGTGAGAGGTGGCTGAGTGGGGTGGGAGGTTGAGTGGAGAGTGGGGCCAGGGTGGGGCCCGGTTGTCGGTGGGGAGAGAGAGAGAGGGAGGGTAGATAGGGCTGTGGTGAGAGAAGGCGTGGGGGGGAAGAGGGTGGATTGATGAGGTGGCAGGTGGGTAGGGAAATGGGGGAGGGGTGAGGTGGCGAGCTGTGAGTGGTGGGTAGATTAGGATTGGGTGGGAATAGGATTTCGGGTAGGCTGGTTTAGGTGGACCGTTTTAATACTGGGAGTGGTCGACTGGGTCGAATCGGCCCGTTCGACTGCCCCACTAAAAATAATTAAATGTTTTATTTATTTTAAACAGACTTTTGCAAACCGATAGCAGACAAAACAAAATAATCCGGGTTTTGCGTTTGGAACATAGACGGGGCGTTTAGAAAACAAGGACAGGGTTTTCCGCAAATATTTTTATGCTAGCAAATGCAAGATGATGGCGATGCTCAAATGCAATGTGGTATGATGACATGAGCATGCGGTCATGATGATGCAATGCACAAAAACAACGCGATTTTCTAGTAGTGGTTTTTTTACGGGATGCCACACTGCTTCCCATCTAAATAACTTTGTTGAACTTTGTGAGATGCAAAAGCATAGGGATATAGATGGTGATATTATTAAACTGAAATTGTTTCCTTTCTCTTTAAGAGGAAAAGCTAAAGAATGGTTGAATTCCTTAACTAGGAATAGTATTGATTCTTGGACTAAGTGCAAAGATGCTTTTATTGGAAAATACTATCCTCCTGCTAAGATTATATCCATGAGAAGTGAAATAATGAAGTTTAAACAACTTGATAATGAGCATGTTTCTCAAGGTTGGGAAAGAATGAAATCTTTGGTAAAGAATTGTCCCACTCATGGACTGACTGCTTGAATGATCATCCAAACTTTTTATGCATGATTGAACTATTCTTCAAGGAACCTATTGGATTCAGCTGCTGGAGGTACCTTTATGACCATCACTTTGGGTGCTGCAACAAAACTTCTGGACAATATGATGGTTAATTATTCTGAATGGCATACTGAGAGAGCTCCACAAGGTAAGAGGTAAATTCGGTTGAGAAAACCTCCTCCTTGAGTGATAAGATTGATATTATATGTCTATGCTTGTTAATGGGAAAGCCCATATTGATCCAAATAATGTTCCTTTAGCTTCTTTGGTTGCTCAAGAAGAGCAAGTTGATGTGAACTTCATAAGAAATAGCAATTTTGGCAACAATGCTTATGGTAATAATGCTTATAGGAACAATTTTGGTAACAACAATTATAAGCCATATCCTCCCAACAATGGTAATGCTTATGGAAATTCTTACAACAATAATAAGAGTGCTCCCTCTGAACTTGAAGTTATGCTTAAAGAGTTTATTAATAAACAAACTGCTTTCAATAAAACTATTGAGGAAAAACTCTCTAATGCTGAAAGAAATATAGCATCTTTGGCTGAAGCTCAATCTTCTTTGAATAAAATGGCTGCTAAACCTGAAACTAATGAGAATCCCTTTGCAGCTACTAATGCTATACAAGTAAGAATTGATGAAAATGTTAGACTATTAGCTGAATTACATGCTAAGTGGGAAAGAGAAGATGAAATTGCTAGAAACATTAGTGTTTCTACTATTACCACCACTAGTGTTGAGGCTAGTAATAGTTCTACTACTTTAGATGATAAAGTTGATTTTGATCTTGATGGTTGCAATATCTCTGAAGTTATTAAGTTCCTACAAAATCTTGCTAAAAGTTCTAATGCTAGTGCTATGAACATGGCCTTTACAAAACACATTACTGATGCTCTCATAAAAATTAAAGAAGAAAAGATGAAACATAAAGCTTCTATTCCTATAAAACAAGAAGATGGTTGGGAACCCATCATTAATATGAAAGTGAATGATTTTGATTTCAAAGCTTTGTGTGATCTTGATAGTAGTGTTTCTATTATGCCTAGAAGGATTTATGATATGCTTGATTTGCCTCCTCTTGAAGATTGTTATTTGAATGTCCCACTTGATGATAATGCTAAAAAGAAACTCATGGGGAGTCTTAATGATGTTCTTATTATGGTTAACAATTCCTATGTCCCTGTTGATTTCTATGTTTTGGATGTTGAATACAATGCTTCTTGTCCTATTACGTTGGGAAGACCTTTTCTTATAACTGTTGGTGCCATCATTGATATGAAAGAAGGCACCATTAAATATCAACTCCCACTCAAGAAAGGTGTAGAACACTTCCCTAAAAACAGAGAAAAGATTTCTTTTGCTTCTCCTATGAAAACAAAATTTGGTCTTAATGCTTCTTCATTTGAGAACACTTGATTCTTTCTTTGCTTCTTATGCCTAACTTAAAGGCGTTAAAGAAAAGTACTTATTGGGGGATAACCCAAAAGTTTTAAATGAGTCTTGGAAGTTATTACTTCAGTAATAACCGCTCCTTATCCTTTTTATTTGCTTTTTGTGCCAAGAGTAACCTCTAATGAGAGTGAAGTAATGATTGGGAAAGTTGCTGTCCCGAAATAGATTTTTGTGCTTCACCGTAAAAATTCGTGAGAGAGCTCTGTATGTCGGAATGAGCTGTAATTGTTTGTTCTTCTGCCCCAGGTTGTTATCTAACTTTAGTTAGTTCAACACTTTTTGATTTTAGCAACAGAAGATCTTCGAAAAAATTCGTCTTTACCTTCTGGTCTGTTTTGACAGATTTCTGCCATTTTGTGCATTTGCTTCTTGTGGGTCCCTTTTTGAGTTCTTTTGGGGAATTGAGCTTTTTGAGGGAAGTGCTACAGTAGCTAGTGTTCTAATGGAAGTTTATTTGGTGTTATATCTGAACCTTGAGACTAATTTATCTTAAGTGCACTAATGTTGCTAATGAGATTGTGTGAAGTTTTGTATGAAGGAAAAATTTCAGGTGTATGAAAGGAATGAATAATGAGATGAAGGATGGATTAAAGCTCAAGCTTGGGGATGCCACGCGTGTCACCCCAAGAAATATCCAAGAAGTACAAGCGTCAAATCTTGGGGATTCCCAAGGCATCCCCTTCTTCATCAATAAAAATCCCAGGTTTCTTCCAAACGCTTCATTTTTATTGTTTCATGCACAGTTGTGTTTTTCTTGGAGCGTCTTCTTTTTCATTTTTGTTTTGGTTTTTCCTTTGCTTTGGTTTTCTTAGTTTTCTGAATAAGTTGGTTGGACCCCCTCTTTCATACATTGGTTTGCAAATAGTTTGGTTTGGTTTGGAAAAGAGTAGGAAAGTTCATGCTTATGTGGTAAAAAGAGCTTGTTTTTGACTGTGGCCTATGCTCTGTCATGCCATGCTTGATATTGTTTTGGATTTATGCTTAGTATTATTTGATGTAGCATTACTTGTTATAAACAATTGAGATTGCTTAATGTGCCTTGGATGAATCATGCGTTGTTTTAGCATATTAAAGCATAGTATAGTGGTATTCTCCTTTGATGCTTTATTTGGGTTGACTTGGCACATGCTCACACCATGTTATGACTATCCAAAGTCACCATAGCCTTTATGATCCTTTAGTTTTCAACTTGTAGTATCACTTTATGCTTTGATCAATGATGTTTTGTCGCTCTGCATGATTATGGCCATTATTGCTCTCTTAGTTTGTCGCTCCCAGTATTTTGCTAGCCTCCACAACAAAGTATGAGTTCCATTCATGCATCCAACTCCCTAAACCAAGTTATTCGAAAGAGTCCACTATACCTACCTACTACCTTATGCTATTCCAAGTATATTCATTCTTTTGTTTACCTTCCACTTGTTATGAGAAAACTAGTGATTAAAGCTCTCACGAACTTGATGGCACACTTTACTCTTTGCCTCTAATACTTGAACCACTGTGTCTTCTATGTTGTATATGCTTGCACTTATTTGTTGGGAATTAGCAGAACCATGCTTTCATGGGGAACACTTTCAACATTGCACTTGGTACTTGTACCTAGTTGATATCATGCTCTTTTGTATATGGATGTCGATTGTGAAATGAAAGGGAGCTTGTAAGTCCATGGAGTTATGTATATGTGTTAGAGAAACGCCTGGGCCGCTGGTCTAATCCATGCTAACATGGTGGAAACCTGCAGCGTAACCATAATGAGCTGTCTATGAAGCATTCTTCTTATAAAAAAAGAAGAGTCCTATATTGAGAAAAAAGAGAAAAGAAAAAAAAGAGATACTATCAAAAGAGGAAAGAGAGAAAAAAGCACCATATTCCCATGGTAAATAAGAAGAATGCTGAGATGCTCGTTGTCTGCTTGCCTTGTCATTTTGATATGGGGATTCTTCCGTATCATTGGGCAAGGGGTACCCCGTTGGTGGTTCTCTATGATACACATGTACTTACGATGACAAGAACTTACCGGTGACTAAACTTGAGTAGCATGAGGAGCGGCCCTCGTATACAAGGGACATGAGATTTCTGACTTATACTTCGTCAAGCATGTACGCCATAGTTTGTTCACTTTAACCTTAATCACTTCAAGATGCTTATGATAGGGGCAATGAGAGCTGAAAGCTATAAGTACCATAATTTTTGGAAGCTCTTTATGAGACTTGAATCCCTACTTCCTTTTACAAAGGCCTTTCTTCCACCATTATATTGAGTCACCACCTTCTATCTTTATGCACCTACTTTGAGAGCATAGTGGCCATTCTTAGTTCTATGTGCATTGTCCCAAGGCTAGTTGATTGATGCATAACTTGATATTGCTTGTTTGAAACTATTGTATCTAGTCACTCTTATGAACTTTGAAGGTGTCCTATGCATTTATATTTGCTACTCTATTGAGGGACAAGCTGAATACTATTATGCTATGTTTTCTTTATGTGAAACAAACAAACGTCTTGCAAAGCATTGTTATTCATGAATCTTTTGTTTATGCCTTTTCATGTTCCATCATAGCTTCTTTGCTTATTGCTAGAACTTTGTCTTTCATATTATGATTGAAGTACTATGATCCTAGCTTTGAATGTTTTACAAATACTTTGATCAAGTCTTTGATGGTGCATGTCACCTAAAAAATTATTCTTTCTTTTATCACTTACCTACTCGAGGACGAGCAGGAGTTAAGCTTGGGGATGTTGATACATTGCAAATGTATCTATAACTTTTGATGTTCCATGCTTGGTTTTATCCACTTTCTTGTGTTTTGTTCCAACTTTGGAGTGCTTTTCATATGATTTCTTGGACTAACCTATTAACAAGAGCCACAAGGTTGCCCTGTTTTACGCTGTTTTGGTTCCAGGAAAGTCAAAAAATGAATATTGTCGGAATTGGATGGGACAAAAGCCAAAGTGCCTATTTTTCCGGAAGTCATCAGATGCCAGAATATGAGACAGAGAAGGGCCAGAGGGCAGCCACACCACCTGGCCCGCGCTAGGGGGTGGTGTGGCCAGCCCAGGCACCCCCTCGGCCTCTCCTTCCGCCTATATATTGCCCTCGGGACGAAAACCCTAAGTACCCGATCAAAAATCCACGAAAGAGTCTGTAGCCGCCATCATCTCCATCCCTAAACCGGGAGGGATCTGAAGCTCTTCCCCGCACCCTGCTGGAGAGGGGAATTCACCCTAGAGGCCTTCTTCATCACCATGCAAGCCTCCAATGTGATACGTGAGTAGTTCATCCTTGGACTACAGATCCATGTAGTAGCTAGATGGCTGGTTCTCCTCCTTTGTGCTTTCATGTTTAGATCTTGTGAGCTCCGTTCATGATCAAGATCATCTATTTGTATCCATACATGTTGTGTTTATGGGATCCATGGATATTGAGATGCTATTTCAGATTGATTATTGATTCTATCATGTCTTTGTTATTTGAGATCTTGCATGCTTTCCGTTGTTAGTAGCTATCTTGGCCAAGTAGATGCTAGCAACTCCAAGAGTTAGTATTTATGCTCGATAGTGGGTTCATGCCTCTGGTAATCTGGGGAAGTGACAGAAATCGCTAAGGTACTAGATGTGGTGTTGCTACTAGGGAGAAAACAACAATCCTTTGTTCATAGAACAATCGTATTGTTTACTTTACACGCAGTTCGTAAAGCAATAATCTGTTGCTTGCAACTTAATACTGGAGGGGGTTCGGATGATAACCTAAAGGTGGATTATTAGTCATAGATGCAGTTGGATGGCGGTCTATGTATAATGTTGTAATGCCCAATCGAATCTCAAAGGAGTCAAGATGATTAGTATATGCATGTATTGCTTTCTCGGTGTTTGTCAATTGCCCCGCTGTAATTTGTTCACCCAACATGTTATCTATCTAAGGAGAGCCACCTCTAGTGAACTATGGATCCTGGTCCTTGTCTTTTACATACAATCTACAATCTTTTACTGCTTTGTGTTTACTTTCTGCAAACTTTTACTTCTTTCCATTCGATACGTTTAATCCTTTGTTTTCCCCAAAACACGGTGAGATTGACAACCTCATCGCTAGTTGGGGACAAAGTTCTGTGGTTGTGTTGTGCAGGTCTCCACGTTGCTACTAGCACCGGTAGTGCGCCCTGCCAAAGCTCAGCTAGTAACACCTTTGGGTTGTTTCCTTGCTCCTACTGGTTTGATTAAACCTTGGTTTCATAACTGAGGGAAACTTGCTGCTGTGCTCATCATACCTTCCTCTTGGGGTTCCCAACGAGCACTGCATCAACCACGAGCCATCAACACTTTTCTGGGCGCCATGCATTGAACCATCATGTATCATCTTGGCCCTCCTTGGTTCGATCTTGTGTTTCTTGAGGATTTTCATCTTGAGGATCCACCAGTGTATCATCTTCTTGGCTTTCTTTGAGCAAGGCTTTTTCCTTTCGCTCTTTTTCAGCTTCATATTCTGGCGGTCCTAACGGTCCTATAACAACTACACCTCTTCTTGTAAAAACATTAGTAGAAATAGGAATATCTTTATCATCTTGAAGAAAAATTTGATAACCAGATGCTATTTGTTCACACTGGATTTCAATCATGCTAAGATAGTTGTGAAATAATTTTATTACTTGGCCGATCTCTTCATATTTTTCCGTGAGTTCCGCAAAAATCTTTTTATGTTTTTGAAAGTGCTTATGCAAGTTATTATGAGATTTTGCTTGTCTATGTTTTAATTCTTGAAAAACTTTTCTAGTTTCATCTTCTTCAGTAAAAACTTGTAACAAGTCAACTTTGTTTTCCTTAACAAGTTCAGAAGGTATACCTTTTTCTTTCATTGTTTTGCGTACTTCAGGCATAAGATCAGGAGTTATCCGAAGTATCCTTTTTCCAGCTTAGTTCCGAAATCAGGATTATATAAAGAATCATTCTTAGCCCTAGTAGACATTAATTCTAAACATTCTTTAATAGTAAAGTATTTATCTATCCCCCCACTGAGAAGTCAAGAAACTCTCTACATTGAGTATTAAGACCGTGGTAGAATAAATGGCAAATAGTTGATTCAGAATAGCCATGATTAGGAACACTATAGATCATTCCAAAGAATCTATCCCAGGCTTGTGGGTAGTTTTCTCCCACGTTCTGACTAAAGTTGCCTATATTCTTTCTTAGTTCAGTTACCTTTTTAAAAGGATTAAACCTGATTATGAATTTGACAATGCAGTTTTCCCAACATTTATAGTAATGGCGAGGGAGAGAATATAACCAGTCTAGAGCCTTAGCTTTAAGAGACCAATGAAATAATTTTAGACAAGAGAAATCCCTTGGCAAACCTTCCCAGTAATGTTACCACATCGTCGAACTCTCTAAGGTGTTTTCCTGGGTCTTCATCTTCCCTTCCACTCAAAGCTTTTTCCTGCAAATTTTTAATAATTCCACCATCAAATCGATATTCTCTAACTCCAGGGTTAGGGAATTCTATTGGTTGCTTAAGAAATTCAGAACTTGGAGCACTGTATTATTTGAGAGTTTTCTCAGGTTTCTTGGGAGTTGTCCTGTAAATAGACATGATTTCCATTATATCACTCAAGTTTTCAACTTCAACTTTATTCGATCTTAAAAGTTTTTCAATAATTTCCTTGTGTCTCTGAGCAGGCACGCGATCAATATAATCTGGTAAATAGGTCCTATCAGAGTGTGTAGACCCTTTTCTCCTAGCGAGAACATTTTTGTAGTAGCAACACCTGAAATGTCAAGAGACAAACACTTAGCGCTTAGCTCGCTGGTAACGGTGCCAGAAAATAGCTTGATGTCTGCAAGTGCACATATCGTTTCTAGCTATTTTCGAAGTATAGATATCGATCCCACAGAGAGCCCAAAGGTAAGTGTTTATGATGAAGTCTCTGTCACACCCAAAGTTGTCACATGTCTTTGAGTGAACTGACTACAAGTGTAAAAATGAGAATGAGATTTGGATTAAAATGGATGTATTTAAATAAAACTAAAATGTAAATTCGAAAATAAAAATAAAAATAAAGAACGATTCGGTTGTTTGTTGTTTTCTGCAGATGACGAAAATGGCGCGGGGAGATACAGTTCATGGCGATAGTGAATGTGCCAGATGGACAAGTGATAAATGTAACAATTGTAATCTTATAAATATATGTGTAGGCGAGCAACCCATAATTAGCTGGAACTCCTCTTGGTAGATTTCATCCCAACTTCAATAATCCTACTAGTCTGTTACCAAAACCATGGTCAGACACTAGATGATTAAGACCCTTCAGGTCGCTTAGCGATTAAGCTCCTTGGATCAAACTAATGCAATAAGCACGATGGTTCCTTGTTATCCTCGAGTCTACTAGTTTTCCATTGATATCCCCGTGTCACTCGAGCGTCGCCGGTCTGCTAGCGAACAAGATCCTATCCATGTAGAACAAAGTATCATGTTGTCTGGGCCCTTAATAGGACAACAAGCATTAGGCATCCCACAAATAGTCAAACACACATAATATAGTAATTAAAATCAATCACAAACTAATGGAATATATGAAGGCACATCACATCTCACCAATCCCTTACATCTCCCATGCCCAAGGAACTTACTCACACATGAGAGAAGAAAGCATCATGAATATAATTAAATAAAGGGAGTTCTTCTCGATGTTACCGTGGACATCTTCAATAAGAATAGAAAAGCAATCCAACTCAATTCAAGATGGGAAGAAACAATCTCAAACCCTAGTCTTGCAAGGTGAAGATCTCTCTCTCTCTCTCTCAAGTACAAGTAATGGCTATGGGGGTGTAGTGTCTAGGAGGTCGAAGATCATGGAGCGAGATGAAGAATGTCTCCTCCTTCTTCTCTGGATCTCTTCTTTCTCCCTTCTGGATGGTGCAGCGACTGCTGTGTTGTGTTTTCGTCCCCGGTCCCTTCATGGAAGTTGTCCCTTTTGACAAGACAAAGGCGGCGACAACTATACGGCGGCAACTATACGGCCGGAAAAATATTCCTATCGTATAGTTGCTCGTTAAAGCCTCTATACGCTTCGCTCGATTTCTTCCAAAGAGAGACTCGCTTGTTTTCACCTGAATATTGTGTTTCTCTAGTTAAAACCCTCTATTGATGTTCAGAACCTGAAACACACATTAAAAACCAAGTTTTCTTTGCTACCGAAGTATTAGCATTATGTAAAGCTAGAAAATGATCAAATCCGGGAGAAAACCATCAAAAATGTGTCGAATCCCACAACTATCAAGTTTCTTCATGTTTTCTTTCCAATATAATTTAAACAGCGATGTCACTTCGTAAGTGATCTTTCAATCATTTATCTTGCGACATTTTAACATTAGTTTTATGGACATGTTTTCTCCACCTAGACTTGTAAAAGTTCATCCATCTTCTATGGAATACGGTAATTATTTGAACAACCATTGTTCTCATAATACTGGAACAAAATAACAATTATTTAAACATATCTTGAAGGCAAGCTTTGGTGTCAACGATGAACACAATAACACTCTATTTGTTTTCGATGAACATCATCACATATTCTCTTGCTAGTTACTTAGGCCATTGTAGTTCATGAATTGCGTTGTTCTGGATGACATTTCACACCAACCAATTCGGTATCCAATACCCAAGAACTACATTGTTTAACAAGCAAAGAATACAACCATAACATGTATATCTTCTATATACCTTAGCTGGACATTTCCAGTCTTTTCTTTTCTACCAAATATTTTATAGATTCTCTTTCATCATTTCCTTTTCTTTTAAAAGAATCTATCAACATCAATAGTGGCGCCATAAACATGACACATAGTCCAAAGCATGTACAGTCATATACTAATACCTTTGGACTTGCACTTTGAAGTTCATCACCATCATCAAATGTTTGGCATTCTTTCAAAAATCCATTCTTTAGTAATCTATTAGTGTAGTAAACATTTTACCTACATCTTCTATTCATCCTTATCGTGACAACTTTCATGATCAAGCTACTATAGCCTATAAGGACGAATCATGAGTATAATGTCAGTTCCCAAAACCATTTTGGGAGATTAGGACGCCTAGCGTCTCCAACCTTCACAAATTATCATACGATACGAGAACATGTATTTTGCTAAATTATACTCTATCATATTGTAACCATAAACATTGTTTCAGATATCACAATATCTTCCACACATGATGGTTTCTGAAACAATTCTTTCAGCTCCTAGATAACCTTGATATTAAAACAACTTTTGAATATCAAGAATCATGGAGGCAAACCTTATACTTTAGATACTAACACTGGAATTATTACTCTTGATTTAATACTACTTATTAAACTTCATTGAGTAAATGGAGTTTGCTGGATGTTTGCAATAGGACTTCTATACTTTAGATTGACACTCAAAACAATACGATACCAGTTCGTAAAGTAAATATCCATAATTCTATAGTTCTATTATCTCAATTAAAACTAAGCGCAAGGTAGTAAACAGATGCCAATGACTACATAAAACTATGACAATTCACTTTGATTTTAGTTTATGATAAATTGAGTTCGACTAATCCAAATTACAAATGAACTCCCACTCAAAACCAACATCCCTCGAGTTGTTTTGGTGATTACATGAACCAAATCCACTACACCAAGTCTGATCATCACGTGAGTCGGTGTAGCTTCAAAGGGGAGCATCTATATGGGCATCATATCTACCATATGACTCATGCTTAACCTTTCGGTTCGTGTTCCGAGGCCATGTATGTACATGCTAGGCTTGCAAAGTAAGAACCTTAGTACTCACGTGTGTAAAATTGTCTTACACCTGTTGTATGAAAGCGTAGAATCAAAAATACCCGATCATCACGTGATGCCTTGAAACAATGATCGATAGAACGATGCATACTTAAGGAAGAACACATTTTATCTTGATATCTAAAAGAGGGAACATCTTATAATGCTAATAAAATGCCAAACAAGCAATATAAGATGCAAACATCATATGCAAAAAGTGAAATGATATGGTTCTTGCACTTGATCACTATCATGTGCATTGTGGTATGATCTTTATTATTCCTATATGTGTAAGTCCAAGGTCTATGGAACTTACACTTTGGTATGTTATAATTTCCAATATATCAATCCATACTACAAATTATAACATTACCATATCATGACACTTTCCTAGCAACAATATACACTAGACGCCTCTAATTTATCAATTGCAAGTTTTACGTGGCTTAGGGCTTTCGAATATAGAACCGGTCTTACCTACGAACATGGAACCACAACGATGATAATCAAATTATTAGCAACTTGTTGTAAATTAGATATTGACTATAGTAGGAGAGACAGACACCCGCTAGCCACTTATGCAAAACTAGTTGCATGTCAAGCGTGGAATAGGTCTCATGTGCGAGGACATGTAAAGTTAGTCTGGGCCGCTTCATCCCACTATGCCACCAATATTCAAAATACATAGAAGATGCAATAACATGATCATCAACGCCCACATACTCATATGTGTTCTACCTGTGCAAAGCATCTATGCATAGATCAGGCTCTGATACCACTGTTGGGTTCGTAGCATAGAAAACAAAAATTCCTACAAAGTGAACAACTAAGCACCAAGATCTATCTACCTAGATACAATCAACACGAGGATATACATCCATAGAGAACATACTCTTGAAGAGCGACAAAGCATTGTTAACGAGGTTGAACTCATGGATGATGTATTCGTACACTTGTCGATCTCAAGATCATGATGAAGTCCAGCAAGTCCAGTAGGTCCAACACCAACAAGTCCAGCACCACAAAGCAGCGGTGCATTCGTGATTGCACACACGTCTGGTACCCCGACTACCTTCGTGTCCTTTCTCTAGCGATGCAACAGAAGCATCAACTTCTTTCCAGATAAAGCCACTGGGAACATGTATCTCGGTAATCCGAGACCATGGGGAATAATTTCTAGAGGGGAGAGAGATCCTTCACGAGGAGGTGTGAGAGTGGAGGAGGAGGAGGTGCTCCTTTTATAGGGGAGGGGCAAACCCCATGCCATGGACGGTGGCCAAGGTGGGTGCCCCCACCTCTCCCTCATTCATGTGGGTGTAGCTCCCACTCACATAAACACACCTCCACTAACATGTCCACTCACATGCATTAAAATTCCAACAAATTTAATGCAACTCTCATTTAATAAATCTCTTTTATTTATTTTATTCAAAATTTTCTTAATTACTTTAATTAACAAACATTCACATAAAACCCCCCTGCAACATTTGAATATCACATGTAGAACCAGTTTCTGCAATTTCACCCAAAACAATTCCGGTTTCCATCGAAATGATTCTAGCGCTTTCTTAAATCTTTATCTGAAACATATTTGCTTCAAATGGTGTCGGTATCCCTTAAGTGTGTCACCCTACGGTTCACGAATAATGCAAACATGATCGAGACCCCTCTCCAATCAATAATCAACAGCGGGACCTAGAGATCCATACTAACTCCCACATATTCAACGATGACTCTAGTGATCGTGTGAACCTTTAACATCATAACTAAATCCTTTTGTCTCACGATATATTACATGTCCGAGATTCAATCATCGGTATCTCCATACCTAGGTTGATCTCGTTACCGGCATGCACTCTTTTCTCATTCCCGTGATATAACATTTTAGTGATCACATCACTTGCTTGCAAGCTATCTCAATGTGATATCACCGAGAGGGTCTAGAGTATATCTATCCGTCGTTGGGATGGATGTAGCACCCCGGTAAAACCACCACTAGAAAATCGGTGCGTTTTTGTTTTGTGCATAATCATGACGGCATGCTCATGTCATCATGCCACCTTGCATTTGAGCATCATCATGACAACATGCACATGTTTTCCTCTTAAAAGTATTTTCTGAAAAGCCTATTTTGTTTTCTACATTATCCCCCTTCTTATTTCAAAGTATAAATCTTCGAGCTTTTCTGGATCTTTTATTTATCTAAAAGTATTTACCAAAAGTATATTTAAAACAAAATAAATAAACAAAAACATATTTTATAAAATCCCGGGGAGGCGGTCCGACCAGCCAGACCAGAAGCCCAACCCGTCAGACCACCTACCACCCGGCCCAACTAAACCCTATTCTAGACCTAACCCTAGCCTTAGATAAACACTAGCCCCACCTACCACAACCGCCGCCACCACTCTGCCGCACACCCGCAAGCACGCACCTATCGCACCACACGCACCACCCAGCGACACACAACATGCACGCCATGCTGCACGGCACACCGCTCCTGCACCCCCTGGCCCACCTACCGCATGGTACGCTCCACCGCTCGACACGCTCACCATGCTACCGCATCCCACCCACCTCTCTGCATCAATCCCCTGATCGAGCCCCACCTACCATGCCTCCCTCTCTCGTCTCCCTTGCTCGCACGCAACCGCCCCATCCCTGCACGATCCCCTCGCCTCTCCTGCGATTCCTGCCGCTTGAGCCCTCCACTCGACTCTGTGGCTGCTGACCCCGGCCCTCCTCTCCTCCTCGCCTCAGGCCCCTCCCCCATCCGCCGATCGCTGGACGGGACCCAAGCCGCGCCTCCGTGCCGACCCACAAGCGCCACCACCATCCACGAGATCTTCGGCCACCACTGGTCGTTGCTTCCTCACCGCTGCTGTGCTGCGTCCTCTGCCTATGACGGCCCGTGCGTCGTGGATGACCTCCACCGCCTCCTCCTCTGTAGCCCCCATGGTGTTGTCTCCCTATCACCTCGTCTGCCGTGCGCCGACCTCGCCAGCCAAGATCTCCACCAGCATCGCCCAGCCGCCCGAAATTCCTATCCCTGCCACTTGTGCCCTGCCTTGCCGGAGCCTGGCCCGACCCGCGCGCCACCTCCTCCATCTGGGCAGCGGCCGCTTCAGCGCCCTCCTCTATCATTGGCTGCTTCCTTCACAAGCTCTGGTGCCGCAGCACTGCCTCCTCGCGCCCCACCATCTCCAGCGCCAACCCCATGCCCTCCGCGTCCATCACATTCTTCAGAGAGCCGTCCATGGTTCCTGCCGCCAGCATGAGGTGGATGTCTGAGTCCTTTATTCCCTCGCACTCGCACGTTGCTGTTTTTTGCTCCTGCTTAAGGTTTTTCTACCAGATGTGGGTATGCAGAAGCCTCGATGTTGGTGAGCCCGTGACGAAACGAAGATGGTAGGGATTTCCAATGCCATGGTCCCGTTTGTTTGGGTCGAGTTTCGGATGACACGCGAAAGCCATGGTGCCGCACCAAGTGCTCCACTCGAAGCTAAACCCCATGATCGTCAGGGAACCGAGACCCCGGGCGCCAAGACCGCCCTCTTGGAAACCAAAGGCCTCGATCCCGAGGATCCGAAGCCCGAACCGGCGGCATATGCCAAGATCTCCTTCCTGAAACCTGAAGGCAATGTCGTGCAAGTGCTCCTTCCCGAACTTGAAGACCCTGTATCCGAATATCGATCTCGGAGTCCGAAGACCAATCCCATTGAACCCAAACCCTCGGAACCAAGATCGCCGAACCCCAACGTGTGACCCTTATCCGCCCTATTTTGATAATATAATACAACTTGTCGCATATTAAATTGTACATACTTGCATACATATTATCGCGTGGTTTGGGTTAAATAGGAATTCACCTAAATTAAATATGGAGACTATATGTGGCTATTCTAGTCTTATAATGACTCTATTTAAATCTTTGTAGCAAACCAATGCTATGTTTTGCCTTGTTAAGTCAACATTTAAAATGCGGGGTACCTAAATAACTCAAACCTTCTAATCAATTGTCGGGACCACGGTTCCGCTTAATATTGCCTAATTGCACTGCATCTATGCCATGTCATGCATCATATCATAAACATGTCTATTCTTTTGCCGTAGTATTAAATAGTGCATCCGGTTTTTTCTTTTAGTGCTTTGCTTCTTCGTGGATTAGGCCGATGAGTGATGCGAGTATCGACAAGTTTTTCGGATAATGTATTTTCGGTAGTGTTTCCTAGGTGAGTATTCTCCCCCTTTCTACATATTTTGCGTTTATAGTCTTTACTTCCTCCTGTTGATCTATTGCTATTCGTGTTGCGATGCTTTAGTTTTCATGCACCATTTATATTCCTTGCAGCCTCTATATTGCATTGGACACCTCCTATTACCCTGTTGTTTGATAGACAGTCGGCCTTGCGAGTCATAGTTGCTTGCTCAGGTGCTGCTTCGCGTCGTTGTTGTTCCACCGTTGTTGGAAGGTTGGCACATACTTAATGGTGGAGATGATCATGACTTTAATTTCAGCTGATACTTAAAATGCTGCGAATAGATATAACTAATGCATAGGCACCGGTGGAAAATAGCTAATATTTGGTTTTTAACCGCTCACTTGTGTCCCGTAGGCCCCGATTACTTGATACATGTTCCTTGACTATCACAATATCCGCATGTGGGACCATGAATCCCCTTAGCTAGTGCTTGATCCATTTCTTATTTCTGTAGGACCTATCTATTAGTAATGTAGTAACGGGAGGGGCTTTTCGCGAACTTACCCTTGAAGACCGAAAAGCGTTGTCAACGCTCAGGAGAGTGTGGTTGATGTAGATGAGCCGAAGCCGACCTCAAGGTCGTGATGAAGTCCTTGCGCTCCTGTGGCTCCAACGACTTGAGTGCCTCAAGTGTGACACCTCGCGGGGAGTTACATGCATCTGGTGCCTGACGATGACTCCCGCTTCCCCGATCCAGCAGCAGTTGCAGAAGTAGAGCTCTTGGATCCAAATCCCGCATCGCGACGGCGCTCCCGGTGAAGATGTCTCTCGTTCGCGCAGTCCGAACTTGGGACCACAGTCATGGGAGAGAGAATATCAATTGGAGATCTCCCCAAAAGTAAGGAAACCTTTATTGAATATTGTGTGTATTTATCTGGCCAAATACCCCCACTATATATAGGGGGAGGGGAGGTACTACGTCCCTCAAAGTCTCGGGGTGGGACTAAAGGAGGGGGAGAGGGGGCACTGCCGGCCAGCCCTAGTGGGCCCCACGCGGGGGGGGGGGGGGCTTGGACCAGCCGGCCATCCCCCTTGCCTCCTCTCTCCTCTTGCCTTCCCCTCATGGGCACTTTTCCCTCCGGAATTGGCCCATTAAGCCTTTTGACCTTTTAATTGATTTTCTCTTTTATTAAATAATTATGAATAAATGGTTAAATCAATATTTAACATTCATTCACATATTATTCAATCTCCGTGGCTATGGAACATCTTCCACCTCCACTCCGGACATCCTCCGGACTTATCGAAACCCTTCTAGTTTTCTATCTTCTCTTCTTTGGTGATTCTACCGATCCTATAAACACTCTCTAAGCATCATCAAGCCCTTAAGCGTGATACCCCACGGTTCGGGAACACTCCAGACATGGTCGGGACACTCCCGAATAAATGATCGACAGAGGGACCTGGATGGCCATGTGACCCCTGTGCATTCCACGAAGATCTTTAGTCATTTGAACCGGGACAATCACGTCTTATTCCTTTTTGTCTATCGATACTTGCATTTCCCGAGATCTGGTCAATGACATCACCATGTCATGTTCAATCTCGTTACTGAACAATGCTACTTGACTCGTTTCGACAAGTGATATCCCTGTGATCAAATCACACGCTGCATAGCTATTGGATATAACTTCTTCGAGTGGGCCCTCGAGTATCTTTCCATCACGCGGATGGACAATTCCTGCTCTTGCATATATTGCCTCTACGATTCCTCTGAATACCTGAACACACCTTTATTGTCACTGTATTACCAAGTGTTGTTTGATGCTATCTAAGCATTCTCGGGAGACAGTGATTGATATAGCCTCACTATCTAAGGAATAGTCTACGAGGGTCTATTCTAATCATCGTACCTTGAACTTCATGACATGATCGTGTCACGATGTTTTGGTTGGGTATTGGTTCATCATCTCATTCTCAGAATGAGTTGACTCTATTTCCAACTAGCATAAATGCCACATGATCAGGAAACCTTGATCATTTGTTGACCAATGAACCAGTGACTAGAGTTTTACCGGGAACCCCTGGTTGTTTATATATCACACGTGTATTGACGTTTCCTCTCAATACAGTTATAGCATGATATAAAACTTAATCATAAACTTTATGAAATATGATAATAATCCTTATTATTATTTGTCTCTAGGGCATATTTCCAACAGTCTCCCACTTGCACTAGAGTAAAAATGAATCTTGACGATTTGGTCTTGATATAGATGACAAACATAATAACATCTTATTTGTTTATAAATGAACATCATAACCATATTATCTTGCTAGTTACTCGGACCATTGTATTTCTTATATTGAGTTGTTTTGTATGATACTTCATACCAACCAATCTAGTGTCTAATATCAAAGAATTATATTGGCTTAACAAGAAAAAACATATTCATAACACGTATATCTTCTATATACCTGAGCTAGACAATTCCAGTCCTTTAATTTCTGCCAATTACATTTATTGATTATCTTTCAATGTTTGCCTCTCTTTCAGAAAATCAATCAATGTCAATAGTGGCACCAATCACATGGTACTTAGTCCAAGTATATTAGTCAAACACTAATACCCTCAAACTTACACGTTGAAGTGGATCAGAATCTCACATGATTCGTGTTCTTCCAGATTCTACTATCAGTGATCCTTGTTGGTATAGTAAATATTTTTCCTATACTTCTTATTCATCCTATCATGAAAACTTTCATGATGAAACTACTATAGTTTACAAGGACAAACATTTGTATAATTTTAACCTGTTGGGTGATAGGTATGCCGAGTGTCATCATCATTCGCAAATGCTCATCCAATATGATAATCTGTTCCTCACTAAATTATACTTTGTCATACTATAATAAAATAGCGTTTCCGATATCAGAATATCTTTTACATAAGATGATTTCTGAAACGCATATTTTAGCTCCCAGATAATCTTAATACAAAACACTTTCTTTCTAATATCAAGTATCATGGAGCCAAGCATGATTATTTATACACTAACTTTGGAATCAATTACTCCAGGATTAATAGACTTATTAAACATTATGGAGTAAGTGAGGTTTACTTGAAAATTTTCTTTAGGACTTTTATCTTTCAATTCAACACTCAAATAATACGGTACTAGTCCGTAAAGTACGCATGTAGAATATCATAGTTCTATTATCTCAATTACAACTAAGCGCAAGGTAGTCTATTGGATGCCAACTACAACAAACCTATGCAAATTCACTTAGATTGTTTAGATCATAGTATGAGTTTATTATAAGAACCCCCACTTAAACAAACATCCATCAACGTTTGTTTACTGATTACATGATCCTAATTCACGATAACATCCCCAATCATCACAACCAATGCTATAGCTTAAAAGGTGGATATTGACATATCTATCACATCACCATGTGACTCATGCTTAACCTTTTGGTCATCTATGTTCCGAGGCCAAGTCTGTACATGCTAGTTTTCTCCAATTTTAACCGTAGTGTATTGCAGTGCATACATGGCTTACACCCACCGTATGCGAACATCAATATGTCTAGCACCCGATTATCACAGCCTGCTTCATAACGATAGTCTTTCTTGGTGGTGCACACTAATGCGAGAACACGAACATTGGAATTATATTTGAGAGATCATCTTATGAAGCTGCCGTCATATGTCTAATACTAGCAGAATAAGATGCATAAACTAATCAACATAATATGTAGATAAGTTATGCGATATGATATGCTCGTCGCGCCTTGATCTCCAGCGAATGTGCTGGCATTGCACCAAGTACATGGTGTCTCCATGCCGTTGGAAGTACATTTAATAATTACTTACCTAGACCATACATATCACTTGCCCCTTACAAAATAAAGTTAGACGCCTCTACTTTATCTTTTGCAAGTTTTACATGGTTGTTAGGGCTTTTGCAAGGGAACTGTTTCTACCTACGAACATCCAACCACAACATGTATTGACTAGTTGTTGATTTAAATCCCCTTTCAGGACCATCCTTTGTAAATGACATATCAACTAATGTAAGAGAGACAGTCAACTGCTAGACACTTATATGGTACAAGCCATATGTTGAGCGTGGAACTAATCTCGTGTAAGATTACGCGTCAGGTCGGTCCGGGCCGCTTCATTGAACATTGTGTGATATGAAAAAGTACACGTGGGAGGGCAACAACTAGAAAATCAATGCCCACATATTTCTATGTGTTCTACTCGTACTATCACATCTATGCATAGATCGGCTCTAATACGACTATAAAGGTTATGTGGTAGAAAACAAAAAAAATTCCTAACAAAGATACCGCCATAGCCAAGATCTATCCATACAAATGTAAAGTTACGAGAGGGATTCGATAGTCATACCTGATGCACTCGACGATCGACGTAGAGCTCGTTGGGAACCCCAAGAGGAAGGTATGATGAGCACAGCAGAAAGTTTTCCCTCAGTTATGAAACCAAGGTTTAATCGAACCAGTAGGAGCAAGGAAACACCCCAAAGGTGTTGCTAGCTGAGCTTTGGCAGGGCGCACTACCGGTGCTAGTAGCAACGTGGAGACCTGCACAACGCAACCACAAAACATTGTCCCCAACTTGCGATGAGGTTGTCAATCTCACCGTGTTTTGCGGAAAACAAAGGATTAAACGTATCGAATGGAAAAAAGTAAAAGTTTCTAGAAAGTAAACACAAAGAAGAAACAATTTATAGATTGTATGTAAAGACAAAGGACCGGGATCCATAGTTCACTAGAGGTGGCTCTCCTTAGATAGATAACATACTGGGTGAACAAATTACAGCGGGGCAATTGACAAACACTCGAGAAAGCAATACATGCATATACTAATCATCTTGACTCCTTTGAGACTTGATTGGGCATTACAACATAATACATAGACCGCCATCCAACTGCATCTATGACTAATAATCCACCTTTAGGTTATCATCCGAACCCCCTCTAGTATTAAGTTGCAAGCAACAGATTATTACTTTACGAACTGCGTGTAAAGTAAACAATACGATTGTTCTATGAACAAAGGATTGTTGTTTTCTCCCTAGTAGCAACAACACATCTAGTACCTTAGAGATTTCTGTCACTTCCCCAGATTACCAGAGGCATGAACCCACTATCGAGCATAAATACTAACTCTTGGAGTTGCTAGCATCTACTTGGCCAAGATAGCCACTAACAACGGAAAGAATGCAAGATCTCAAATAACAAAGACATGATAGAATCAATAATCAATTTGAAATAGCATCTCAATATCCATCGGATCCTCGCAAACACAACATGTATGAATTACAAATAGATGATCTTGATCATGAACGGAGCTCACAAGATCTAAACATGAAAGCACAAAGAAGGAGAAACCAGCCATCTAGCTACTACATGGATCCGTAGTCCAAGGATGAACTACTCACGCATCACACCGGAGGCTTGCATGGTGAGGAAGAAGGCCTCCAGGGTGAATTCCCCTCTTCGACAGGGTGCCGGGAAGAGCTTCAGATCCCTCCCGATCTAGGGATGGAGATGACGGCGGCTACAGACTCTTTCGTGGATTTTTGATCGGGTCCTTAGGGTTTTCGTCCCGAGGGCAATATATAGGCGGAAGGAGAGGCGGAGGGGTTGCCGGGAGCCACCACACCACCCCTGGTGCGGGCCAGGCTTGGCCGCGTGGCCAGGTGGTGTGGCCGGCCCCTGGCCCTTCTCCGTCTCGTATTCTTTCACTTGATCCCTTCCAGAAAAATAGGCACTTTGGCTTTTGTCCCGTCCAATTCCGAGAATATTCATTTTCTGACTTTCCTGGAACCAAAAACAGCAGAAAACAGGCAGCTGGCACTGTGGCTCTTGTTAATAGGTTAGTCCAAGAAATCATATGAAAAGTACTCCAAAGTTGGAAGAAAACACAAGAAAGTGGATAAAACCAAGCATGGAACATCAAAAATTATAGATACATTTGCAATGTATCAACATCCCCAAGCTTAACTCCTGCTCGTCCTCGAGTAGGTAAATGATAAAAAGAAATAATTTTTGAGGTGACATGCACCATCAAAGACTTGATCAAGGTATTTGCAAAACATTCAAAGCTGGGATCAATGTACTTCAATCATAGCATGAAAGACAAAGTTCTAGCAATAAGCAAAGAGACTATGATGCAACATGAAAAGGCACAAACAAAAGATTCATGAATAACAATGCTTTGCAAGACGTTTGTTTGTTTCAGATAAAGAAAACATAGCATAAAAGTATTCAGCTTGTCCCTCAATAGAGTAGCAAATATAAATACATAGGACAACTTCAAAGTTCATAAGAGTGACTAGATACAGTAGTTTAAAACAAGCAATAACAAGTTATGCATCAATCAACTAGTCTTGGGACAATGCACACAGAACTAAGAATGGCCACTATGCTCTCAAAGTAGTGCATAAAGATAGAAGGTGGAGACTCAATATAATGGTGGAAGAAAGGCCTTTTGTAAAAGGAAGTAGGGATTCAAGTCTCATAAAGAGCTTCCAAAAATTATGGTACTTATAGCTTTCAGCTCTCATTGCCCCCATCATAAGCATCTTTAAGGTGATTAAGGTTAAAGTGACACAACTAAGAGGATATGCTTGACAAGTTATAAACCGAAATCTCATGCCCCTTACTTACAAGACCGATCCTCATGCTACTCAACTTCAGTCACGAGTAAGCTCTTGTCCTTGTAAGTATATGTGTATCATTAAGAACCGCCAACGGGGTACCCCTTGCACATTGTACGGGAGCTTTCCCATAATCAAAATGACAAGGCAAGCAGACAATGAGCATCTCAGCGATCTTTTTATTTGCTATTTGCATAGGTTTTTATTGAGGATGCTTCATAGAGTGCTCATTATGGTAATGCTGCAAGTTTCCACCATGATTAGGCATGGCTTAGGCTAGCGGCCTAGGCGTTTATCTAACACACATACAAACTCCATGATCTTACAAGTTCCACTTTTATTTCACACCGCCGGGATCCGTAAGCAAAAGAACATAATATCAACGGGGTACAAAGTACAAGTGCAATATTGAAAGTGTTCCCCATGGTACATGGTTCTGCTAATTTCAACTTATAAAGCGCAAGCATATACAACACAAAGAAGGACCCAATGATTCAAGTTTATTAGAGGCAAAAAGTAAAGTGTGCCATCAAGTTCGTGAGAGCTTTAATCACTAGTTTTCTCATAAAAAGTGAAAGGTAGAAAAAAGCATGAATATACTTGGAATAGCATAAGCTAGTAGGTAGGTATGGTGGACTCTTTGGAAAAACTTGGTTTAGGGAGTTGGATGCATGAGTGGAACTCATACTTTGTTGTGGAGGCTAGCAAAAGACTGGGAGCGACAAACTAAGAGAGCAATAATGGCCATAATCATGCAGAGCGACAAAACATCATTAATCAAAGCATAAAGTAATACTACAAGTTGAAAACTAAAGGATCATAAAGGCTTATGGTGACTTTTGATAGTCATAACATGGTGTGAGCATGTGTCAAGTCAACCCAAATAAAGCATCAAAGGAGAATACCACTATACTATGCTTTAATATGCTAAAACAACGCATGATTCATCCAAGGCACATTAAGCAATCTCAATTGTTTATAACAAGTCATGCTACAGCAAAGAATAGTAAGCATAAAGCCAAAACAATATCAAGCATGGCATGACAAAGCATAGGCCACAGTCAAAAAACGAGCTCTTTTTACCACATAAGTATGAACTTTCCTACTCTTTTCCAAACCAAACCAAACTAATTACAAACCAACGTATGAAAGAGGGGGTCCAACCAACTTATTCAGAAAACTAAGCAAACCAAGCAAACTAAAACCAAAACGAAAATGAAAAAGAAGACGCTCCAAGAAAAACACAACTGTGCATGAAACAATAAAAATGAAGCGTTTGGAAGAAACCTGGGATTTTTATTGATGAAGAAGGGGATGCCTTGGGAATCCCCAAGCTTTGACGCTTGTACTTCTTGGATATTTCTTGGGGTGACACGCGTGGCATCCCCAAGCTTGAGCTTTAGTCCATCCTTCATCTCATTACTCATTCCTTCCATACACCTGGAAATTTTCCTTTATACAAAACTTCACACAATCTTTATTAGCAACATTAGTGCACTTAAGATAAATAAGTCTTAAGGTTCAGTTCCAACACCAAATAAACTTCCATTAGAACACTAGCTACTGTAGCACTTCCTTCAAAAGGCTCAATTCCCCAAAAGATCTCAAAAAGGAACCAACAAAAAGCAAATGCAGAAAATGGCAGAAATCTGTCAAAACAGACCAGCGGTAAGACGAATTTTTTCAAAGATCTTCTGTTCCTCAAATCAAAAAGTGTTGAACTAACGAAAGTTAGATAACAACCTGGGGCAGAAGCACAAAACATTACAGCTCAATACGACGTACAGAGCTCTCTCAGGAATTTTTACGGTGAAGCACAAAAATCTGTTTCGGGACGGCAACTTTCCCAATCATTACTTCACTCTCATTAGAGGTTATTCTTGGCACAAAAAGCAAATAAAAAGGATAAGGAGCGGTTATTACAGAGGTAATGACTTCCAATACTCATCTAAAACTCTTGGGTTATCTCCCAACAAGTACTTTTTTTAATGCCTTTAAGTTAGGCCTAAGAAGCAAAGAAAGAATCAAGTGTTCTCAAATGAAGAAGCATTAAGATCAATACCAGAAATATTTTCGACAAGGCAAGGTATATCATCCAAATAAGTTCTAGAGGATCCTCTCTCAATGCTCTTAGGTTCACTATTCTCATCAAAAGGGTTTGCAGGAACAATCCAGTCAAGATTCTTTTCTATGGCATCATGTATTGCTACTAGTTTAAAGGGTATTGGTATCTTAGGTTCCTCCCCATTAGGTTCGGTTTTGTTCATCTTTTCTCGTGTACCAACAACATCTACACATGAGCCTAGCATATTGAAATGTTCAAAAACTTTTCTAGCTTCCTTGGCAACATCATAGAACTCCTTAAACAAAGTTTCTAGAATAAAATCCCTCTTTTCAGGGTCCTCAATTTCTTTAAGCTTAAGAAACATTACTTGCATTAAGGGGTTGAGGTTAACAAACCTAGCTTCTAACATGTGAATTAAAGAAGCTGCAGCAATCTCAAAATTTGGAGCAAGTTCTACAAGGGATCTATCCTCAGTATCTTCATGTTTGCTAACATGATTAAAGAATTCTTCAATATTTTTTGTCCCAATTATAGAACCACTACCAATTGAAAGGTCTTTCAAGGTGAAAGTAGGGATCAACATGGTGAGCTAAGGAAGGGGTAACAACTAAAGGAGACTTAATTTTTTTGGGGTTTTCAAATAAGAAAGCAAACAAGTAAAACTAATTTTTTTGGTGTTTTGGAAGAACAAAACAAGCAAACAAAGAAAAAAGAAACTAAGCAAAACAAAAACAACAAAGTAAAGAGATTGGTTATGAGGGACTCCCCTTGTGAAGATGTCCTTGACTCCCCGGCGACGGCGCCAGAAAATGTCTTGATGCACTCGATGATCGACATAGAGCTCGTTGGGAACCCCAAGAGGAAGGTATGATGAGCACAACAGAAAGTTTTCCCTCAGTTATGAAACCAAGGTTTAATTGAACTAGTAGGAGCAAGGAAACACCCCAAAGGTGTTGCTAGCTGAGCTTTGGCAGGGCGCACTACCGGTGCTAGTAGCAACGTGGAGACCTGCACAACACAACCACAGAACTTTGTCCCCAACTTGCGATGAGGTTGTCAATCTCACCGTGTTTTGCGGAAAACAAAGGATTAAACGTATCGAATGGAAAGAAGTAAAAGTTTGCAAAAAGTAAACACAAAGAAGAAACAGTTTATAGATTGTATGTAAAGACAAAGGACCGGGATCCATAGTTCACTAGAGGTGGCTCTCCTTAGATAGGTAACATGCTGGGTGAACAAATTACAGCGGGGCAATTGACAAAAACCGAGAAAGCAATACATGCATATACTAATCATCTTGACTCCTTTGAGACTTGATTGGGCATTACAACATAATACATAGACCGCCATCCAACTGCATCTATGACTAATAATCCACCTTCAGGTTATCATCCGAACCCCCTCCAATATTAAGTTGCAAGCAACAGATTATTGCTTTACGAACTGCGTGTAAAGTAAACAATACGATTGTTCTATGAACAAAGGATTGTTGTTTTCTCCCTAGTAGCAACAACACATCTAGTACCTTAGAGATTTCTGTCACTTCCCCAGATTACCAGAAGCATGAACCCACTATCGAGCATAAATACTAACTCTTGGAGTTGGTAGCATCTACTTGGCCAAGATAGCTACTAACCACGGAAAGCATGCAAGATCTCAAATAACAAAGACATGATAGAATCAATAATCAATCTGAAATAGCTTCTCAATATCCATCGGATCCCCGCAAACACAACATGTATGAATTACAAATAGATGATCTTGATCACGAACGGAGCTCACAAGATCTAAACATGAAAGCACAAAGGAGGAGAAACCAGCCATCTAGCTACTACATGGATCCGTAGTCCAAGGATGAACTACTCACGCATCACACCGGAGGCTTGCATGGTGATGAAGAAGGCCTGTGGTGAATTCCCCTCTCCGGCAGGGTGCCGGGAAGAGCTTCAGATCCCTCCCGATCTAGGGATGGAGATGACGGTGGCTACAGACTCTTTCGTGGATTTTTGATCGGGTCCTTAGGGTTTTCGTACCGAGGGCAATATATAGGCGGAAGGAGAGGCCGAGGGGGTGCCGGGAGCCACCACACCACCCCCTGGCGCGGGCCAGACCTGGCCGTGCGGCCAGGTGGTGTGGCCGGCCCCTAGCCCTTCTCCGTCTCGTATTCTGGCACTTGATCCCTTCCGGAAAATAGGCACTTTGCCTTTTGTCCCGTCCAATTCCGAGAATATTCATTTTCTGACTTTCCTGGAACCAAAAATAGCAGAAAACAGGCAGATGGCACCGTGGCTCTTGTTAATAGGTTAGTCCAAGAAATCATATGAAAAGTACTCCAAAGTTGGAACAAAACACAAGAAAGTGGATAAAACCAAGCATGGAACATCAAAAATTATAGATACATTTGCAATGTATCAATACCCTTGAATACCTAAATTGGTTAATGTTTCATGAGAAACATGGATGTTGTAGTCGTATGAGATAGACAAACTCAAGGTCGTGTAGATGTCCAAGATCCAAGCGACTAGCACCACAAATGGAGGTGCCTCGTGGATTTACACGCATCCGGTGTAGAGACGTTTGCCGGGTCCGGTCCAGCAATGCAGCAGAAGAATATTGATCCAGATCGATATTCCAGTAGCACGACAACATGCGTATGGTGGATAAACCCCTATACACGTATGCTTGTTCCAAGTTGGGAACCATGCATGGAAGAGAGGGAGAGACAAAGGCAAAAGCCAATGGGATGAAGTGGGATTGAGGGGAGGGGCTCCCATATTTATATAGGTGGAGGAGGGGTGCCACCACATGGTGAGAGGCAAGGTGGGACTATTCCCACCGCCAGCTAGCCCCCCACATGGGCCACACGTGGGGTATGGCCCACTTGTGGCTGCCAGCCTCCCTTGGCCCTCCTTGGGCGTGTGGTCTCTTCTTGGGCCTCAGGATTTAGGTGGGTTGGCCCCGAAAAGGCAATTAAATATGTATTGTTAATATTAATTCATTTAATTAATATTAAATGCAAATGTTTTAATACCTATCACTCTAAAACACCTTTTAGACCCCTCCGATCATCATCAGATATCCCTGGAACAATTCTGGAGTTCTCACTATTTCTCATACGTTCTCAGATCAATCCCTAAGCATCATCTACCCTTAAGCATGACACCCTATGGTTTCGAAATACACCGACATGATTGAGACACTCTCTGATCAATGACCAATAGTGGTGTCTTGAAACTCATGATGGCCCCCATGCATTCCACGAATAACTTGATCGCTTGAACCTTGAACGTCAAGTCTCTTTCCATTTAATCTATGATACCTAGTTTGTCCAAGACCTGATCTCCAGTATCAACATACCTAGTTTGATATTGTTACCGACAAACACATTTACTCGTTTCCATGATATTACATCCCCGTGACCTAGTCACATGTTTGCAAACTTGTAGATGTAATCTCACCGAGTGGGCCCAGGGTATCTATCCGTCACTCGGATGGGAAAATCCTGATCTCGATGCATACGCCTCAACATACCCCTCTAGAATACCCAATATACACCTTTATGATCACCATGTTATGGTGTGATGGTTGATGCAATCAATGCAGCATCAGGCGGTAGTTATTAAACATGATCTCATAGTCAAAGGAGTGAGTTACTACACTTCTCTAGATTTCACAATGTTGAACTTTGTGACTAGAACATATTGCAATACTATGGTTGGGTGTGTGTCCATCACATCATTGATCTAATGAAGTGACCTTGTTGTTAGTTGACGTGGGAAAGTCCATGATCGGGAAACCTTGATCATTGGCTACCCAACAAGCTAGTATTCTAGAGGATACTGGAGACCTGTCTTCTTTTTATACCATGCGCGTACCAATGTTTCCGATTGATACATTTATAGTATTGTATAAAACTATTAAAACTAATGATACACGACAATAAAAACCTCTTTATTATTTGCCTCTAGGGCATATCTCCTTCATGGATCTGCATTAAAAAGGGAATTTTCGCTTCAAAACTTTCTAAAGATTGGCATATCATAAAATAAAAGTTGCATCATACTAAGAAGAATTTTGCTACAATAGATATATACATGGATTTAGATCAAAGGAGAGGGATCTTCTACATAACTTCCAAGAATTTGCACCTCTTGAAAGTTTTTTTTGCTACAATAGTTCTATGGATTTGCATGGGGAGGGGGAGAATCTAGTATAAAGCTTCCAAGGATTTGCAAATCATGTAGAAAAATCATTATATAAAGAATCATATTGCTATATCAGTTCTATAGATTTGCATCAAAGGAAGAGAAATCTACTATAAAACTTTCAATAATTTGCACCTCATGAAGAATAATTTTGCTACAATATTTTTGTTGATTTAAATCAAATGTGGGGGATTTTATACAAAAGCTTCCAAGAATTTTCACCACGTGAAGGAAAACACGCATCACACGTAAGAAGATTCTTGCTATAATGGATGTGTTGATTTGCACCGATCGCCACTCGATAGCATTGTTGCATGCCCCTATAACTTTCACCATCAACAAGGTTAAGGTCTTTATGCCCCTTGTCACTATCTACCAAAGGATACTTGTAAGCTTCCTTTGATCTCAAGGAAAGGGTGTTTGAAAGGTTTTTGTGCTTGTATGCAAGAAAGTAATAAAATCAAGTAAAGTAAACAAGTAACAAAAGCGTTGGAAAAGGTGTTGGAACTCAATAAGGCTAAAATGTTCTCGGGGATGTAGTATACACCACTAGCATATGAGAATTATTCATAATTAGGATACTCCATTCTTTTTTCATGATATGTGTGGAGGGAGCTCCATAATAATATGTTCACTACAAGTCTCGCGAGCAGCCGCTTCTACGAGTCAAGTTTTGAGGTCATCTCTAAATAATCACTATGATGCCTGCGAGCAAATCACTTCTACAGACCACCACAATTAAGGGTTTCCCCATGGATATCGTATGATCTTAGTGAATCTCCCTTAATTCCACCTTTGACCATATAGGTTATAAGTCGATGCTTGCAGTCACAAAGTAGCACCGGGCATACTCCCATACACATCCAAAGGGTATGTCCCTCTCTCTAGTGCCGAAGGCATATGCTATGTGGTCGAATTCACATACCATCTAGAAAGACAGATCTAACACAATATCATAAATCAATAGATCAAAGACCAAAGTTATAGATCATCTTTATTTCATTTCATAATAACTGTAGGGTTTCTCCATCTCCCAAAGAACAATGGAAACTACTCACACATGGAAGAAATCAACAACATCATTGATACCTTCGATCTGGATTCATGGATGTAGTATAATAGCCTTTTCCATAGAAGACCTAGGTTGAATCGAACCTTGGAAAGCACTGCTAAAAGGTAATAAGAAAGGACACGTCTACAAGACTTTGTTTGTTTTACCTTAGTTGACCAGACCAATCTAGTTTACTTTATAATGGGGTTGAATCAATGGATGGAGATAGGCCAGGGTTGAAGATCCACCTGCAGCTGCACATCAAATGGGATGAAAGATAATAATATGCATAGTCATGTATACTGTTTGTATTGAGATAATCTTTTGTGAGCAACACATCCTAATATTCTAGAGCCCCCGTGATGCAGCGGGCATAGCAATAGACTTTTAATCCAACCGAGAACACACGAAAGCCACGGGTTGCAAACGATTATTAAGTGTAAACATAGATTAAATCTTTAAGTGGTGATGTTGTTGTTGATCCCGAATGGGGCACTAAGCAAAGATCGTACTTCCCTTTCTGTCACTGAGTTTCCTATGAGATCGCCGCTAGCCAAGTATCTCACCTCAAGCCTTTATCAATCTATGGGATATTGGGTACCTACAAGTCCACAGATAGAGGCGAGAGACGAAGAAACAAAAGATACAAACCACGAATCTAAACAAAATACAATTCTCCCATGATCCAGATGCACATAATTGCTGCGAGGTTTCTCTCCAACTCGCAGACCGTGAGGACTACTCATTCATAACAAATAGATCGGAGATAGAAAACATCATGCAACTACTTAGATTCTTACAATGGTTGCCAAATCACAAGGAGATCTAAAAGTACAAAGCAATGGCTATGGCTAGTGGATGGATGGATGGTGGAAGCGATGAACAATCGATGAACAATGGTGTGGATCTCCTTTGGGGGTGTTGTGATGCAATATGAGAATGGCGGCTCTCTGGCCGATGGCTGGAGCCTCAAAATATATAGGCGTCTTCATGAAAGTTGTAGGGTTTGACGAGACGAAGCCGTTGCCACCTGGTACGGGCGGGTGGTACGGGCGGACCACGCCCGTACTAGTGGTTGTTAAGCGCACTGGCACCTTGGTTGGCTTCTCTAATTACTTGGTCGTGTGTACTTCCTCAAAATCCTTCATTATGACTCCTTATTTTGCCTTAAAAGCAGTGATTTCCTGCACAACATAAATCAAAGAAGGGATTTGCATATCTTTGCAATTATTAGTCATTAGTGGCAGGGTCGAGAGTTTATTTGGCAATTGCTTGACCAAAAACAACGTTTAAACGCAGTGGAAGATGGCAAAAATCGAAGCCATTAACTTCCCCAAAACGATCAAGAAGAACCAAAAGAACTATAAGGAATTCAATGTTTAAACTTGAAACAATGAGAATATGAGTTCAGTTACAGTAGATAGTCGTATGTGCTCAACACTTCATTCATTTGCAAAGCTTATCAAAGTTAGAGAGATGACAAGAATACTATACAAGCTTAGGTAAGTCAAGATAATCAAAGTAAAGTTTAATATAAGTATAAATAACTAGAAGGGTAGCAATCAATCCAATTACTTAAATTAACTCTTAGCTTGGCAAGGAACACTAATATGTTTAAATAGCATAACTGAGTAAGAGAGTTTCATGTCCCAAGTAGTATAACAATGAAGTGTCTTATTTACACCTACATCAATAGATCAAGTCAATCTAAAACACTTCTAATCCAATTATTGTCTTTCAAGAAAAATTCGTAAAGTAGTAATGAGACCATGCCAAGGACTTGTTATGTGGATCCTGATTGGCGAGGGTTTAACTCATCAATGCCCATTGTTATGGACTTGGGTTTTGGAGAAGGAGGGAGCGCTGGAAGCATCAATCGTCTAGCAAACAAGCACATAGGGGACTCGAAGATTTACCCAGGTTTAGGCCTCGTAGAGGTCCTGATGGCTCGATGTTGATGTAGAGCTCGTTGGGAACCCCAAGAGGAAGGTATGATGTGCACAGCAACAAGTTTTCCTCATTTATGAAACCAAGGTTTAATCGAACCAGTAGGAGCAAGGAAACACCCCAAAGGTGTTACTAGCTGAGCCTTGGCAGGGCGCCCTACCGGTGCTAGTAGCAACATGGAGACCTGCACAACACAACCACAGAACTTTGTCCCCAACTTGCGATGAGGTTGTCAATCTCACCGTGTTTTGCTGAAAACAAAGGATTAAACGTATTGAATGGAAGGAAGTGATAGTTTGCAGAAAGTAAACACAAAGCAGTAAACAGTTTATAGATTCTATGTAAAAGAAAACGACTGGGATCCATAGTTCACTAGAGGTGGCTCTCCTTAGATAGATAACATGCTGGGTGAACAAATTACAGCGGGGCAATTGACAAACATCGAGAAAGCATACAAGCATATACTAATTATCTTGACTCCTTTGCGACTTGATTGGGCATTACAACATTATACATAAACCGCCATCCAACTGCATCTATGACTAATAATCCACCTTCAGGTTATCATCCGAACCCCCTCCAGTATTAAGTTGCAAGCAACAGATTATTGCTTTATGAATTGCGTGTAAAGTAAACAATACGATTGTTCTATGAACAAAGGATTGTTGTTTTCTCCCTAGTAGCAACAGCACATCTAGTACCTTAGAGATTTCTGTCACTTCCCTAGATTACCAGAGGCATGAACCCACTATCGAGCATAAATACTAACTCTTGGAGTTGCTAGCATCTACTTGGCCAAGATAGCTACTAACAACGGAAAGCATGCAAGATCACAAATAACAAAGACATGGTAGAATCAATAATCAATCTAAAATAGCATCTCAATATCCATCGGATCACCGCAAACACAACATGCAGAATTACAAATAGATGATCTTGATCATGAACGGAGCTCACAAGATCTGAACATGAAAGCACAAAGGAGGAGAACCAGCCATCTAGCTACTACATGGATCCGTAGTCCAAGGATGAACTACTCACGCATCACACCGGAGGCTTGCATGGTGATGAAGAAGGCCTCCAGGGTGAATTCCCCTCTCCGGCTGGGTGCCGGGAAGAGCGTTAGATCCCTCCTGATCTAGGGATGGAGATGACGGCGGCTATAGACTCTTTCGTGGATTTTTGATCGGGCACTTAGGGTTTTCGTCCCGAGGGCATCTTATAGGCGGACGGAGAGGCCGAGGGGGTGCTGGGGTCGGCCAGACCACCCCTAAGCTGGCCAGGCCGCAGCGGCCAAGTGGTGTGGCTGCCCCCCTTCTCTCGCCTCGTTCTCGCATCTGATGACTTCCGAAAAAATAGGCACTTTGGCTTTTGTCCCGTCCAATTCCGAGTATATTCATTTTCTGACTTTCCTGGAACCAAAAACAACAGAAAACAAGCAGTTGGCACTGTGGCTCTTGTTAATAGGTTAGTCCAAGAAATCATATGAAATGTACTCCAAAGTGTGGACAAAACACAACAAAGTGGATAAAACGAAGCATGGAACATCAAAAATTATAGATACATTTGCAATGTATCAGGTCCCTACTCCTGCTTGTCTGCTCGTGGAATTAATAGAGAATCGAAGATTACAATGGTGCCTAGATGCAATTTGGCGTGGGTTATGGAAACTAGGGTTGTGTTTGTCCTCCTCGCCGTCCCCTCCTAGCCTTTATATAGATAGGCTAGGTCTCGGGTAGCAGGTCGAGTCGGTTACAGTTTAGGGTTTTCCCCTTTGAACTTTCTATCCTTAGCTTCTTCTTTTTGCTCAAGCAATCGAGAGTCCATAGGTTACTCGAGTTCTCTATTTGGGCCTTGGTGACACCGTGGGCTTTCGCTGTATTCAGGCCGTATATACCAAGCTCGAGTACCTGTAGGGTATACCCATGTCAGTAGCCCCCGAGTGTCCAGTGGAATCGCAGATTCGACTAGGGACTTTATGAAGCCTTTCGAGTGCATGAATGAATATATTTTTGACTGCTCTGTTTGTGTCATAGGGATTGTTGATGTGCATGCCTGATTTAACCGATGTATCGGTATCAGTTAACTACCTTAGGGTAAAACAACGCAATCTACTCGAACTCGAGTCCTCGGACTCGACTCCAGAAAAGTGCTGGTGTAATTCGACTCAAGCCGTGGAGGTCTTACAAGAGTCGAATTCCAGTATATGGGTGTGAGCACTCGACGCGTCCGTCATGGCGTGTTCATTGTGCCAATAGGCACGGATATATTTCTGGTAGTGTGCTGCGAATGTGTTGCCAGACCTTATTCAGGTCTTATCTTCACGCTGCAAGCGCGGCATCCGAATTTTATCATCGCGGAGATGATTCGGGTGACCCAGGAGACGCAATCTCTTTGTAGGGAAGAATTATGAGGCGGTGTCGCCATAAGCTTCGAGTGTGGATGTTATCAACACACAGTACGATGTACAAATAATAATAGGGTGCACGACCAGCGCTCCCTATGGGAGTAGCCCCCGAGTGCCTGGTTGAGTCGAGGACTCAGGCAGGGACTAAAGAACTTTTGCGACTGCTGTCGTCTTTTGTTTGCTTGTTTCAGTCGAATTTATTTCCAGCGCTCCCTATGGGAGTAACCCATGACCATAGTCGAATCGCGGATTCGAGTGGTTGGGTATGCTTTGAATGTCTATATTCCTGCAGAAGAGAAACACAAAAATCATAGGGTGCAGGACCAGTGCTCCCTATGGGAGTAGCCCCCGAGTGCTTGGTGGAGTCGAAGACTCGAGCAAGGAATAAAGTAGTCAAAGTCTTCTGCTGCTCAATCTTTTGATGACATTAGTGCTGACGATGTGATGATCTTAGTTGCCCGCGTGAGCGGGTTTGATGGGACGTGATGAGCAGTGGGTCCCATTTTCTGACTCTGACTTGACCGGGCATGCGTAATCTTTGTTTTAACTGTGCCTCCTCAATTTCCGCGCATAATGGGGGTAGTGGGGAACGGTTCGTGCTTTGGGTCCTCCACGTGTCGATCACGATGGATGCCACGCGTCTGATAGGGTTTTTGCTGGCCGTTGGATTACATCTTCCAGGGCGTTAAGTAGCAGTGCTGCGACGGTATTTTTTCACATTTGCTCTTTTCTCTGCCTTTGCCTCCGTCGCCATTGCTGCTGCTCCTCTGCTCCTTAGTGTTCACCTTTCTCACGGTGCTGGACCAGCTCCGTGTATTCCCCAGTTACTTCCTCCGGTCACACCGCCACCGCAAGATGGGGAAGAAGAAGGGAGGTGCCGCGGCTGATTCTGCCGCCGCCACTGCTGCTGCCAAAAAGAAGGGTGGCTCCGCCACTGCGGGCACCAGCACCACCGTCGCCGGAAAGAAGAAGGGCGCGGGCACTCGTGTCACCAATGGCGCGTAGCGCGCGTCCGTGATCAAGTCATCTGAGCTCTGTCTCCTTCGCCAAGACGGAGTTCTTTCCTGCGCGGTTGCTGACTCGCGAGTCCCAGGTGGCGAGGTAACTCCTTGTCCTCCTGCTGGTTTTCGGGTGATGTTCCTAGCATTCATCATCCGTGGTCTCTCGCTGCCCCTGCATCCTTTCTTTAGAGGCCTTCTCTATTTCTATGGGCTCCATCTGCATCAGCTGTCCCCCAACTCCATCCTCCATGTAGCTTGCTACATTACTCTTTGCGAGTGCTGGCTCGGAATCGAGCCACACTTTGGTCTTTTCAAATGCCTCTTCAAGCTGAAGCGCCAGTCGGCGTCTAGTTTCGTAGTCTACGATGTAGGAGGCTACGATATCCACGTCGACTCCTCCGTTACGTACTTCGACATCAAACTCATGGCGTCCGTCCAAGGGTGGAGGGACAAGTGGTTTTACATCCGCGACCAGAAGACTGATGGAGACCACTTCGGACTCGCGCATTTTGATCCCGCGACGCCATGCAAGAGGAGGCGCTCCTGGAAGAACGTAGTGATGACCGACGAATCCGCGGAGACAGATGTGCTATACAAGCGCGTCTGCGACCTCGAGAGTCGCATGGGTAAAGAAGAGGGAGGCTGCACCCTCATTCGCACGTGGCTGCGCCGTCGCGTCCAGCCCCTGCAGGCCAGAGTCCATCCTATATTCCAGTGGGCTGGCACAGACGATGTCACTCACGTATCTGCCGATGGCATTTCCGTGAGTGAAGTAGATAAGAGGGTGCAACTGCTCACTAAGTACACCGCCAAGGATGTGCTCCCTAGTGAACCAGTCGTACCTCCATTCGATGCTACTAATCCTCCTCCAGAGGTACGGTTGTGCTATGAAGTAGCTTTGTTTGTCGAATGCTTATTTTTTCTTGACTTGCTCTGACTTGTTTCCTGTATGCAGGATTGGAGGGTGTCGCCCTGTATGCCCCCTCTTCTTGAGGGGGTTATTCCTCGTGAAGCCTTGGAAGAGGATGAGTCGGAGTCGACCGTCCCATCTGATGTGGAGGAGGAAGCCGCCGAGTCGAGAAGTCCGGACACTCGCAAGCGTTCGCGCAGCAAGGATTCAGATGCGTCATCTCCTTCGACTCTGGAAGACGCTGCTATTGGTGCGGAGTCGCCGATACCTGCCGTTCCTGTGAGTGCTGTGGCACCATCTTCCCGCAAGAAGATGCGGCTACCGAAGGAGTCGTCATCAGAGTCGGGGGATCAAACCTTTGATTTTTACAAGTTTGATTGGTAAGTATACGGGTCTTCCTTTTGGTTCTTCTTTGGAGTTGCATTCTCTTGATATTGGTTTTGTTCTATGGTCAGCCGGTGTTGTCATCTTCTGGCGACTGATACATTGCAAATGTATCTATAATTTTTGATGCTCCATGCTTGGTTTTATCCACTTTCTTGTGTTTTGTCCACACTTTGGAGTACTTTTCATATGATTTCCTGGACTAACCTATTAACAAGAGCCACAGTGCCAGCTGCCTGTTTTCTGCTGTTTTTGGTTCCAGGAAAGTCAAAAAATGAATATTCTCGGAATTGGACGAGACAAAAGCCAAAGTGCCTATTTTTCCAGAAGACTCATGGGGCCAGAATACGAGACGGAGGTCGGCCAGGGGCTGGCCACACCCCCCTAGGCGCGGGCTGGGCCTGGCCGCGCCAGGGCATGGTGTGGTGGCCCCAGGCACCCCCTTAGTCTCCCTCTTCGCCTATAAGAAGCCTTCTGACCTAAAAAGTCCGGGGAGTTCGACGTTTTTCCAGAAGGAGTTCTGCTCTACCGCCACCACCAGATTCCACGAAACAACACCAGAAACTCCGTTCTGGCACCCTGCCGGGATGGAGAATTGGATGAGATCATCGCCATCATCATCACCATCGCTTCTCCATCGACCATCCATGTTTCCCCCATCTATGAGTGAGTAATCCCCCGCTGTAGGCTATGGGGATGGTAGGGATTGGATGAGATCGTTCATGTAATGGCATCAGATTGTTAGGGCATGGTGCCTAGTATCTTTTATTAGTGCTTTATGACTTTGTTGCGACTTGTTGTGCTTAATGCTTGTCACTAGGGCCCGAGTGCCATGATTTCAGATCTGAACATGTTATTGATTCATTATGATAGTATTGTTTTTGGTCTTATATGCAAGTTGTATACACACGTTGTTGTCCGGAACCTATGGCCCCGAAGTGACAGAAATCAGGATAACCGGAAGGGAATGGCTTTGATGTGAGGATCACATGTGTTCACGGAGTGTTAATGCTTTGCTCCGGTGCTCTATTAAAAGGAGCACCTTAATTGCCGGTAGTTCCCTTGAGGCCCCGCTGCAAACGGGCTGGCAGGACAAAAGATGTTGAGCAAGTTCTCATTGCGAGCACGTATGACTATATATGGAACACATGCCTAGGATTATCTAGTACTTGGATGCTTTATCTTATTTATCTGCAATTGCCCTATGTTCTGATTGCTATTTGAATTGTCTTGTCCATGCAACACCCGTCCATACATCCCTATGCCTACCGCACTCGAATCCCAATGTTTATTGCTTTTGTTACTACTGTCTTTACTTTGCTGCTGCCGCTACTTTACTATTCCTACTACAAAACTGTTGCTACTGATAAACTGCTGTGAGCAAGATTGTTTCCAGGTGCAGCTGAATTGACAACTCAGTTTTTAAGGCTTATAAATATTCTTTGGCTCCCCTTGTGTCGAATCAATAAATTGGGTTTCACTTCCCTCGAAAATACTGCGATACACCTCCTATACTTGTGGGTCATCAAGACTATTTTCTGGCGCCGTTGCCGGGGAGCATAGCTTTATTTATCAAGACTATTGTTCAAGCTAAGTTTATTTCTGCCTTGTTTTCTTGTTTCTTTATCAAAACTACAAAAAAAATATTATTAGTTCCTACTGTAGTTGTTATTTTTGTTGGCCTGTTATTGTCTTGCCTTATCATGCTTGTTGTCAATGGTTGGTTTCTTTGAAACTGAATCTTATTGGCAAGGTGGGTGCACGGAAGATGAAAAATATTATTATAAGGAACACCACTTGTCACAAAAAGGGAAACACTTATGGGAACAAATTGATAAATTGTATACCATTGCTAGAAACGTGTGCTCTACTTATAATGTTACTTATTGCTTGGATAAATCTTGTTGCTGTAAGAGGTACAAACACCTCCCTTTTCAATGTGAGTATAATGAAAATGTTACCATATCTTCTTATGTTAAAGGAAATTATGACTTTTATGATGTGGAACAAATTGAATAATTTATTGCTTGGAAGGGTGCTTTTGAACTTGCTAGTTTGCTTGAAAATATTGATGATTCACCTTACAAATATGAGGTTTATGGTATACTTAAATTTTGCTTTGATAATTACAAGGATGAAAATGGCTATATTCTTGAATATTTCAATAGATGCTTTCCACAAATGGAAGACACTAATGCTTTGCAGGATCCTATGGAAGAAGAAATTGATGAACCTGAAATCTCATTAGATGAAAAGGAGGAGGAGAGTGATGAACAAAAGGAGGAAGAATGGATTAGCTACCCATGCCTACCTTCTAATGAGAGTAACTCTTTATCCCTTACATTATTTGATTGTCCTCCATGCTTACTAAAGGAGGATGAATGTTATGTTCCTGAGGATTCTTTTGAAAGTGTTTATAATAAAGCTCTAGTGCTTGTAGATCATGAAAAGCATGCTTTATGTGATAGTTATATTGTTGAGTTTCTTCATGAGGCTACTGAAAATTATTATGAGAGAGTAAAATATGGTTGTGGAAGTTTTCATGGTATTGAAACACCTCTCTATGTGTTGAAAGTTTTAAAATTACTCTTGTTTTATCTTCCTATGCTTGTCACTTTGTTCTTTGTGAATTTATTTGCATACACGATTCCTATGCATAGGAAGTGGGTTAGACTTAAATGTGTTTTGAATTTGCTTCTTGATGCTCTCTTTTACTTCAACTCATATTTCTTATGAGAGCATCCTCTCAAACTTTTATGCCTGATGATGATAATATGTCTACTATTCTTGGGAGACCTTTTCTTAAATACTGCAGGAGCTGTTATTAATTGTAATCAAGGGAAGGTGACCTTCAATGTCAATGACAAGGAACATACTATCTATTTCCCCAAGAAGATTGATAGACTTATGGTTTTGAATTCAATTGAACATGTTGAGGGCATTCAAGTTGGAGAAATATATTGTCCCATACCAAGAGAAAAATTTGAAACTATTATGATTGGGACTATTGCTATCAAGGTTGAGGTAACATAATCATTAGTGGAATACAAAGTTTTGTCTCATATGGAATTGTTTTGGTAGCAAGACCTAATCAACCTTGTTAACAAAAGGATTTCATTGAACAAAACAATGTTTTCAGCATGATTATCTCCCCTTACTCTATTCTATCCATTTTAGTTTTTGCTTATGCCTAACTTAAAGGCGTTAAAGAAAAGTACTTATTGGAAGATAACCCAAAAGTTTTAGATGAGTCTTGGAAGTTATTACTTCAGTAATAACCGCTCCTTATCCTTATTATTTGCTTTTTGTGCCAAGAGTAACCTCTAATGAGAGAGAAGTAATGATTGGGAAAGTTGCTGTCCCGAAACAGATTTCTGTTCTTCACCGTAAAAATTCGTGTAAAATCTCTGAATGTCTTTTTGAGGCGTGAATTTTTGTGCTTCTGCCCCAGGTTGTTATCTAACTTTCGTTAGTTCAACACTTTTTGATTTGAGCAACAGAAGGTCTTCGAAAAAATTCTTCTTTACCTGCTGGTCTGTTTTAACAGATTTCTGCCATTTTCTGCATTTGCTTCTTGTTGGTCCCTTTTTGAGTTCTTTTGGGGAATTGATCTTTTTAAGAGAAGTGATACAGTAGCTAGTGTTCTAATGGAAGTTTATTTAATGTTAGAACTGAACCTTAAGACCTATTATCTTGAGTGCACTAATGTTGCTAATAAAGATTGTGTGAAGTTTTGTATGAAGGAAAAATTTCAGGTGTATGGAAGGAATGAGTAATGAGATGAAGGATGGACTAAAGCTCAAGATTGGGGATGCCACGTGTGTCACCCCAAGAAATATCCAAGAAGTACAAGCGTCAAAGCTTGGGGATGCCCAAGGCATCCCCTTCTTCATCAATAAAAATCCCAGGTTTCTTCCAAACGCTTCATTTTTATTGTTTCATGCATAGTTTTGTTGTTCTTGGAGCGTCTTCTTTTTTGTTTTTTCGTTTTGGTTTTCGTTTGCGTGGTTTGCTTATTTTGCTGAATAAATTGGTTGGACCTCCTCTTTCATACATTGGTGTTCAAATAGTTTGGTTTGGATTGGAAAAGAGTAGGAAGCTTAAGTGGTAAAGAGAGCTTGTTTTTGACTGTGGCCTATGCTTTGTCATGCCATGCTTGATATTGTTTTGGCTTTATGCTTAGTATTCTTTTCTGTAGCATGAATTGTTATAAACAATTGAGATTTCTTAATGTGCCTTGGATGAATCATGCATTGTTTTAGCATATTAAAGCATAGTATAGTGGTATTCTCCTTTGATGCTTTATTTGGGTTGACTTGGCGCATGCTCACACCATGTTATGACTATCTCAAGTCACCTTAAGGCTTTATGTTCCTTTAGTTTTCAACTTGTAGTATCACTTTATGCTTTGATCAATGATGTTTTGTCGCTCTGCATGATTATGGCCATTATTGCTCTCTCGTTTGTCGCTCCCTTACTATTGCTAGCCTTCACTTTCACTGGGTATGTTTTTACTCATGTTTCCAACTCCCTAAACCAAATATTTCCAAAGTGTCTACCATACCTACCTATTAGCATCATTTGCTACTTCCGTGCATATTCAATATGCCTTGTTTTCTTCCAAGTAAAATATTTGCTTATTATGAGAAAGTTAGTTAGTAAAGCTCTCACGAACTTGATGGCACACTTTATTTTCTTTCATTTAATAAACCTGAACCATTGCGTCCTTCTTTGTTGCGTATATGCTTGCGCTTTATAAGTTGAAGTTAGCAGAACCATGTATCATGGGGAACGCTTTCAACAATGCATTGGTACTTTGTACCTAGTTGATATCATGTTCTTTTGCTTATGGATCCCGGCGGTGTGAAATAAAAGTGGAACTTGTAAGATCATGGAGTTTGTATGTATGTTAGAGAAACGCCTGGGCCGCTAGCCTAAGCCATGCCTAATCATGGTGGAAACTTGCAGCATAACCATAATGAGCATTCTGTGAAGCATCCTCAATAAAAATCTATGCACATAGTAAATAAAAAGATCACTGAGATGCTCATTGTCTGCCTGCCTTGTCATTTTGATTATGGGATAGCTCCTGGGTCATGTGCAAGGGGTACCCCGTTGGCGGTTCTCTATGATACGTATATACTTACAATGACAAGAGCTTACTTGTGACTGAAGTTGAGTAGCATGAGGATCGGTCTTTGTAAGTAAGGGGCATGAGACTTCGATTTATAACTTGTCAAGCATATCCTCTTAGTTGTGTCACTTTAACCTTAACCACTTAAAGATGCTTATGATAGGGGCAATGAGAGATCAAAGCTAATGAGTACCATACTTTCAGCATTTGGAAGTCTTTCAAACTTTTCAAAACCTGTTCATTTCCTTGTTGAGTCTCCACACATTCTATGGTCACTTTCTTGAGAGCATACTGGCCATTCTTAGTTCTATGTGCATTGTCCCAAGACTTGTTGATTGATGCATACCTTGATATCTTGTTTTAAACTATTTGTATCTAGTCACTCTTGTAAACTTTGAAGGTGTCCTATGCATTTATGTTTGCTACTCTATGAGGGACAAGCTGAGTGCCACTATGTTATGTTTTCTTTATGTGAAACAAACAAACGTCTTGCAAAGCATTGTTATTCATGATTCTTTTGTTTGTGCCTTTTCAGGTTGCATCATAGTTTCTTTGTCTTATTGCTAGAACTTTGTCTTTCATGTTATGATTGAAGTACTATGATCCCGGCTTTGAATTTTTTACAAATACTTTGGTCAAGCCTTTGGTGGTGCATGTCACCTCAAAAATTATTCTTTCTTTTTATCACTTACCTACTCGAGGACGAGCAGGAGTTAAGCTTGGGGATGTTGATACATTGCAAATGTATCTATAATTTTTGATGCTCCATGCTTGGTTTTATCCACTTTCTTTTTTTGTCCACACTTTGGAGTACTTTTCATATGATTTCCTGGACTAACCTATTAACAACAGCCACAGTGCTAGCTGCCTGTTTTCTGCTGTTTTTGGTTCTAGGAAAGTCAGAAAATGAATATTCTCGGAATTGGACGGGACAAAAGCCAAAGTGCCTATTTTTCCAGAAGACTCCAGTAGCTAGAATACGAGACGGAGGAGGGCCAGGGGATGGCCACACCCCCCAGGCGCGGGCTGGGCCTGGCTGCACCAGGGCATGGTGTGGTGGCCCCAGGCACCCATGTCTCCTCTTCTATAATAAGCCTTTGACCTAAATACTCTGGGGGTTCGACGTTTTCTAGAAGGAATTCGCGCCGCCACCACCAGATTCCATTTAAACAAACACCGTTCACCTGCCGACGGGAATTGGAGGAGATCATCGCCATCATCATCACCATCGCTTCTCCATCGACCATCCATGTTTCCCCCATCTATGAGTGAGTAATCCCCCGCTGTAGGCTATGGGGATGGTAGGGATTGTATGAGATCGTTCATGTAATGGCATCAGATTGTTAGGGCATGGTGCCTAGTATCTTTTATTAGTGCTTTATGACTTTGTTGCGACTTGTTGTGCTTAATGCTTGTCACTAGGGCTCGAGTGCCATGATTTCAGATCTAAACATGTTATTGATTCATTATGATAGTATTTTTTTTGGTCTTATCTGCAAGTTGTATACACACGTTGTTGTCCGGAACCTATGGCCCCGAAGTGACAGAAATCAGGATAACCGGAAGGTAATGGCTTTGATGTGAGGATCACATGTGTTCATGGAGTGTTAATGCTTTGCTCTGGTGCTCTATTAAAAGGAGCACCTTAATTGCCAGTAGTTCCCTTGAGGCCCCGCTGCAAACGGGCTAGCAGGACAAAAGATGTTGTGCAAGTTCTCATTGCGAGCACGTATGACTATATATGGAACACATGTCTAGGATTATCTAGTACTTGGATGCTTTATCTTATTTATCTGCAATTTCCCTATGTTCTGATTGCTATTTGAATTGTCTTGTCCATGCAACGCCCGTCCATCCATCCCTATGCCTACCGCACTCGAATCCCACTGTTTACTGCTTTTATCCGCGAGACACCCCTTATACTTGTGGGTCATCAGCGACGTCCAATTTTTGAAGGAATCTGGAGTCGCGACCTCCAAGGCCAAGAAAGTGGCTGAGCGCACTCCTTCTCCTCCATTGGCGGCCACTCTGGGCATAATTCATCGAGTTCTCCCCACAATGTGGAGCACCAGATGGTTATCCGGACGACTGCGTGTCAATCGACTTGGGAGTCTTTGGAGGATCATGTATTTGTAGTGTTGCTTCTTCTGATTTTTGCAGTCAAATTTTTTCATCCAGACCACAGCTGATCATTTATTGTTTCTCTTGTCGTAGCTCATTGTGAAGGAAGTCGCTCGCCTGGCGGAGCAGGTGCTTGTGATGGGTCGCCAGCATGCAATGCTGGACAGTCGCCATCGCATGGTTGAAAGTGAGTGTTTTGTGCTTCTTCTTCTTCTTCTTCTTCTTCATCTTTGTGATATATTCGACTGACAGTCTATCTTTGTTTGTTTCACAGCTGAGCATAATGCACTCCTTCACGACGCCGCTTCCCTCGAAAAGGCGCTTGCCACGGCCGTGAAGAGTCGCGATGAGGCAATCGCAGCACGTGATGAATCGCGGAAATGCGAAGAGGATCTGCGCGCCTCCATCGTAGCTAGGGAGAAGTTGTTCGAAGAATAGCTTCTCTCGATTGCCAAGGCTCTCTCAGATATTCCCTTGTCTGGATTTTCGCCGTGCCTTCTTCTTTCGAATTTGTTGTTGTGCTGACTTTTGTGCCAATGTGTGATTCTTCTGTTGATGCCCAGGCACTTTGTCGTGATGATGCCTTGGCGGGCACCGTATCGGCAGTCGAAGATCGCAGTGCTGCCGTTTAGGGGACGCTCACCAAGGCCAGGGGCGTGCTCAGTCGCCTCCGTGAGGAGCTGGCGCCCAAGGCTGAGCTAATCGAAAATGTAGACGATCTGGTGGAGTCCCTTGCCGGAGGCATTCCTGCAGGCTTCAAGAACTCACTCCGTGCGGCTGGCGCTTCAATGTCACTCATGATGGTTCAAGCCCATGGAGTCGAGGTTGATCTTGCTGCGGTCTCCAAGGCAATGCCTGTCAACACGAATGGCCAACAGGTAGTCTTTGCTCCTTTTGCAGCTGCCTGTGGCAAGTATGGGCCACAACTGATCAATACAGTTGCGAAGTATTCTGAGGAACTGCCGCGAGCCAAGAAGGCGGCGAAGGCTGCGGCATCAGGGGCCGGTGGAAAGTCTATGGCGTCTGATACTGCCACAGACTCGATGAGGCCCCCAAAACCAAAGTCCAAGTCGAAGAAGCCAGTTGCTCCTCAGTAGTCGTGTCTGTAATAGTTAAATAGCATGTCTCTTTTGTCTAGAACATGCCTTTGGCAAATGTATGTGTTGATACTTTTATTATGCCTGAATGCACTCGAGTCTTTTGTCTATGCATCGCCTTAGTCTTCTTATTTCTCTTGCTTGGCTTGTGATAGGGCACATCGAGTGGTCCTTCGAGTGAACCTTGGAATATTTTACCCACTAATGATACTTTGGCACAGTCACGCTCAAGGGTGGATGAGCTATCTCTGCTCTCGCGACTCCGTGACCACGTGAAGCAGTTGGAGCGCGAACTGTCTGTGCTCCGTGGTAACACGGATGTATGGAAGTCGAGGGCGGAGTAGGCCGTCGCCCGAGAGCAATATCTGCTAGGGGAGGTGACGCAGCTGGGCGACCAATTTAAGTGTTAGCTCTCTTCTTCCTTATCTTTTTCTTGTAGTCACTCGCAGTAGTTCGTTGTCTTCTTATTTTTGCTTTTGTATAGTTGTCAGTGCACGCCATCCGTAGGATGAGAAGGATAGGATTGTCATTCGCATGAATGATCTAACCCAAGAGCAGCTTCAGGCGAGTGGATACTTCTGGGTGGATCATGATCACGCAATCGCACTTGCGACCCTTCAGGATCGTGCTTCGTGAGTGATTCACTTCTTGAAGAAGTTGCAATCATGCTTGAAGAATATTTATCAGACGATGTTCCCGCTAGACGTCGTTCCATCGAGCCTGCTAGCCCTTCTTGCCAAATTTCAAGACTTGAGTGCAGTCCGCGAGTGTGTACGACAATAGTTAGTGGTTGGTGCCAAGGCTGCTCTGTCACTGGTGCGACTGCACAGGCCGGATGTGGATGTTGCAGCGATTCTTGCTGCTGGCGCCAGCGCCAGAGTTCGACTTGGAATATGGTTCCTCACTATCAAGCGGTTGATCGCCCAGCGGAGGAAATCATCGACTTCTTCGAGGAGCAGACAAACATTCCTTTGTTGCAACAATAGTTTAGTTTGTATCCTGCACATAGTTGCACCAGTGTTGTAAAGTTCATATATATGTACTGTGTATAATTGATTGACATTGATGTATATACAGAGCTTGTTAGCGTGTATGTTTTGCGAGTGCGTTGCACTATGCGATTCCTTTTCGTTAGTCTGACTTGTGTTTATCTCAGCACCTTGCCAACCTGTCAGATGCGTTGCAACTGGGTTGGTGTTTGTCAAGGGTTCGATTAGTACGTCAGCTACTCAAGATATCGCGTTGGTTCGTAGAACAGATGTGTATAGGGTGGCGCAGCCCCCGAGTGGATAATTTGCAAAAAATAAAAGGAACACAGAGTTTTGGGGCACTTAGCTTTATTTATTCATAGGATAGTACGGGGTACAATGTGTGGCTAAGTAGCCTTGGATGAGTAGCCTTATTTGTAATGTAAAAATAAAATACGAATAAGGGTAGAAGCGTCGCAACTGCGCGACATTCTAGGGGTTGGAGTACGCGACTCCTGTCTCGAAATCTTTGAGGCGATAGGCGCCACCTCGGATCACTTCTGTAATCTCGTATGGTCCCTCCCAGGGGGATTCGAGATTGAGATGCCCTTGCTATTTCAGTCGCAGGACCAGGTCTCCTTCGACGAAGGACCTGGGGCATAGCCTTCTGCTGTGGTAGTTGTGCAGGTTTTGCTGGTAGATCGTTGATCTTTCCACGGCGATTTCCCGTGCCTCGTCAAGGAGGTCGACAGAGTCTTCGAGTGCAATAGTTGACTCCTGCTCGCTGTAAGCGACCACTCGCGGTGCTTTGTATCATACCTCTGCGGGTAGCACCGCTTTAGCGCCGTGCACCATGAAGAACGGGGTGTACCCCGTGGCACTGTTTGGAGTTGTGCGCAGGCTCCAGAGTACCGATTGCAGCTCGTCTGACCAGCAGCCTACGGCTTGTTCGAGTGGTCTGAGGAGTCGCTTCTTGATGTCGCCGCAGACGAGCCCGTTGGCTTTTTCGACCTGCCCGTTGGTCTGTGGATGTGCTACGGAGGCATAGCTTACGTTGATTCCCAGATCCTCGCAGAATTCTTGGAACTCCTTGGATGTGAAGTTTGTTCCATTGTCCGTGATGATGCTGTGTGGTACTCCGAAGCGATAGACGATGGACTCGGAGAACTTGACTGCGCTGTATCCTGATTGGTTAGTCACTGGCATGGCCTATATCCACTTGGTGAACTTGTCGACTATGACCAGTAGGTAGACGTAGCCTCCTCGTGAGGACTTTGGGAGTTTGCCGACCATGTCGAGTCCCCATTGTGCGAAGGGCCAGGCCAATGGAATTGGCTGGAGCTCCGCGCTAGGTGCGTGTGGCTTGTCCGCGAATCGCTGGCAAGCGTTGCATTTTTGGACTATGTCCTTGGCGTCACGCATGGCGATAGGCCAGTAGAATCCAGCTCGTAGAGCTTTGGTGACGAGGGCTCGACTGCCAGTGTGGTGCCCGCAAGTCCCCTCATGGATGTCGAGTAGAACAGCTCTTCCATCGGCATTGGAGAAGCATCGTTGGAGTACTCCTGTGATGCTGTGTTTCTACAGTTCACTATTGATAACAGCAAATGCTTTGGATCACCATGCAATGTGCCGTGCGTCAGTCGGGTCGTCCGGTAGCCTTTTGCTGAGAAGGTATGTGATGTACGGTTGAGTCCAATATGGCTTGATCATCATGATACTCATTGGTCCTTCGAGCCACGTGTCAAGCTCCGGGTCGTCGAGTCCCATTGGCTCATTGGGCGGCACAGCCCCCGAGTCTGTTGTTGCGCTTGTTTTCTTCTCTGCGGCCTTTGGCTTGATGGAGCGTTCATAGATGTGCTCGAGAAATACCCCAGGTGGTATGGGGGTGCAGGTAGAGCCAATGTTGGCGAGTGCGTCCGCCTCTTCATTGCTTTCACGGCCTATGTGCCGCAGCTCGCAGCCGTCGAAGTCCCCTTCGAGTGTGTCGTAGAGGTCGCGGTAGGCGATCATATTGTCGTTCAGTGCGTCGCACTCATGCATTGTCTGGTTGACGACCAGCTTGGAGTCGCCGTATATTATGAGCCTCTTGGCGCCGCAGGCTTTTGCCATCCTCATTCCGTGTAGCAGGGCCTCATATTCATCTTCATTGTTGGAGGCCGTGAACTGCATTCGCAGGATATATTTCAGCTTGTCTCCCTGGGGCGATGTCAGTATGACACCTGCGCCAGCTCCGTCCTTTCGCTTGGATCTGTCGAAGTGCATTGTCCAGAGGTAGGACATATCTGGTTTTTCAGGGAGCTGGTTCTCCATCTAGTGCACGAGGAAGTCAGGGTGAACTTGTGACTTGTTTGCATCGCGTTTTTCGTATGTAATGTCTCGTGGAGACAGTTCGATTCCCCAAAGCGTGACTCGTTCGGTGGTGTCGGGATTGTTGAGGATATGCGCAAGCGGGGCGTCGTTGACTACCACGATTGGGTGTTCCTGGAAGTAGTGGCGCAGTCGCCGGGCTGTCATGAAGACGTCGTACGCCAGCTTCTGGTAGTGCGGGTACTGTTGCTTTGTTGGCGTGAGTACCTCGCTGAGGTAGTAGACTGGGCGCTGCACCCCGTGGACCTTGTTTTACTCGGCTCGCTCCACCACGAGCACTTTGCTGACCACCTGGTTGGTGGCGGAGATGTATAACAACAATGGTTCCCTTTCGCGTGGGGTCACCAGTACTGGCAAGGTGGATAGTAGGCGCTTGAGGTCTTCGAATGCTTCCTGTGCCTCATTGGTCCACTCAAACTTGTCAGCCTTGCGGAGAAGTTGGTAGAAGGTCAGTGCTTTTTCGCCCATTCGACTGATGAATCGACTGAGCGCCGCAATTCACCCAGCCAGCTGCTGGACACCTCTTATGTTCTTCGGCTTCTCCATGGCCAGTATGGCTTTTATTTTCTTCAGGTTCGCCTTGATCCCTCTCGCGGAGATGAGATACCCGAGTAGTTGCCCAGATGGTATGCCGAAGGCGCACTTGTTCGGACTGAGCTTGATCCGGTAACTGTCGAGGTTGGCGAAGGTTTCACATAAATCGTTGATTAGTGAAGCTTCCTCTTTAGTCTTGATTACGATGTCGTCAACATAGACTTGGATGTTGCGACCAAGTTGGTTCTTGAGGCAATCCTGCATGCACCGCTGATAGGTTGCTCCTGCACTTTTTAGCCCGAAGGGCATTGTATTGTAGCAGAACACACCAAAAGGCGTTGTAAACGCCGTTTTCTCTTGATCTTCCTCCTTCATTCGAATCTGATTGTAGCCTAAGTAGGCGTCAAGGAAGCAGAGGCGCTCACATCCCGCAGTGGAGTCGATGATCTGGTCGATTCGTGGTAGCGGAAAGTGGTCCTTCGGGCAGTGCTTATTTAGAGAGGTGAAGTCCACGCACATCCGCAGGATATCCGTGTCCTTTTTTGGTACTAGAACCGTGTTAGCGAGCCAAGTGCTTTCCTTGATCTCGAGTATGAATTTGGCGTCGAGGAGTCTGTTGATCTCCATTCCGACTGTCTTTGCTCTTAGTTCAGACAGTCGCCGAATTGTTTGTTTGACTGGCCTTGCGTCTGGGTTGACATTGAGTGCGTGCTCGGCGAATTCCCTGGGAACTCCTGGCATGTCCGCTAGACACCAGGCGAAGATTTCCCCGTGCTCACGGAGGAATTCAACGAGCGTGAGTTCCTATGCGGGACTCAAGTTGTTGGCGATGAGGGCTGTCTTGGCGGGATCCAATGGGTGGACCTGAACTTTCTTCGTGTGCACCGATGAGTCGAAGGATAGGTCGGGTGAACTTGGCCGGCTCAGGGGAGGCAGACTGTTGTCTGTCGACTCCTTCAGTCTCGCGATCTCTTCCTGCATTCCGAAGGACTAGGAAATTCTGTTGAACTCCCTGTCACAACTTTCGGACCTCTTGAAGCTCCCGTTGATTGTGATGACGCCATTAGGGCCTGGCATTTTCATCTACAGATAGGCGTAGTGTGGTACTGCCATGAACCTAGCGAACGCGACACGTCCGAGGATTCAGTGGTACTATGAGGGCCAGTCGACGACTTCAAAGTCGATGCGCTCGCGTCGAAAGTTTTTCGGCGTGCCAAAGATGACGTCGAGGTTGATTTTGCCAAGGGGATATACGCCCTTGCCTGGGACGATGCCGTGGAATGTTGTATCCAAGGCCTCTAGGCAAGTCAGAGGGATCCTCATTGCTCGCAAGGTACTCACGAACATAAGGTTGATGCCGCTTTCGCCGTCCATGAAGACGCGGCTCATGTCGAAGCCTCCGATTTGTGCCTCGAGTACGAGGGGATAGTGGCCTGGACGAGGTACTTGGCGCGGATGGTCGCGCTTGTTGAAGGTGATGTAGGAGTCGCTTCCACTGAGGTACTCAGTGGTGGATGGTGGTGAGTTTGTCGCCAGATTCACTTGGCGAGTGATGGCCTTTTGCACCCGATTAGATGGGCGGCCCTTTTGAATCATCATGGTACCCATGGCCCGTGGGTACGGCTCGCCTCCGCGGTGCTGGTCCGGCACAGCTGCGTTTGGCGGTGGTCCGGGTGGTGGTGGAGGAGCTCCATGTGCCACAGTGCCTGGGGCGGCTCCGTAGCCCCTGTTGACCGCGTCGCTATTCATCCGAGCTAGACCTTCATGAAGTTTGAGGAACTCGCGGCAGTCCTTGAGGAGGTGGCTGGATTTCTTTTTGCCGTCATGCTTGTCGATATAGAAGTGCACAGTGCATGGACCGGACATCTTGTCTTCGATGGATGATGTGGGTGTCTCGTCGCGAGTGCGGTGCTGCCATACTTGCGTGGTTTTCCCAGAGTCGCGGTGTCCACCGTTGCGGTAGCCGCTGTTGCGGTTGTCGTCGCGTCTATCGGTGTAACCGGCTGTGACCATGTTGACGTCGTCGCGGTCATCGTAGATGCGCATTCGATGTTTGCTTCGGCGATCACGTCTGCACTCGAGTTCTGCTTCATCGTCAGAGTGGACGCGATTTTTCACCAAATCTTCTCCATCTGCCCACCGATTCGCGATTTCCATCAGGTGGTCAATGGTTTTGGGCTTCGAGCGGCCCAGCTCCTCCCTGAGCTCTATGCGGCGAACGCCGCCGTTGAATGCGTCAATTGCGCGATCCTCCGAGATATTTTCCGTAGAGTTCTTGATGATGGAACACCTCTAGATGTACGAGCGTAGCGATTCACCCGACCTTTGCTGGTAGGACCTTAGTTCTTCGATTGATGCGGTCCTTTTGTAGGTGCCCTTGAAGTTGCGCAGAAAGCTATAGACCAGCTCTTCCCAACTGCGAATGGATCCGCGTGGGAGGTTGTTGAGCCATGTCCGGGCGATGCCCTGTAGATGTAGTTGCAGGCATTGCATGGCTGTGCTTCGACTCCCGCCGTGGAGCCTGACGGAGCAGATATGGTCCTCTAACCAGATTTTCGGGTCCTCCAGACCATCAAACTTTGGGTTCTATGATGGGAGCTTAAACCCCTTGGGCATTCTCTTCTAACTGATGGCCCTGCTGAAGCATCTAGCGCCACAGAGCTCGACATCTTCGTCATCTGAGTCAGTCGATCGGGCACATCGCGCCCTTGATTTGTCGATCTTGCGCTGCGTGATGTCATCACGCGCGTCGTAGTCATGGTCGTGTCGCCGTGAGCAGCGGTGTCGAGACAGGTCGTGATTGTCGTCGCTGGATGAGGGCGAGGAATAGCGTTTTGCTAGAGCCTTGCCTTTCTTTGGCTCCGGTGTCGGCTCTTTGTCGAGAGTGGCTTCGATTAACCCCAAGCCTGCGATCGTAGATCGGTGCATGGCAGCTCGAGGGTCTCCAGCTGGCGGCTGGTTGTTGAGGAGGTACATGGTGGCCGCCGTTACCGCGGCTTGCGGCGTTTTTGGAAGCACGTTGCCACGTGTATCCACCGTCATGGAGCCGAAGTCGAGGACCTTTGCAGCTTCTATTCGCTCTTGTTAAGTGAGGTGGGCCAGTCGAGATCGCCTCTTGTTAGCAATGTACTCGTTGCACTTGGAGGAGGATCCTCCATGGGAGGAGAGCCTAGCTTGTCGAAGGCTCGACTCATTTGCCGCCTTTTTACGCGCCTCGAGTTGCGCGATTGTTTGCTGTTGGCGTTTGTATTCTTCTTTCAGAAGCCAATGGTAGCCCATCAACAGTTCTTGCGGGGAGCCGAAAGGCAGAGGGTGGCCTCGCAGGGCTTCTCGGCATCGGGCCCACTCGAGATCATTGAGCCTGATCATGACGCGTTCGCCGGTTTGCTCATTCACCATGGTGGGGGGTTTGGCTGCCCCTCCGTTATTGATGGGGGCGCCGTTGGTAGGGCCGCCGTTGGGTGGTGCGCCATTGGGTGGTCTGCCATTAGGTATGCCACCGTTTGGCGGGTCGGTTCCATTGCCACCATTGCCCATGTTGTCGTGATTGGCAGAGGAGTCACCCGTGTTGATGACGGCGCACATGAAGTGGTTGGGGAAGCTGCTGCTCCCACAACTTTCAGATCCAGAACCGTAGGCTCCTTCTTCAGTTGCCAGATTGCCCAGATCGGTTTCGCAACTACTGTCACTGACCGTATTCTCGACTGTTGTCGAGGCATTGAGCTCACTAAGGGTGTCGATCGGCGGAGGGAACCACGATGCTGGAGCAATCGATGGTGTTGTCTGTTGGTCTGGCATGCGAAGCGTGCCCATCTGACCAACTTGGAAGCGGAAGCTCCCGATTACCAGGCTAATTCCGTCGCCCACGGACTCGAAAGCCGGACGAGTGGCCGGCATGTGGACGATGAAGTCGAACGCGCCGAAGAGCTGGCGAATCTCCACTATTGCGGAGTTGTAGATCGCAGTTGATGGGGCCGAAGAAGCTGCAACATCAGCACTCCCTATTCCCACAAACAGCGCCAATTGACGAGGGTTTAACTCATCAATGCCCATTGTTCTGGACTTGGGTTTTGGATAAGGAGGGAGCACTGGAAGCATCAATCGGCTAGCAAACAAGCACACAGGGGACTCGAAGATTTACCCAGGTTCAAGCCTCATAGAGGTCCCTACTCCTGCTTGTCTGCTCGTGTAATTAATAGAGAATCAAAGATTACAATGGTCCGCTGATGCAATCTGGCGAGGGTTGTGGAAACCAGGGTTGCGTGTGTCCTCCTCGCCGTCCCCTCCTAGCCTTTATATAGATAGGCTAGGTCTCGGGTAGCAGGTCGAGTCGGTTACAGGTTAGGGTTTTCCCCTTTGAACTTTCTATCATTAGCTTCTTCTTGTTCCTCAAGCAATCGAGAGTCCGTAGGTTACTCGAGTTCTCTCTCTGGGCCTTGGCGACACCGTGGGCTTCCGTTGTATTCAGGCCATATATACCAAGCTCGAGTACCTATAGGGTATACCCATGTCACTCATAGATATCTTTTTTTTCATTCTTTCTTTCTTTTTCATCTCATTTTTCAAGGATCGTTGTTTGTTTCTTTTTGCTAGTATTTGCACAACCTTTGAGAGTACCAATACTTTTGCCCATACATTTACACAGATGCCAATCATGTCATCAACTCATAGCCGAAATCCAGGGTTATACCATAGACTATTCAAAAGCTAGCGGAGTTGTTGGCATCCCAAAGGTGTGCGTAAGAGACATAGAACAAAGTTGTCTCGCATCTTTTTCTCTTTTTTGAGCTAGAACCGTTCTTTGATCCACAAGGTTAGCTTTGGCATCCGTCACAATTACCACTAGACTTTATTTCAATCAAACAATTCCTTTCATGAGTGTTGTCGAGACTGTCAAAATATCTATGGGGTTAAGTATAATAAAGGGTATACTCTCAAGACAATCATTCATCAAACAAGTTATAAATTTTAGAGTTTTTCTTGTTGTACTTGTTTGGCATAATTATTTCCAAGGAAAGACCCGGTTAACTAAAAGAACTAGTGACGAGGGGTTAACTCATCAATGCCCACCGTAGATGGACTTAGGTTCGAGGAAGTGGGGAGCGCTGGAGGCATCGATTGGCTAGCAAACAAGCACACAGGGGACACAAGGTTTACCCAGGTTTAGGCCTCACAGAGGACCCTACTCCTGCTTGTCTGCTCTTGGAATTATCGAGCAGTCGAAAGTTACAGGGCTGCGCAGATGCAATCTGGCGATGGTGTGGAAACTAGGGTTGCAGATTGTCCTCCTCGCCGCCCCCTCCTAGCCTTTATATAGATAGTCTAGGTCTCGGGATAGCAGGCCGAGTCGGTTACATATTAGGGTTTTCCCTTTAAACTTCTATCTTGAGTTTGCCATGTGCTGCAAGCAGTCAAAGCCTCCTAGGTCACCTGAACCTTGACTGGGCCTGAGCAACGTCGTGGGATTCTGCTAGGCTGGACCGTATATGCTGTTCTCGAGTACTTGTAGGGTATGCCCATGTCAGTAGCCCCCGAGTGTCCGGTCGAATCGCAGATTCGGGTGGAGACTATGAAGTTGTCGAGTGCATAACCGAGCATGTTTTCGGGTGCTTTAATTTATGTCATAGGGATTGTTGATATACGTGCCTGATTCATCCGATGTATCGGGATCAGTTAACTGCCTTAGGGCAAAACAATGCAATCTACTCAAATTCGAGTCCCCGGACTCAAATTCAGAAAAGTGCTAGCGTAATTCGACTCATGCCGCAGAGGTCTTACAGAATCGAATTCCAGTATATAAGTGTGAGCACTCAACGCATCCGTCAAGGCTTATTTCATCATACCTGTAGGTACGGATTATTGCTGGCAGAGCGCAGCAGGTGCATTGCCAGACCTTCTTCAGGTCTTATCTTCATGCTGCAAGCGTGGCATCCAAATTTTATTATCACGGAGATGATTCAGGTGGCGTAGGAGACGTAGTCTCCTTACAGGGGAAAATGTGAGGCGGAGTTGCCGATGCTTTCGAGTGTGGACACAGTCAACACACATTTATTAAAAGAAAAATCATAGGGTGCGCCTCCAGTGCTCCCTATGGGAGTAACCCCTGAGTGCCTATTCGAGTCATAGAATCGAGTGGGACTATAAGTGATTTCGACTGCTGTCGTCTTTTGCTTGTTTTAGTCGAATATGCTTCCAACGCTCCCTATGGGAGTAATCCTTAATCCATAATCGAATCGTTGATTCGAGTGAAGGGTTTAAGTGCAATTATATTGCCGAAATGTTTTTATGTCTTATGAAGTTTATCGTGTGCGCGGCCAGCGCTCCTGTTAGGAGTAGCCCCCGAGTGCTTGGTCGAGTCGAAGAGTTGAGTGAGGACTAGATTAGTCAAAAAATGCTCCTGCTAGAGTCGATGACGTCGGTGTTGATGATGAGATGACCTCAGTTGCCCGCGTGAGCGGTTTTGACGGGACGCGACGAAAGTGGGGCCCCATCTCTGACTTGGATTTGACCAGGCGTGCGTAATCTTCGATGTTAACTGCATATCCTCAATTATCGCCCGTAATGGTACGAGTGGGGCGACAGTACACTGTTTGCATCGCCATGCGTGCATCTTGATGTATGCCCCGCGTATGACCGATGCGCTTCTCGCTGTTGGATTGCATCTGCTCTGGGGTTAAGTAGGAGGCTCTATGCGGTAAATTTTTGCCCACAACTCATCTTCTCCCTCACGCTCAGCCTCCATTGTTGTTCCTTGTTGTTCCATTGCTCACACCTCCTTGCTGAGCTGGACGGCCTCCAAACCTTACCTAGCTACTTTCTGCGCTCCCACCGCAAGCGCAAGATGGGGAAAAAGAAGGGTGCTTCTGCCGCTGGATCTATGGCCGCCACCATTGTGGCCAAGAAGAAGGGCGTCGCCGCGACAAGCGCCGGTGCTGCTACTGCAGCTGCCAAGAAGAAAGGCTCGGGCACGCGCGTCACGAACGGATCGTGGCATCCAACCACCATCAAGGAGATGGAGCTCTGCACCTAGCGCTAAGATGGCGCTCTCCCAGCCAGTGAGGATGACTGCCGGATTCCCGGCGATGAGGTAATCCCCAATCCCCCACCGGATTTCGGGGGATGTTCCTCGCATTTGTCATTCACGGTCTTTCTCTCCCCCACCACAAGTTTGTGAGGGGGTTACTCTACTTTTACGGGCTCTAGCTCCATCATCTGACCCCCAACTCCATTCTCCACATTGCTTGCTACATTGCCCTTTGCGAGTGCTAGCTCGGTATCGAGCCATACTTTGGTATTTTCAAAAAACTCTTCAAATTGAAGCGTCGGTGAGGCTCTGGGTCAGTATTCTACGACATAGGAGGCTGCGGGATCCATGTAGACCCCAATGTCAAATATTTCTCCATCAACTTCAATGCATTTGTCCAAGGGTGGAGGGAGAAGTGATTATATATCCGTGACCAAAAGGTTGGTGAGGAACGCTTCGGACTCACACCTTTTGATTCCAAGGCAGAATGCAAGAGGAGGAGGTCGTGGAAGAACACAGTGATGCCCGACGAGGCCGAAGAAACCGAGGCTCTATACCAGTGTGTCTGCGACCTTGAACTCCGCATGGGGAAGGAAGTGGGCGGTGCTGACCTCATTTGCACCTGGATGCATCATTGAGTGCAACCGCTGCAGGCTAGGGCGCATCCGATGTGCTACTGGACTGGTGTTGACAATGTCACTCGCATCTCTCGAGAGAATATCTCTTCGGGTGAACTGGACAAGAGGTTTCGACTGCTGACCAAGTATATAGCCAAGGAGAAACTCCCTAGTGATTCAGCCATGCCTCCATTCTGCGTGAGTCACCCTCCGCCTGAGGTGGCTTTCTTGTTAGCTCTTCTTATTTTTTTGATTGCCTGCTAGGTTTTCCTTTATACTGACACTGCCTCTTGTTCTAGGACTAGAAGGTGACCACTGTATGGCCTCCTCAGCCGGAGGGAGTGATCCCTCGCGAAGCGCAAGAGGAGGACAAGTCGGGCTCCACGTCCCCATTGACGAAGAGCAGGAAGCCCCCGAGTCCAGCGGGAACAAGGCTCACAAGTACTCCCGAAGCAAGGATCCAGATGCATCTTCACCGACGACGCCGGAGGGTCCCTCGACTGCGGTAGAGGAGCCAATTCCCGCCGTGACTGTGAGCATCGTGGCTCCTCCTCCACGGAAGAAGCTGAGGATACCGAAGGAGGTGTTTGATGACTTCTTTGACCTCGATGACTTCGAATGGTAAGTTTTGTGCCTCTGCTTATTTGTCTTTGTGTCCTGAAATCTCTTTCTCTGAAGTTGTGTTTGTATGCTTATGTTGCAGCAAAACCGCATCATCGTCGTCCGATGACTGCCGCTTCGTGAAGGAGCCTGGAGTTGCGGACTCCAAAGAAAAAGATGTGGCGGAGCAGTCGCATTCTCCCCAGGGGGCAGCCATCTCTGGTGCCAATTCTTCGAGTTCCCCCCATGATGGGGGCATTAGATGGTTGCCCGGACACCTATGCAGAAGGAAACTTCGGAGCCCCTAGAGGAGCATGTAAGTTCTCTTGACTAGGTCAGTCGAAATCAAGTTGATGTTGATGCATATGTTCTTGTAGCCTGTCGTCAAGGAATCTATTCGCCTTGCCGAATAGATTGCGTTGATGGGCCGCCAGCATACCTTGTTGGAGACCCAACATCGCGCATTCGAGGGTGAGCTCGTGCTTTTTATAGATGTGTTGCTGGTGCAGGAAATTTCCAAGCTTAAGTTTTTCTACCATTCTTTTGCAGGTGAGAAAAATGAGCTCCTACATAGCGTCAACTCCCTCGAGAAGGTTCTTGCCACCCCAGAGAAGAAACGTGACGAGGCGCTCCAAGCTCTTGAGGAGTCGAAGAAGCGGGAGTAAGACTTGCGTTTCGCCGTAGCTAACAGAGAGAAAGTGTTCGTAGAACAGCTTTTCTCTGTTGCTAAGGCACTCTCAGGTACGATGTTGCATCATTTTTGTTTGTTATGTGCTTTGCATGTGTGTTGTTGTGCTCATATCTATATTCTATAGATATTGCTGGTGTGGACTTCTATGCTCAAGCTTTAGCTCGCCTAGTGCCTTGGCCAGTGTTGTGGCTGCAGTCGAAGACCGTCTCCATCAAGGACTCACCCGAGAAGGCCAAGGGTGTGCTTGGACGTCTTCGAGAGGATATGGTCCCCAAGGCCAAGCTGATCGAGAATCTTGATGGCCTAGTGGAGTCCTTCACTAGAGGTGTGCGCATGGACTTCAAGAATGCTCAGAGGAGGGTTGGGGCGACCATGGGACTCACGATGGCACAAGCTCATGGTGTTGATTTGAACCCTAGCAGAGTCTCCTCAGTGATGCCGGTCACTGTAGATGGCCATCAGGTAGTGTTTGCTCCCTTTGCCACTGCTTGTCATAAATATGGGCCTCGGCTCATTGAGACACTCGCCAAGTATTCGGCGGAGTTGAGGCGGTTGAAGACAGCGAAAGCCAAAGCGTCAAAGGCTGTAACCGAGAAGGCGGTGGCGTCGGAGACTGCCACAGACTCGAGGAAGCCCCCGAGTGCTCATGCGTAGATATAGGCTATCCCTCTATTGACCTTTTATAATATGTTAGCTTCTCCAGACGTCTTTTTGATTTGCATCGTGTCTGTTGGGGTTCTCCCTTTCCAAACTTGCTGAACTCGATGTTTTTATTATGTTGGCATTGTTTTGAGTGGTTGGTCTTATCCATCTCTTCCTCTGTCTAGATAGGGTCCTTCAACTGGTCCATCTGACGCACCTCCCACCGATGAACCTGTGGCGGCAACCACGTTCAAAGGTGGAGGAGCTATCGCTGCTATCTCGATTGTGTGATCACATAAAACACTTGGAGCTGCAGATGCCCATTATTCGTGGCAGTGCTGATGTGTGGAAGTTGAAGGCCGAAAAGGCCAATGAACGGGAAAAATATCTTCTGGGCGAGGTGGCTCAGTTGAATGAGCAATTGGAGTGTTAGTTTCCTTAGCTTCTTCTCCTTTTCTAGTCACGCGCGGCAGCAAGTTACCTTTATGCTTTTTGGCTGTCCTTTGCAGTTGTTAGTATTCACCGTCCTCAGGAGGAGAGGGACCGAGTCGCCATTCAGCTAAACAACTTAACCCAGGAGCAACTAGAAGCCAGCGGATACTTTTGAGTTGACCAGGATCACTCAGTCGCACTAGCGACGTTGCAGGATCGTGTGTCGCAGGTGCTGTTGTACTTGAAGAAGGCGCAGTCGTGCCTGAAGTACATTTTCTAGGCAATGTTTTCCTTGGACGCGGTACCTTCAAGCTTGTTAGCTTTACTGAATAAGTTCCAGGATGCCACCGCAGTTCGTGAGTGTGTGCGTTAGTAGTTAGTCGCGGGTGCCAAGGCTGCACTGGCACTTGTTTGCTCGCATCGACCTGATCTGGATCTTGCAGCTGTTGCCGCTAGATCTCCACCCCCGCCAGAAGGGATGGCGTGGAATATGGTGCCACATTATTGGGCGGTTGATCAACCGGCCGAAGATATCGTCGAATTGTTCGAATAACGTACCAATGTTCTCCTTTTTACGGCAGTAGCATAGCTTAGAACCTGCACATAGATGTATAAGTGTTGTAAAGTTCTTATAAGTGAGTCGGGTGTATTTGTTACCTGTTTATATGTAAAAGCTTGCTAGCTTGTATATTTTTCGAGTAGCTTGTACTCTGTAGTTCCTTTTTGTTAGCCTGACGCATATTCACCTTAGCACCTTGTCAACCTATCAGGTGCATTGCAGCTGGGTTGGTTTTACCAAGGTTTCGTTTGATAGTATGTCATCTACTCAGGCTACTGCGTTATTCGTGTAACGAGATGGAAAGGGTGGCGCAGCCCCCGAGTGATGTAATTGCAAGTAAAAATAGAAACAAAAAGTTGGAGGCACTTAGCTTTATTTATTCACAGAATATCAGGAGATACAATGTGTGCCTAAGTAGCCTGGCTGAATAGCCTTATTTGTAAAGTAAAACATCTAAGGGTAGAAACAACGCAGCTGTGCGATGTTCTAGGGGTTGGAGTATGTGACTCCACTTTCTACATCTTTAAGGCGGTAGGCGCCACCTAGGATTACTTCGGTAATCACATAAGGTCCCTCCCAAGGGGAGTCGAGCTTGAGGTGCCCTTGCTTCTTCAGTCGCAGGACCAGGTCTCCTTCGATGAAGAACCTTGGGCGTAGCCTTCTGCTGTGGTAGTTGTGGAGGTTTTGCTGGTAGATCATGGATCGCTCCGCTGCTATCTCGCGTGCTTCATTGAGGAGGTCGATAGAGTCTTCGAGTGCGAGAGTTGATTCTGCTTCACTGTATGTTACGGCCCATGGGGCTTTGTAGCGTACTTCTACAGGTAGTACTACCTCGGCGCCGTGTACCATGAAGAATGGAGTATAGCCCGTGGCGCTGTTTGGAGTTGTGCACAGGCTCCATAGTACCGACTTGGTGAATTTGTCGATTGTGACTAGGAGGTAGACATACCCTCCAGGTGAAGATTTCTGCAGCTTGCCGACCATGTCGAGTCCCCATTGCACGAAGGGCCAGGCCATGGGTATTGGCCTGAGTTATGCGCCAGGTGCGTGCGGTTTGTCCACAAATTGTTGGCAAGCGTTGCATCTCTGGACGATGTCCTTAGCATCGCGCATTGCCGTTGGCCAGTAGAATCCAGCTCGCAGAGCTTTGGCGATGAGGGCGCGACTGCCGGCTTGATGGCCGCAAGTGCCTTCGTGTATCTCGAGGAGGATGGATCTTCCGTATCCATTGGAGACGCATCATTGAAAAACTCATGTGATGTTGTGTTTGTACAGTTCGCTGTTGATGAGGGCGAAAGCCTTGGATCGTCGAGCTATATGACGCGCATATGTCGGGTCATCTGGCAACATTTTGCTAAGCAGGCATGTGATGTACGGTTGTGTCCAGGATGGCTCGATCATCATGACATCCATGGGGCCTTCGAGTCCTGTATCTTGCTCCATGTCCTCGAGTGCCTTCGGTTCATCGGGTGGCGTAGCCCCCGAGTCCTTTGACGTGCAAGCTTTCTGCTCTGGAGCCTTTGGCTTGATGGAGCATTCGCAGATTTGCTATAGAAATACTCCAGGTGGCACCGGGGCACAGGTGGAGTCAATGTTGGCGAGTGTATCCGGCTCTTCGTTGCTTTCTCGGCTGATGTGCCGTAGTTCGCAGCCATCAAAGTCACCTTCAAGTGCGTCATAGAGGTCGCGATAGGGTATCATGTTGTCGCTCAGAGTGTCGCACTGGTCCATGGTTTGATTTACGACCAGTTTAGAGTTGCCATAGATGACGAGTCATGTTGTGCCACAAGATTTGGCCATCCGCATCCCGTGGAGCAGGGCTTCGTATTCAAATTCGTTGTTGGAGGCACGGAATTGCATTCGCAGAACATACCTCATCTTGTCACCTTGTGGCGATGTCAGGATGATGCCCGCGCCAACTCCTTCTCGATGTTTTGATCCGTTGAAGTGCATTGTCCATAGACAGGACATGTCTGGCGTGTCAGGGAGCTGGTTCTCCATCCATTAGACGAGGAAGTTCGGGAGTACTTCCGACTTGATCGCATATCGCTTATCGTATGTAATGTCTCGTGGAGACAGTTCTATCCCCCAAAGCACGACTCATCCGGTGGCATCGGGGTTGTTGAGGATGTGCCCTAGTGGAGCGTCATTTACCACAATGATGGGGTGATCCTGGAAGTAGTGGCGCAGTCATCGAGCTGTCATGAAGAGGCTGTATGATAGCTTCTGATAATGCGGGTACCACTGTTTTGTCGGGTGAGCACCTCGCTGAGGTAGTAGACTAGGCATTGTACCCCGTGGACTTTGTTTTTTTGGCTTGTTCCACCACGAGCACAGTACTAAGCACCTGGTTGGTGGCGGAGATGTATAACAACAGAGGCTCCTTTTCTTGAGGTGTTACCAACACCGGCGAAGTGGATAGTAGACGCTTGAGGTCTTCGAATGGTTCTTGTGCTTCTTCTGTCCACTCGAATTTATCATCCTTGCGAAGGAGCTGGTAGTAAGGCAGCGCCTTCTCACCCATTTGACTGATGAATCGATTGCGCACCGCAATTCGCCTAGCTAGCTGCTGGACGCCTTTTAAGTTCTTCGGCTTATCCATGGCTAGTATGGCCTTTATTTTCTTCGGGTTAGCCTCGATCCCTCTCACGGAGATGAGGTACCCGAGAAGTTTCCCAGATGGTACGTCGAAGGCGTATTTGTCCGGATTTAGCTTGATACGATAGCGGTCGAGGTTACCGAAGGTATCGCAGAGATCGTCAAGTAACAAGGCTTCCTCCTTAGTTTTGACAATGATGTCATCAACGTAGACTTGAATGTTACGACCAAGCTGGCTTTTGAGGCAGGCCTACAAACACTGCTGATAGGTGGCCCCTGCGTTTTTCAGCCCGAAGGGCATTGCTGTGTAGCAGAAGATGCCAAAGGGCGTGATAAAGGCCGTTTTCTCCTGGTCTTCCTCCTTCATTCGAATCTGGTGGTAGCCTAAGTAGGCATAGAGGAAGCAGAGGCACTCGCATCCTAATGTGGAGTTGATTATCTGGTCGATCCGCGGCAATGCGAAGTGGTCCTTTGGGCAGTGTTTGTTTAAGGAGGTGAAGTCCACTCACATTCACAGGATATCCATGTCCTTTTTAGGAACGAGCACGGGGTTTGATACCTAGGTGCTTTCCTTGATCTCGCGTATGAAGTTAGCGTCGAGGAGTCTGTTGACTTCCATACCGAACGCTTTTGCCCTTGGCTCAGATAGTCGATGTATCGTCTGCTGCACTGGTCTTGCTTCGGAATTTACATTGAGTGAGTACTCAGCGAATTCCCTGGGAACCCCTAGCATGTTCGCTGGACACTAGGCGAAGATTTCCCAGCGCTCATGGAGGAATTCGACGAGCGCGAGTTCCTATGCGGGACTCAAGTTGTTGGTGATGAGGGGTGTCTTGGGCGGGTCCGTTGGGTGGACCTAGACCGCCTTGGTGTGGACTGATGAGTCGAAGGATTGGTCGGGTGAGCTTGGCTTACTCGGAGGAGGTAGATTGTTGTCTGTCGACTCCTTTAGCCTCACCAACTCCTCATGCATGCGGAAAGACCGGGAGATTCTGTTGAATTCCCTGTCGCAGCTGTCTGACCTCTCGAAGCTTCTGTTGATGGTGATAATGCCGTTGGGGCCCGGCATCTTCGTCTGTAGGTAGGCGTAGTGTGGCACTACCATGAACCTCGTGAACACGACATGTCCGAGGATGCAGTGGTATTGCGAGGGCCAGTCGACCACTTCAAATTCGATGCATTCTCACCGCAAGTTTGTTGGCGTTCCAAAGATAACATCCAAACTGATCTTGCCCAGGAGGGTACACGCGCTTCCCTAGGATGATGTCGTGGAATGTCGTGTTTGAGGTTTCCAGGCATGATAGAGGGATTCGCATGGCACGCAAGGTTCTTGCGAACATGAGGTTAATGCCGCTGCCACCATCCATGAAGATGCGGCTCATCTCGAAGCCTCAAATTTGTGCCTCGAGCACCAGGGGACGGTGACCTGGGCGAGGTACTTGACGCGGATGATCGCGTTTGTCAAAGGTAATGCAGGACTCGCTCCCACTGAGGTACTCAGTGGTGGAGGGTGGACAGTTCATCGCCAGGTTAACTTGGCGAGTGATTGATTTTTGCACCTGATTTGATGGGCGTCCTTTTTGGATCATTCTGATGTTTTCCAGTGCTCGCGGGTACTGCTCACCTCCGTTGTTCTAGATTGGCGCGACCACGTGTAGGGGTGGACCGGGTGGTGGTGGTGCTCCGTGAGCCACGACATCGGGCCCATCTCCATAGCCTTGGTTTATCACGTCGTGATTCATCTGGCCAGGCCTTCATGGAGCCTGAGGAACTCATGGCAGTCCTTCAGAAGGTGACTGCATTTTTCTTGCAGTCGTGTTCGTTAATGTAGAAGTGTGCGTTGCACGGTCCTAACAATTTGTCCTGGATAGATGTTCCAGGTGCCTCATCTCAAGTGCCGCGCTGCCACACTTGTGTGGTTTTCCTGTTGTTGTGGTATCCACCACTGTGGTATCCGTTGTTGTGGTTGTTGTCGTCATGTTTGTCGGCATAGCCAGTCGCGACCATGTTGACTTCCTCACGGTCCTCGTAACCGCGCATCCGGCGTTTTCCTTGGCGATCGCGTCGGTGACCAAGGTCGTCATCATCGTCTAAGTGGATGCGGTTTTTCACAGAGTCCTCTCCATCAGCCCACTTGTTCGTGATTTCCATCAGGTGGTCGATTGTTTTGAGCTTCGAGTGACCCAGCTCCTCCCTGAGCTCTCTGCGAGGTACACCGCCATTGAATGCGAGAATTGCGTGGTCCTTAGAGATGTCTTTTGCGGAGTTTTTGATGATGGACCACCTCTGAATATATGAGCGCAACGACTTGCCAGTTTTCTGGTAGCAGCCTCTTAATTCTTCGATTGATGCGGGCCTTTTGTAGGTGCCCTTGAAGTTTCGCACGAAGCTATAAACCAGCTCCTCCTAGCTGCGGATCGATCCACATGGGAGATTGTTTAGCCATGCACGGGCGGCGCCTTGCAGCTGTAGCTGGAGGCATTGCATGGCCGTGCTCGTGGTTCCACCGTGCATCCTAATGGAGGAGATATGATCCTCTAGCCAGATTTTTGGGTCTTGGAGGCCGTTGAATTTTGGGTTCTCCGATGGGAGTTTGAACCCTTTTGGCATTTGCTTTTACAGTTGGCTCTGCTGAAGCAGCTGGCACCGTAGAGCTCTATCCCATCATCTTCTGAGTCAGTTGAACGAGCGCACCTCACGCGCATCTTGTCGACTTTGCGATGAGTGATGTCATCGCACGTGTCATAGCCGTAGTCATGTCGCCGTGAGCGGCGTCGCCGCGACAGGTCATGGTTGTCGTCGTTGGAGGAGGAGGAATAGTAGCACTTGGCTAGAGCCTTGCTTTTCTTCGGCTCCGATGTTCGATCCTTGATGGGGGCAGCTTCGACTAGTCCTAGGCCAGTGATCGTAGATTGGTGCATGGCACACCGCGGGTCCCAGCCGGTGGCTGGTTGTTAAGCAGGTACATGGTGGCCCCTATTACCGCTGCATGTGGTGTTTTTGGGAACACATTGCCCCGCGTATCCATCGTCATAGATGAGAAGTCGAGGACCCGTGCGGCCTCTTCTCGCTCCTTATCAGCGAGATGAGCTAGTCAAGAGCGTCGCCTAGTGGATGTATGATCGTTGCCTTTGGAGGAGGATCCTCTAATGGAAGAGAGCTGAGCTCGCCGAAGGCTCGACTCGTTCACTGCCCTCCTACACTCGTTGAGCTAGGCGATTACTTGTTGTTGGCGCTTGAATTCCTCCTTGAGCAGCCAGTGATAACCCATCAACATGTCTTGCGATGAGTTGGGCGGTAGGGGATTGCCCCGTAGGGCTTCTCTATAGTGAGCCCACTCAGTGTCATTGAGCTTGATCAGCACGCACTCTTGGGTATTCTCATTCTCCGAGAGATTCAGCTAATCCTCGGGGATGGGTCCTTCTGGCCCGTTGTTAGTGGGAGCACCGTTGGAGGGGCCACCATTCGTGACTGGGATACCGCCGCTAGTGCCAGTGTTATCCTGAGTGTTGCCGTTGTTGCCCATGTTGATGACAGCGCACATCTAATGGCTGGGGAAGCTGTTGCTCCCCGCAGCTTTCAGAGCCGGAGTCGTAGGCTCCATCCTCTGTCACCAGATCGCCTATATCGGACTTGCAACTACTGTCACTGTCCGTATTTCTGAATGATGTCGGGGCGTCGAGCTTGCTCAGGGTACCGATCGGCGGTGGAAACCACGATGCAGGAGCAATCACAGGAACTGTTGGTTGGTCAGGGAGGCGAAGTGTGCCCAGCTGACCAACTTGGAAGCATAGGCTTCCGATCGCTAGGCTGATTCCATCGCCCATGGACTCGAAATCTAGGCGAGTGGCCAACGTGTGGACGGTGAAGTCGAAGGCACAGAAGAGGAGGCGAGTCTCCTTTGCTGTGGAGTTGTAGATCACGGTTGATAGGGCCGAGGAAGCCGCAACATCAGCACTCCCGCTTCCCATAGACAGCGCCAATTGACGGGGGTTTAACTCATCAATGCCCATCGTAGATGGACTTAGGTTCGAGGAAGTGGGGAGCGCTGGAGGCATCAATCGGCTAGCAAACAAGCACACAGGGACACAAGGTTTACCCAGGTTCAGGCCTCACAGAGGAACCTACTCCTGCTTGTCTGCTCTTGGAATTATCGAAGAGTCGAAAGTTATATGGGTGCACAGATACAATCTGGCGATGGTGTGGAAACTAGGGATGCGGATTGTCCTCCTCGCCGCCCCCTCCTGGCCTTTATATAGATAGGCTAGGTCCCGGGATAATAGGCCGAGTCGGTTACATATTAGGGTTTTCCCTTTGAACTTCTATTTTGAGTTTGTCGTTTGCTGCAAGTAGTCGAAGTCTCCTAGGTCACCCGAATCTTGACTGGGCCATAGCAACGTTGTGGGCTTCTTCTAGGTTGGACCGTATATGCTGATGTCGAGTACCTATAGGGTATGCCCATGTCAACTAGAGTAAGAGCTTAAACAACTAATCATCAGACTAATAAAAACCCTTACTCTAACCATATTAAATTACTTCCCACTAGCATGCATCTTAGCAAATCAACCAACTAAGGTAAACAATTCAAACTTCATAAGTGGGAGACATAGGACATATCTCTCATAAGTAACTTCCTGATCCTCTTCCTTATAGGGATGTGTTCCTTCAAAACTCAAACACGATTACTCTCGAAATGATATCAAAGCAAAGAGGCAAAGTATGAATCCACGTTTATGAAAAAAAAGGATAAATGGAAAAAATCTTTTTGTATTTTTGAGGATAGGGATTAAAGAATATAAAAGAACTTGCGACCAAGCAAGGGATAAAAGAAAAACAAAAGAAAACAAATAAACTAAAACGAAAGCAAATTTAAAAAGCAAAGGAAAAAAGCAAAGTGTTGGAACAGGCCAACACGAGTGTTTCAATGCTCACAAGGAGCAGGAGTACAACCTTGTTATTACATAAATAAATTTTCTAGGGGAACACATCCCCAAGACCAGGCTTTTGCAAGCCCCTTTGTTGTTCATTGTGGTGGTGGTGGATAATCTCCCGTGTTCCATTGTTTGCTCCAATCATGGAACTGGGTGGAGAGGCTTGCAACGATATCTCGAAGGTTGATGGAGAGGTTGTTCATGGTGTGAATATTTCCTTCGAGTGCATAGATATCTTCATAGGTGGTGTAGTAGTAGTTTGGTGGCTGCACATCATGTTCAGGTCCTTATTGTTCTACTTCTTCATCTTCTCCTCCTCCCACGGATATTTCTTGTTGAGGTAGACTAGCTTCGACCTGCGCGTCATAACGCAAACGTCCATCCTCGATAGAGAATAAACCGTTAGGAAATGGAGCAGGGATCAAGTGATTCACACCAGGTATATTGAAGAAATATCTACCATGATTTTTAGAAATCATACCACATGCTCTTAGAGTAGATGGACCGAGACGGTTACCTCTAGTCAACGGTTGGATGTTACCTAGGTTGATGTGAAGTGCGCGTGCAAGAACGGTCACAACTCCTCCTTCCACATATGGGTCCTCGAGATTGAAGAGCTTGATGCTTAAGATAAAACACAAGTAAAGCGCCCAAATTTGGCATTGAGTTACAATTGATAAGTGCAGCTTTTGCGAGGATCAACATGTACTCCTCATTAACTCTAGTAAACTCACCACGTGCCTGCAATGTGTTAGCAATAACATAGAACAAATATCGAATGGCAGGATGATCAATTTGGTTCCCCTTGGGCGTGTGTCCACGAATTCTCATCAAGTTAAAGTATTGTGAAGGGGAAGGATCTAAAACAAAGGTAGTTGTGCGTACATCGGTGTTGTTGTCGGTAAACCCAAAGCATTGAGCCCATTGGCTGAGTGTCAAAGTATACTCATAGTCCATAAGGCGGAATTTGATTCGATCAACTCCAGGCCTTTGTTCCTCGAAACAACCATAAGGATCCACCGTGTGTGTCAAGGTGCTGAAGAACTCAAGTGGCAAGCGGTGGTATGTCGCAACATCCTGAAAGACAAAATTATACAAATCAACATTGTTGCAAAGTAAATCGAAATCAACACGAATGCCAAGTTGGTTCAGGATATAAGGACACGCCCACTTGGTGGCCTTGATCTCTTGAATCTTGAGACGATCGAAACAGGTAAGATGGAACTCCTCGGTGAACTCGATGCCAAGTGACTCGGCGGTTAACGTATCAACGTGTGGAGCGGAGGACTCCGCAGCCATCTCACGTGTACGACTCTTCGTCTTCATTAATAAATAAAAACAAGACTAAGTAAATAAAATTGCTAATAATTTTTTTGGTCCAATAGAAACATAGCATAAGTGATTCCGACACTAACTACAAAAGAAACTCTTCTAAAAACAATGCTAAGCATACCTAGTACCAAGATTGAATCTAGAACAAGACCTATGTCTAGATTGACAATGATGAATGACTAAGCCAAGCTTTTGGACAAATAATTTGGGGATCAGAGGAGAATCATACCTTAGATCGAGTGAGTGCGAAGAATCAAAGAAAGATTGAGTAAATTTGAAGATCCAATGGAGGTGCTTTGAAGTTTGGAGGAACAAGAAAGAGAAAATAGATGAATTGGGATTTTTAGGTTACCTCCTCGGGGTGCTTACGGGCGTCACAGATTCGAGCGTGGCGGTCGGGTCAAGCCCGCCTGCAGTGTGGCTTACCGTGGGAAATGATCGCTCCTCGGCTACCGTTTCTGGTCGTTATCGCTATGGTGACTTTGCCTAAAATCTGATGTTTTGCTCGGGGGTACGATATGAGCGCGCGGTACAGGCACATCCGGTCGTACTAGTGGTCGTTATCACCACTGATTTCTTCGGCAATCATCAAAATTTCTATCCCCCTTTGCCTTGAGGTGGTACGAGCGCACGGTACGGGCCACTTCGGCCGTACCAGTGGTCGTTATCGATGCTATGAACTACAACAAACTCAAGAATTTGATTATTAGCTCCGTGCGCCTTCGCACATCTTATCAAAAGGTTAGATAGCAGCAAAAACACTAATTAATGATCTAGCAATACGTATTAGGCCATGTGTTAGTAAAATATAATATAGAGGATTACCTTATTTCTTCTCCTCTTTCCATAGGTCTTCTTGAACACTCTTTATTAAAAACAAAAACGAAACAAAAACTAACACAAAAATAAAACATAATAAAAACTTAGAGAAAATTCATTTCACATGGGTTTCCTCCCATGAAGTGCTTCTAGTTAAGGTCAATTAGCTTGACCTTGATGGCAATCACTTAGGTTTGGGGAGTGGAATACCCACTCCAAAATAGTTTGCTTTTAAAGTAATCACACCATCATCATCATTAGGCTTGGCCTTCTTTTTCCTAGGGAAGGGGACTACAAATGGATCTCTAGATGGTAGCCCTATCCTTACATTCCCTACATGTAAATTAATCAAAGCTTTAATAGTTCTTAGAAATAGCCTACCTAGAATTATAGGTGCTATGGGATCTTCAGGCATGTCCACAATAACTATATCAATAAGAGCGGGACTTCCTTTAATTTCGACAACTATATTTTCTTTGATCCCAACAACTTGTTTATAAGTAGAATCAGCTAGATGGAGTCTTAATTCAGTTGTAACAAATGACCCCAAGTTTAATTTATCAAATAGGCTTTTGGAAATTGTTGAGACACTTGCACCAAGATCACAAAGTGTGGATATCTCATTAACTCCCAACTTAATTTTAATAGTGGGATCAAATATATCATCTAGCTTAGCTAGAAGCTTATCAGCTAGTCTTTTATACTCCATCTCTAAATCACGAACCTTAGATGCTACTTGTTGTATAAATTGTTGGTACATAGCATCGTTACCTTGTTCTATACCTAGTCTTAATGGTGATCATCTTCAATAGATCTTCCACGGTATATTCCGGTGTTGGCGCATTGCTATAATCTAGCTCTTCGGGTTTTTCATCGGTTGTCACCACCCTCATCATTTTGAGGTCCTCTACTAGATTTGGCTCGGGTTTGCTGGTGAACTTTGCTAGTATGAGAGCTTGGCTCTTGACCACTTTACCCAGCTGAGCCTCCACGGTCTTTGTTCTTTCCTGTAGAGCCTACACATCATTTCTAATTGCAATGGCCTGGTTAGATAATATTCCTAAACTACTTTCATGGTTCTCTACTTAATAAGTATATTGTTTTGTTCAGTTTGAGCTTGCATAAATGTTCTAACAGTTTGCTCGAATAGGAGATTGCCATGATTTGCTCCATTAGTATTATCATAATTATTATAGGGAGCTCCTGTAGGATTAGAATGATATTTTTGAACATTGGAAGCATAATTGTTTTTCCATGAAGGATTAAAAGGAGTGCCAGCTATAAAATTAACATCATTGACATTGGTAGTGGTAGCATTAACTTGGGTATCTTCCTTACCCTTTACTAAGCTAAGCAACTCATCTACCTTAGATGTAAGCTCCTCATTGTTTACCTCGGTAATTGAACTTACTCTCTTCGAGGTTCTTTCTACATACCATTGGGCATGGTTATTTTGCATATCATCAAGTAACTTCTTTGCAACACTTACATGTTTTCCCATGATCGTTCCTCCTACTGCAGTATCTAGCATAGACTTAGACATTGGGTTAAGACCATTATAAAATAAATGTAATATAAGCCATTCTTCCATCCCATGATTAGGATAGTTCATTACAGCTTCTTTCATCCTTTCCCACGCAAGTGCTAGTGGTTCACGGTATTCTTGTCTAAATCTTGTGATGTTGGATCTTAGCTACATAGTCTTAGCTAGGGGAAAAATTTAGTCATAAACAAATTAGTGCATTCCTCCCAAGATTAAATAGTGCCCTTTGGTAATGCTAGCAACCAATCCTTATCCTTTCCTCTAAGAGAGAAAGGGAATAATCTTAACTTAACAGCATTTGGATCTACGTATTTAATACGCATCATGTCACAAATCTCAATAAAAGTATTCAAGTGTAATCCCGAATCCTCAGAAGATGAACCCCCAAATTGGTTTTGTTTAACCAAACTTAAAAGGTTAGGTTTTATGTCATAAGTTTTTGCATCATTTGCGGCTTGAGTGATGGGTGCACGAAAAAATCATCGATGGGAGTAGCATACTCCCCTAATCTCTTTTGAGCCATAGCTCTTATGTTTTTGGTAATTTTTTAAGTAATGAAAACAAATAACGAGTAACTAATTTTTTTGGGTTTTCAAATAGATAACAAGAAAGTAAACTAATAATAAAACTAAAAACAAGGTCTCTAATGACCTCATCAGGATAGCGAAATTGCTTCCTCGACAACGACGCCAGAAAAAAGGTTGATACCTTCGATCCGGATTCACGGATGTAGTGTAATACTTTTTCCCTAGAAGACCTAGGTTTAATCGAACCTTGGAAAGCACTGCTAAAAGGTAATAAGAAAGGACACGTCTACACGACTTTTTTTGTTCGTTTTACCTTAGTTGACAGGACTAATATAGTTTACTTTATAATGGTGTTGAATCAATGGATGGAGATAGGCCAGGGTTGAAGATCCACCTGCAGCTGCACATCAAATGGGATGAAAGATAATAATAAGCATAGTCATGTATACTGTTTGTATTGAGATAATCTTTTGTGGGCAACACATCCTAATATTCTAGAGCCCCCGTGATGCGGCGGGCATAGCAATAGACTTTTAATCCAACCGAGAACACACCAAAGCCACGGGTTGCAAATGATTATTAAGTGTAAACACAGATTAAAGCTTTAAGTGGTGATGTTGTTGTTGATCCTGAATGGGGTGCTAAGCAAAGACCATACTTCCCTTTCTATCACTGAGTTTCCTATGAGATCGCAGCTAGCAGGGTATCTCACCTCAAGCCTTTATCAATCTATGGGATCTTGGGTACCTACAAGTCCACAAATCGAGGTGAGAGACGAAGAAACAAAAGATACAAATCACGAATCCAAACAAAATACAATTCTCCCATGATCTAGATGCACATAATTGCTACGAGGTTTCTCTCTAACCCGTAGCCCGTGAGGACTACTCACTCATAACAAATAGATCAGTGATCGAAAACATCATGCAAATACTTAGATTGAAATCAAATATTCTTACAATGGTCGCCAAATCACAAGGAGATCTAAAAGTACAAAGCAATGGATATGGCTAGTGGAGGGATGGATGGTGGAAGTGATGAACAATGGATGAACAATGGTGTGGATCTCCTTTGGGGGTGTTGTGATGCAATCTGAGAATGGTGGCTCTCTGGCCGGCGGCTGGAGCCTCAAAATTTATAGACGTCTTCACGGAAGTTGTAGGGTTTGACGAGGCGAAGCCGTCGCCACCTGGTACAGGGGGGCGGTACTGGTGGACCGCGCCCGTACTAGTGGTCGTTAAGCGCAGTAACGCCTTGGTTGGCTTTTCCAATTACTTGGTCATGTGTACTTCCTCAAAATCCTTGATTATGGCTCCTTATTTTGCCTTAAAAGCAGTGATTTCCTACACAGCATAAATCAAAGAAGGGATTTGCATATCTTTGCAATTATTAGTCATTCGTGGCAAGGTTGAGAGTTTATTTGGCAATTGCTTGACCAAAAACAATGTTTAAACATAGTGGAAGATGGCAAAAATCAAAGCCATCAATCATCATATTCATATGGATGGATTGAAAGTAAATCAAGTGCAAACCACAATTGTATTGGAAATACAACAAGATATAATGAATGAGAGTTGGGGAAAATGGTATTGATGGAGATGCAGTGGTTGATGATAAAGGGGATGATGCATTATCCTCCAATGATCTATGAAGAAGCAAGGATTTTCCCTTCTCCAAGTTCCTCCTCCAGATCCCTCTCTGGCATGGTGTTTCAAGGGAGAATATCATTTTGTGGCCCCGAAAGTTGGGGCGCCCAGGCAACGCGGTACCCAAGTTCCCTAAAATCAGCCGCGATGACTACAGTTGGTGTGCCAAATACTCAGAGGGTCTTTTTCGGCACGAATTCAACTTTACGTTTCAATACAAAATATCAGGCTAACGGCCGTCAAGTTGGCCCCCGCCGCTTCGCCGTTATGTCGCTCCCGTCGCTTAGGTGTCAATTAGGCTTGCAGCGTTGGCGCCTGCATCCATTACGCGTCTTCTTCTTTCCCAGAGCGGCAATCTGTGGGGCGTCGCAGCCATGGCGCGGAGCTGGGACATGGACGAACCTTCTCGGCCCATCTCTCCTCCCTGTAGGCTTGCAGCGTTGGCGCCTGCATCCATTACGCATTTTCTTCTTCCCTGGAGCGACAATCTGTGGTCGCGGCCATGGTGCAGAGCTGGGACGTGACGAACCTGCTCGGCCCCGCTCTCAACCCCATCCCGAGTCGGAGCTCGCCCTCACCATGGACGCACCCATGGCATGATGCGAGGACGAGAATTGGTTCCTGGTGAGATCTGTCACCGTGTCGACCATGCTTGGTTCTATTTTCCTCCTCTAGAATCCGAGCTCGTCGTCGCCGTGGTTGCACCTGCACCAATTCTGCCACCTCTGCCGAGATCTCTGTGGTAGATCAAGTTCTGCCATGTTGGACCTGTAAGTGAATTCAGAGCTCGGCGGTGGCAACACGTTATTGAACCTGTAAGTAATTTGCTGAAGACTGCGTGCCGCTCCAAGGTCTTCGGCTGATGCCTTCGGCTTTTGCCAACGTCCACCGTTGATGTGAGATCATTTAGTTACTTAAATACAAAATTTCAACCAATTTAACTTGTTGATGTATTCCTTGACAATTATAATATAATCGAGCACTAGAAATATTTTGTAGTGTGCATGAGCATGATCAGTAATATAATTGAACACTAGAAATTTTAAGGCACTCCATATAAAGGAGTAGATTAATATAGAAGGTTCACCAGAGACACCACGGATATATTGTCTTACATGCCACACATAGGTAATAATTAACTAAAACAAAATAAAAGCAGGGACGGCAGCAGGAGGCCAGGACACATAGACGCCTAGCAGGGCAGGGGCATATCAGCAGGAGGCAGGGACAACCTAGTCGATGGGATACAGGCAGGTCCTAATGTAGTCCTAGAGGAATTTGCCGAAGGCTGCGTGCCGCGCCAAGGTAATCGGCCTATGCCTTCTTCCTCCGCCTTTGCTAACGTCCATCGCATGCTGGATCATGCTATTGAGGTCCACGTTGATTGCTCTGCAACAGAATGGGCAAAACAGTCTCCCCCTACGATGGAAACGGATTAGCCCACACCATAACCGCCTCAGCACGTAGCGGCTCTTGTTGTCCCTGGATACCTTGCTATCGTCCACTTCATCATCATCATCCTTTTGATTTTTAAGAACATAACTTAGAACTCATACATATGATTGAATTGTATTACAACTCAAGAATTGACAACATGTATATGTAAGAAAATATATCCATGGATATCAAAGATAAAGCATCTCAGCAATAGTTTGATCGGTTCATATATCATTTCATCTCAACACAATGACAAATAATTGCATTAGAGTGTATGTAGAATAAAGATTGCAACCTCATAAGTTTCTTCAGGGATGGCGTGAGTAAACCAAGTAACAATTGAACAACCTATATTGTTCTTGTACATCGCCCCAGGTTCACTAACTCATCCCTGAAAAAATCTAACACTAATGTGTCTGCCTCTCTTTTGGGACAAATTTTAATCATTGGCCACAATAAGAAATTGAAATGTAATCGTACAAAACAATATTCAGGGATATACATAGTCAGGTACAAAAACAAGCCTAAATATTGTAATTATAAATTAAAAAACCAAACAATTAATCTTCAGGTACATGGTAAAAAATACTTATGATCAAAACCATTCATATACATATGCATCATACGAATCATTAAAAGATCAGAAACAATTCAAGGATCATATATGTAGTTCCATACGAGAATAAATCTAGGGCCTCATAATTTGTTTCAGAGATGGAGTTGGCGAACCAAAGTACCAACAGCACAACCTATATTGTTTGTGTGCATTGCTGCCTCAGGTTCACCAACCCATCCCTAAAACACGACACCATCATATGTGTCTCCCTTGAACTCTTTTGGGGAAAATTTCAATCATCAGCCTCGGTGACAAACTAAAATGTAATTCTTATACACTATGAATGCATGGAATAGATAATTCAAATATCATAGTTCTATGAATGTAGAATAAAGATTGCAGCCTCATAAGTTTCTTCAGGGATGGCGTAAGCGAACCAAGTAACAATTGCACAGCTTATATTGATCTTGTACATGGCCCCAGGTTCGCTAACTCATCCCTGAAAAAATCTGACACAAATGTGTCTGCCTCTCTTTGGAGCAAATTTGAATCATTGGATACAATAAGAAATTGAAATGTAATCGTACAAAACAATATTCAGGGATATACATATGCATCATACGATGCATTCATAGATCAGAAACAATACAAAGGTTATATATATAGGTTCCATATGAGAAAAAAAATTAGGGCCTCATTTTTTTCAGAGATGGAGTCGGAGAACCAAAATACCAACAACATAACCTATATTGTTTATGTGCATTGCTGCCTCAGGTTCACTAACCATCCCTAAGAAAACAACACCATCAGATGCCCTTGCACTATTTTGGGGCAAAATTGAATCATTGGGCTCAGTAAGGAATAGAAATGTAATGTTATAGGCATGTTGTGTATCAAAATCAACACTCAACTAGCAAACTCAACTAGATGACAGATGAGCGGATTGAGATTTTGTGACTAGACGGATTGAGGTTTTGTGACTAGATGGCAGATGCATCAATTGACCGATCGAACCATATATATACTACCCTACTTCAAGAGCAAAAGAATCTGTACACGATTGAGCAAATCCTATGTATGAACAGTGAAATCTGCGGCTACGACTAGAGAAGCTAGCAATGTAGTACCTCGGACTCCTCATTAGGGACCTCCTCCTCGAACTCGTCATTCTCCGCGATTTCGTCGAAGATTTCTTAGATGGTGATGGGGTCGTTGATGTAGAGCACTGGATTGCCTCCGCCTACCGCCTGCCCCCCATCCAGATCTGCCGCTGGCACCACGACGTTGTCAGCCAGGACGTTGTTGGCCACCTGCTGCTCAGCAGCGACGGCTACTAGATGGACGGATGGGCTCGAACCCTCAATGGCGCGGCGACGAGAGGCGTTCGTTCCCGGAGAAGACGCCTCCGCCTGCTTGGCGATGACCGAGCCATCTGCTGCTGCGCCTTCAACTGGCTTGACCTCTGGCTCGTGTCCATGTGTACGCTTCATGGCGCACCTAGGGAAGGAGGTAGTGCAAGCGACGGATCTTCGGCGAGCGCGCGGTAGGTGCAGATTGGGGTCTTGAGACTAGATAGACTGGGAGAAAATGACACGAGCACATGGAAGAAGAAGGTCGAGCGGGTTTATAAACACTGGACCGTTCGTAGTCCTCGAGTGGACACGTGTGGTGGGAGGGGGGCGGGGGGCTACCACGATCTCCACCTTTTTTTTGGGTTCCCTTTTTTTTAAACAGCCACGATCTCCACTTTAGAGTTGCATTGAAAACACGCTCATGGCAGACCTTGATTCCACTGCATGCAAGTGGCACGGAACCAATTTCTAGCAACGTTAGATCTACTCGAGGGGGGCCCTTGACTCATGAAAGTTACTAGCGGTAGGGCCCAGTTGGAAGTAAGATTGAGAGCACTGCGTAAAAATGGGATATGTCTTATTAAAATCAAGTGGCAATAAATTGCAGTGTCCCGTCGACAACCGTGCACTCGATGACCTCGTTGCCATGTGCATGTGTTGTAGTAGAAGTAGTAGCCTTTGTAGACTAGATTAAACGTGACATGACCACTCGACGACTTTTTCCATGGATGGCATCATGTTCCTTCTTGTAGAGGGAGATGTCCGTGTTGTCTCACGCTTAGGGAGACGTCCGTGTTGTATCTCGCTGTACTGTGAAGGGCACGACGTGTGCAACGATTATCGTTGGATCACACAGGATCAACGGTTGGTGCGTACGATTGATACATTGCAAATGTATCAATAATTTTTGATGTTCCATGCTTTGTTTTATCCACTTTCTTGTGTTTGTTCCAACTTTGGAGTACTTTTCATATGATTTCTTGGACTAACCTATTAACAAGAGCCATAGTGCCAGCTGCCTGTTTTCTGCTGTTTTTGGTTCCAGGAAAGTCAAAAAATGAATATTCTCGGAATTGGACGGGACAAAAGCCAAAGTGCCTATTTTTCCGGAAGTCATCAAGTGCCAGAATACGAGACGGAGAGGGGCCAGGGGGCCACCACACCACCTGGCCATGCGGCCAGGCCTGGCCCACGCCAGGGGGTGGTGTGGCCGCTCCCGGCACCCCCTCGGCCTCCCCTTCTGCCTATAAGATGCCCTCGGGATGAAAACCCTAAGTACCCGATCAAAAATCCACGAAAGAGTCTGTAGCCGCCATCATCTCCATCCCTAGATCGGGAGGGATCTGAAGCTCTTCCCGGCACCTGCGGAGAGGGAATTCACCCTGGAGGCCTTCTTCATCACCATGCAAGCCTCCGGTGTGATGCGTGAGTAGTTCATCCTTGGACTATGGATCCATGTAGTAGCTAGATGGCTGGTTCTCCTCCTTTGTGCTTTCATGTTTAGATCTTGTGAGCTCTGTTCATGATCAAGATCATCTATTTGTAATTCTGAATGTTCTGTTTGCGGGGATCCGATGGATATTGAGATGCTATTTCAGATTGATTATTGATTATATCATGTCTTTGTTATTTGTGATCTTGCATGCTTTCCGTTGTTAGTAGCTATCTTGGCCAAGTAGATGCTAGCAACTCGAAGAGTTAGTATTTTATGCTCGATAGTGGGTTCATGCCTCTGGTAATCTGGGGAAGTGACAGAAATCTCTAAGGTACTAGATGTGATGTTGCTACTACGGAGAAAACAACAATCCTTTATTCATAGAACAATCATGTTGTTTACTTTACACGATTCAGAAGCAATAATCATTGCTTGCAACTTAATCTTGGAGGGGTTCGGATGATAACCTGAAGGTGGATTATTAGTCATAGATGCAGTTGGATGGCGGTCTATGTATAATGTTGTAATGCCCAATCAAGTCTCAAAGGAGTCAATATGATTAGTATATGCATGTATTGCTTTCTCGATGTTTGTCAATTGCCCCGCTATAATTTGTTCACCCAGCATGTTATCTATCTAAGGAGAGCCACCTCTAGTGAACTATGGATCCCTGTCCTTGTCTTTGCATACAATCTATAAACTGTTTACTGCTTTGTGTTTACTTTCTGCAAACTATTACTTATTTCCATTCGATACGTTTAATCCTTTGTTTTCTGCAAAACACGGTGAGATTGACAACCTCATCGCAAGTTGGGGACAAAGTTCTGTGGCTGTGTTGTGCAGTTCTCCACGTTTCTACTAGCACCGGTAGTGCGCCCTGCCAAAGCTCAACTAGTAACACCTTTGGGGTGTTTCCTTGCTCCTACTGGTTCGATTAAACCTTGGTTTCATAATTGAGGGAAACTTGCTGCTGTGCTCATCATACCTTCCTCTTGGGGTTCCCAACGAGCTCTACATCAACACCGCACCAGCACTTTTCTGGGTGTCGTGCATTGAGCCATCAAGCATTTTTCTGGCGCCGTTGCTGGGGAGTCAAGGACATCTTCACAAGGGGAGTCCCTCATAACCAATCTCTTTACTTTGTTATTTTTGTTTTGCTTAGTTTCTTTTTGCTTAGTTTGCTTGTTTTGTTATTCAAAAACACAAAAAAAATAGTTTTACTAGTTTGCTTTCTTACTTCAAAAACACAAAAAAAATAGTTCCTTTCTTAAAGTTGCCACTATGTCTAGCCTTGCTCCAGTCACTATGTCACCCGAGGAAATGATTTTCACTTTTAAACAAGGAATTGAGGAAAGTTTTAAAGAAGCTTGGTCTAGAGTCTCTGATCTACATGAAAAAACTGAGCCTAAAATGACTCAAAGCTTGTTCCTTAGCAGATTTTACCTTGGGATTGCTCTTTGCTATAGATATGCTTTAGATGCTGTTGCGGGAGGAGATTTCCTCCAATGTAATGAGGATTATGCTATTAATGCTATAAAGAAATTGATCCTCACTTACAACATGCCTAGCCAAACTGATATTTCTTTCGAAAAATATTTGCTAGGTTGAACACTCTTGAGACTAGCACTACTAGCTTAGAAAATTGCTATAATACGCTTAGGGAGCATCAAAATCATGTTCCAATAAATTTTGAACCATCAAAGTGGCTCCCTACAGTAAATATTGAGATGAACACTGAAACTTTTCAAGCTCGCTGTGATATCATGTCTAAATTTTGTCTTATGCCCAACGATATTTATAAATCTCTGAATACTTGGGGGCTCACTGAAGGAGGAAAATAAATATCCCTTGCTAATAATACTACCATATTACCTCTTGGAATAGCTGAATGAGTGTTTACAAAGATCCTTGGGAAAATGATTTCTATTGATTATCTTGTTATTGAATGTGCAGGAAAAGGACAAATTACACTTGGAAGGTCCCTATTAGAACTCCTTGGAGCAATAATAGATGTGGTAAAGGGGACCCTGCACCTTTCTTCTCCATCAAACAATCATATTTTCCCCAAGGTTAAGAATAAAAGTAAGAGAGGTAAGGGCAAGAAATTTGGTCTTAATGCTTCTTCACTTGAGAACACTTGATTCTTTCTTGCTTCTTATGCCTAACTTAAAGGCGTTAAAGAAAAGTACTTATTGGGAGATAACCCAAAAGTTTTAGATGAGTCTTGGAAGTCAGTAATAACCGCTCCTTATCCTTTTTATTTGCTTTTTGTGCCAAGAGTAACCTGTAATGAGAGAGAAGTAATGATTGGGAAAGTTGCTGTCCCGAAATAGATTTCTGTGCTTCACCGTAAAAATTCGTGTAAAATCTCTGAACGTCTTTTTGAGGCGTGAATTTTTGTGCTTCTGCCCCAGGTTGTTATCTAACTTTCGTTAGTTCAACACTTTTTGATTTGAGCAACAGAAGGTCTTCTAAAAAATTCGTCTATACCTGCTGGTCTGTTTTAACAGATTTCTGCCATTTTCTGCATTTGCTTCTTGTTGGTCCCTTTTTGAGTTCTTTTGGGGAATTGATCTTTTTAAGAGAAGTGCTACAGTATCTAGTGTTCTAATGGAAGTTTATTTGGTGTTAGAACTGAACCTTAAGACTTATTTATCTTGAGTGCACTAATGTTGCTAAAAAGATTGTGTGAAGTTTTGTATGAAAGAAAAATTTCAGGTGTATGGAAGGAATGAGTAATGAGATGAAGGATGGACTAAAGCTCAAGATTGGGGATGCCACGCGTGTCACCCCAAGAAATATCCAAGAAGTACAAGCGTCAAATCTTGGGGATGCCCAAGGCAGCCCCTTCTTCATCAGTAAAAATCACAGGTTTCTTCCAAACGCTTCATTTTTATTGTTTCTTGCACAGTTGTGTTGTTCTTGGAGCGTCTTCTTTTTTGTTTTCGTTTTGGTTTTTAGTTTGCTTGGTTTTCTTAGTTTTATAAATAAATTTGTTGGACCCCCTCTTTCATACATTGGTTTGTAAATAGTTTGGTTTGGTTTGGAAAAGAGTAGGAAAGTTCATGCTTATGTGGTAAAAAGAGCTCGTTTTTGACTGTGGCCTATGCTTTGTCATGCCATGCTTGATATTGTTTTGGCTTTATGCTTAGTATTCTTTGTTGTATCATGACTTGTTATAAACAATTGATATTGCTTAATGTGCCTTGGATGAATCATGCGTTGTTTTAGCATATTAAATCATAGTATAGTGGTATTCTCCTTTGATGCTTTATTTGGGTTGACTTGGCGCATGCTCACACCATGTTATGACTATCTCAAGTCACCATAGCCTTTATGATCCTTTAGTTTTCAACTTGTAGTATCACTTTATGCTTTGATCAATGATGTTTTGTCGCTCTGCATGATTATGGCCATTATTGCTCTCTTAGTTTGTCGCTCCCAGTCTTTTGCTAGCCTCCATAACAAAGTATGAGTTCCACTCATGCATCCAACTCCCTAAACCAAGTTATTCCAAAGAGTCCACCATACCTACCTATTAGCTTATGCTATTCCAAGTATATTCATGCTTTTGTTTACCTTCCAAATTAAACTTGCTATGAGAAAACTAGTGATTAAAGCTCTCACGAACTTGATGGCACACTTTACTTTTTTGCATCTATTAAACTTGAACCATTGGGTCCTTCTTTGTTGCGTATATGTGATGACCCACAAGTATAGGGGGTGTATCGCAGTATTTTCGAGGGAAGTGAAACCCAATTTATTGATTCGACACAAGGGGAGCCAATGAATATTTATAAGCCTTAACAACTGAGTTGTCAATTTAGCTGCACCTGGAAACAATCTTGCTCATAGTAGTTTATCAATAGCAACAGTTTTGTAGTAGGAATAGTAAAATAGCAGCAGTAGTAAAGCAAAGACAGTAATAACAAAAGCAGTAAACAGTAGGATTCGAGTGCGGTAGGCATAGGGATGGATTGACGGGCGTTGCATGGACAAGACAATTCACATAGCAATCAGAACATAGGGCAATTGCAGATAAATAAGATAAAGCATCCAAGTACTAGATAATCCTAGGCATGTGTTCCATATATAGTCATACGTGCTCGCAATAAGAACTTGCACAACATATTTTGTCCTGCCAGCCCATTTGCAGCGGGGCCTCTAGGGAACTACTGGCAATTAAGGTGCTCCTTTTAATAGAGCATCGGAGCAAAGCATTAACACTCCGTGAACACATGTGATCCTCACATCAAAGCCATTCCCTTCCGGTTATCCCGATTTCTGTCACTTCGGGGCCATAGGTTCCGGACAACAACGTGTGTATACAACTTGTAGATAAGACCAGAAACAATACTATCATAATGAATCAATAACATGTTCAGATCTGAAATCATGGCACTCGGGCCCTAGTGACAAGCATTAAGCACAACAAGTCGTAACAAAGTCATAAAGCACTAATAAAAGATACTAGGCACCATGCCCTAAAAATCTGATGCCATTACATGAACGATCTCATCCAATCCCTACCATCCCCATAACCTACAACGGGGGATTACTCACTCATAGATGGGGGAAACATGGATGGTCGATGGAGAAGTGATGGTGATGATGATGGCGATGATCTCCTCCAATTCCCCGTCCCGGCAGGGTGCCAGAACGGAGTTTCTGGTGCTGTTTTTGGAATCTGGTGGTGGCGGCGGAGCGGAATTCCTTCTGGAAAAACGTCGACCCCCTCGAAGTTTTTAGGTCAGAAGGCTCCTTATAGGCGAAGAGGGAGACCGAGGGGGTGCCTGGGGGGCCCACACCACCTGGCGCCTGGCCCGCGCCAGCAGGTGGTGTGGCCACCCCCTCGCTCTTGTCCGTCTCGTATTCTGGATCCTTGAGTCTTCGGGTGAAATAGGATTTTTGGCATATTTTCCCGGATTTTTCCTGATAGTTGGTTTTCTGCACAAAAAGTAGACACCAAGGCAATTCTGCTGAAAAATACAATCCGCATTAGTTGTATCCAAATCACACAAGTATAGAGGAGAAACAATAGCAAAAGTGTTCGGGAAAGTAGATACGTTTTGGACGTATCAACTCCCCCCAAGCTTAGCTTATTGCTTGTCCTCAAGCAATTCAGTTGAAAACTGAGTGCGATAAAAGAACTTTCACGAACACATTTGCTTCATAAGATGTAAATATTCTCAGCAATGTGATCAACTACTTAGATAGTTCATAATAAAGAGTATGCAACTGAGTCTACTTAATAGTCATTGCAAGCTATGAAGAGATTCCAACTCATGAATAATAAGTAGCATGAGGCACAAACATAAGCAACATTACAATGCTCATAAAAAGGTATGATAGAGTGGTATCTCGCTTGCCTTTGATTATGAATGCCAAGGCACCTCTGAAGTTCAAGTGATGACTAGAAGTAAAGATATCAAGGATAGAAGCATCAAAGTCATAACACAAATAATCAAGTAATGGAACAAACACAAAGAATGACAACTATGCTCTCAAGAAGGTGCTCAGAGAATAAATGGAGACTCAACAAGTAAAGAAAAAGGTTTTGAATAATTTGAAAGGCCTCCAAATGTTGAAAGTATGGTACTCGTTAGCTTTGAGCTCTCATTGCCCCTATCATAAGCATCTTTAATGTGGTTAAGGTGAAAGTGACACAACTAAGAGGATATGCTTGACAAGTTATAAATCAAAGTCTCATGCCCCTTACTTACGAATACTGATCCTCATGCTACTCAACTTCAGTTACAAGTAAGCTCTTGCCATTGTAAGTATATACGTATCATAGAGAACCGCCAACGGGGTACCCCTTGCATATGATACAGGAGCTATCCCATAATCAAAATGACAAGGCAAGCAGACAATGAGCATCTCAGCGATCTTTTTATTTACTATGTGCATAGATTTTTATTGAGGATGCTTCATAGAATGCTCATTACTTGCTTTGCAAGTTTCCACCATGATTAGGCATGGCTTAGGCTAGCGGCCCGGGCGTTTCTCTAACATACATATAAACTCCATGATCTTACAAGTTCCACTTTTATTTCACACCGTCGGGATCCATAAGTAAAAGAACATGATATCAACTAGGTACAAGTACCAATGAAATGTTGAAAGCGGTCCCCATGATACATGGTTCTGCTAACTTCAACTCATAAAGCGCAAGCATATACGCAACAAAGAAGGACGCAATGGTTCAGGTTTATTAAGTGCAAGAAAATAAAGTGTGCCATCAAGTTCATGAGAGCTTTACTAACTAACTTTCTCATAACAAGCAAACATTTTATTCGGAAGAAAACAAGGCATATTGAATATGCACGGAGGTAGCAAATGATGCTAATGGGTAGGTATGGTGGACACTTTGGAAATATTTGGTTTAGGGAGTTGGGAACTTGAGTAAAACATACTCAGTGAAAGTGAAGGCTAGCAATAGTAAGGGAGCGACAAACGAGAGAGCAATAGCTGTCATTATCATGCTTGCAACAAAACAGGACTACTCATGGCATGAAAGTGATTCAAGATCCTCAAGGCAAAATAATTCATCAAGGCTTAACTGATTATCACAGTCACGTGCATGCGTGAGCATGTGCCAAGTCAATTCAAATGAAACATTCAGAGGAGGATACCACGGTGTCATACCAATTTATGAATAGAGCAATGCAAGCAAACATTCATAAGACATGCTACAAACTTTTAGCGAGCTGGGGTTAATCATAAGAAAGCAAGAACTACTAAGCATCCAAAGAAAACATACACTCTACATGAACGGACTAAGCAAGCTCACAATGATGAGTATATGTACAAAAATGAAAACAAATAGAGTTCGTTACCAGCCTCTTACCACGCCTCAAGTTGTCATTAATCCTCATTATTGCTCTTCACTTGTGTGGCTTGAATAATAATATGAAACCAAAATCCACTGAGGACTGCTGAACCCTGTAGCAAACTCACAAAACCAAAGAAGAACGACAAATATTTTTGGTGTTTTCGATTTTTAAACAAGAGCCAAAAGGGAAAAACAAGCAAAGCAAAATCTTTTTGGGTTTTTCGAATAGTTCAAACAAAGCAAAAAGGGAAAAGCAAACCAAGGCAAAAAAAAGAAGCAAACCAAAGAGAAACAACAGAAATATTTTTGGTATTTTTGTGTTTTTAGAAAGCAAAAGCAAAAGAAGAACGGAAACTAAAAAGAGAATGAAAACATGAATATACAAAGTGCCGACGCAACATGATACGAAGATGAGTGTGGTGTCGGCGTACCTCCCCCCAAGCTTAGGCTTTTGGCCTAAGTGGGTATCAATCCCATGCTGGCCAGGATGAAGTGTCACCCTGGTACGACGAAGAGGTCCCCTCATCCTGGTGCGAACTCGAGTATGTCCCCCCGTAATGCGTGGAGTAATCATAGGAGGGCACATCGTCCTGGTGCTGCTCGTGGAAACCCAGCAAGCGAAGCTGCTTGTCCACCTCCTCCTTGGAGCACGACCACGGTCTCCTGTGAACACTAAACAAAGCAGGCTATGGCAAAAGGATCTCCCTTTCATCCCCGTTAGTGAAAAGCATCCTATATACTAGATTGTTCAAATCAGAGGTAGCAGTGACAAAGTGATGAGTTTTCATGGCAACAAGGTCAAGCCTCTGTGGTGCCAGCATAGCATCATAGGGATCCACTAAAAGACCTAATGCATTGACTATACGCGAGGCAATGATGCCCCCATAGATAGGCCCCCTAGCAGCTAGGCGGCGAGCAATGAGTGAGCCAAGATTGTACCGAGTATCATTGTTAAGCGCAGCAGCAAGGAATGCTAAATGATAGTTGGAGATATTACTTGTGTTCTCCCTACCAAGTACACTAGTAGCAAGATAATATGCAAAGTATCTAAGAGTAGGGAGTTGGATATTTCTTATCTTTCCGCGATGCGCCACACGGTCATCATCATTAGTCACCCCTCGGTAAAGCTCCAACAAGTCAGCGGGTCGCCCTTGAATTTTCTTCACGGTTCCTGTCATGCGCACACCTACAATACTGCAAAATCTCTCCAAAGGCATGGTGAAGGGCAGATCATAGATTTTAAAAGAGACAGTAGACTGATAGGGTGTGTTAGTAAACATGAAGCTCTCAACAAAAGTTTTGGTGAGCATAGCGTATTGCGCACTCTCATCTTGCTTATATAAGGTCAAACCAACCCTCTCAATCAGTAGCAAGAAATCATCAAGAATACCCGCAGCTTGTAAGAAAGTAAAACAAGGAAAAGAGGATGGGTGAGCATCCTCATCATCCCTTTCACTACCAATACGAGTTGCAATGAGATCTTCATTGTATGATGGCCTAGCTTGAGAGGCTGTCCTCGAGGGCCTCGACCTCCTAGGTGCATCACTCTCAAATATCTCTCCAAAAGTATGGTTGTTCATGCTTGGTATTCTGAAATTTAAACACCTATTAAACAAGTGATTGCAAAGTAAATATAATGAAGGATTCTACTCATAGAGACTTGCAAGAGGACTAAACATGCATCAAAACTATATCTCTAAGCATCAAACAAGCTTACAAGCTCTCATAACCAGTCACCTACAGCAGCAAAATACTCAATATATAATACACTAAACACAAATCTACTTGGACAAGGGGAGGAGTCACATACCAGGGAACAAATACTCCAAATTTCAGCAAGAAAGATGGGCTGAGCAAGGAGATCGAAAAAATCGAGAGCAAGCATAGCAAGAATGCGATTTTGATCTATGAACTGGAGCTTACTCGGGAGAGAGAAGAAAGTGGCAGGTGAGAGAGTTAGTGGGGGGCAGGGGTGGCCCACACCAGGGCATGGCGCCACCCAAGGCTGGCCGCGCCACCATGTGGTGTGCCTTTCTGGTGGGCCCCCCTCGTACCTCCCAGGTACTCCTCTTCCCCTTTTTCACGTAAAAATTTAATATGAATTTTCTGGAATTTTTCGAGACACTTTATTTTTGGGCATTTTTCAAAAATAGAAGAATGATTTTTCTGACAGACAGATTTTTTTTCTTTTGGAAACATGATGCAAGGATAAAAAACAAGGCTAGAACTATAGAAGTTCTAACATACAAGCAACTAACAACAAAAGGAAAACTAAACGAAAGCAAAAACTAAAATGCAAAGGATAGAAATAAACGGAGATAATCATAATGAAAAGATTGTTTTGTTCAATGGAATCCTTTTGTTAACAAGGTTGATCAAGTCTTGCTACCAAAACAATTGCATATGAGGCAAAACTTTGTACTCCACTAATGATTATGTTACCTCAACCTTGATAGCAATGGTCCCAATCATAATAGTTTCAAATTTTTCTCTTGGTATGGGACAATATATTTCTCCAACTTGAATGCCTTCAACATTTTCAATTGAGTTCAAACCATAAGTCCTTTCAATCTTATTGGGGAAATAGACAGTATGTTCCTTGTCATTAACATTGAAGGTCACCTTTCCTTGATTACAATTAATAACAGCTCCTGCAGATTAAGAAAAGGTCTCCCAAGAATAATAGACATATTATCATCTTCAGGCATCTCAAGCACAACAAAATCAGTTAATAACAAGCAATTGTGAGCCACCTGAATAGGTACATCCTCACATATACCCACAAGAATAGTGGTAGATTTATCAGCCATTTGCAAAGATATATCAGTTGGTATTAATTTTTCAAGGTGAAGCCTCTTATAGAGAAAGAAAGGCATAACACTAACTCCAGCTCCCAAATCACACAAAGCAGTTCTAACATAATTGTTCTTAATAGAGCAAGGGATAGTTGGAATCCCTGGGTCTCCAAGTTTCTTAGGAACCTTACCATTGAAGGAATAATTAGCAAGCAAAGTAGAAATTTCTTCATTAGGGATCTTCCTATTATTCGAGACAATGTCCTTCATATACTTTGAGTAAGGAGGCAATTTGATAGCATCAGTCAAAGGAATTTGCAAGAATAAAGGCTTCATCCACTCACAAAACTTATTATAGTGTTCATCTTCCTTTGACTTGTGTTTCTTATCAGGGAAAGGCATAGGTTTTTGGACCCAAGGTTCTATTTCACTACCATGTTTCTTAGCAATAAAATCTTCTTTGGTGTATTTAGTATTCTTAGTGTGGTTTTCAGGTTCTTCTTCAACTTTTTCTTCATTAGGAACTTCATTTTCTTCATTAGCACTTTCCGTTTCAGCATCAGAGATAGATATACTATTAGGATCTATAGCAGGTTCAGAGGGTTCTACAACAGTTTTATGTTTCTTTTTCCTTTTCTTACGAGTAGAACCACTATTTTCAGCTTGTTGAGAATCCTGCTCAATTCTTTTGGGATGCCCCTCAGGATATAGAGGATCCTGGGTAGCAGCACCACTTCTAGTTCTAATTTCATAATCATGTTTTTCTTTAGCAGCATTAACTAGCAAGTCGTTTTGCACTTTAACGAGTTGATCTATTTGAGTTTGAACCATTTGAAAGTGTTTAACAATCATTTTAACATCATTAGAGGTTCTTTCCACAATATCTTTCAACTCAACAATAGCTCTAGTGTTTTCCATTAGATGATTTTGCACCCTTTTATTAAAGTTATCCTGCTTAACAATAAAGATATCAAATTCTTCTAAGCATTGATCAGGAGGTTTAGAGTAAGGGATATCACCTTCATCAAAGTGTTGGAGAGAGTGTACCTCAATAGTGGATGAGTAGGGAAGAGGCTTACATAATTCTTCTATAGGAGGTAAATTCTTGACATATGCAGCTTTAATTCCCTTCTCCTTAAGACATTTCTTAGCTTCCTTCATCACTTCATCATTTAATTCAATGACTCCTCTCTTCTTTGATGTTGGAATAGGCACCGGAATAGAAGGTTTAGGTACAATTAATTCAGGTATAGCTTGTTTAGGAGGATTCCAATCTTCATAATTCTTACTTATTTTAGCCATCAATTCCTCAGCTTCCTTAGGAGTCCTATTCCTGAAAACACAATCAGCACAACTTTTTAGGTATGTCCTAGATTCCTCGATTAGTCCATTATAAAATATATCAAGAAGCTCATTCTTAGGTAATGGACTTCCATCTTGTGCATGAAACAAAGCACAAAACCTTGCCCAAGATTCAGGCAATACCTCTTTTTCTCCCTGTTTAAAATCAAAAAGTTCCTGCAAAATAGCATGTCTAGCACTAGGAGGAAAATATTTCTGCAGGAAAGTACTAATCAAGCACTCAGGGCTATCAATATATCCAGGAGGTAAATTACTAAACCAAGTTTTAGCTTCTCCTTTCAATGAAAAGGGGAAAATCTTAGCAACAAAGTAAGTACACATCTTAATATCATCAGAAAACAAGCCACTTATGGTAGAAAGTTCATTCATATGTGCTACCGCACTTTCATTCTTAGTCCCAAAAAAGGTTCTTTCTCGACAATAGCTATGTAAGATAGATCGAGAGAAAAATCATAATCTTCATCTATAATGTTTATGGGAGAAGCAGCAAACTTAGCAGCAGGAGATAATTTGGGTCTAATAGTACGCCTCTCAAGGAGACTCTTAGCAGCGCTCCTATCATGGTTGTTCTTACATTCTTTAATAAACTCATCGGTCATCTCAACATAACCATCTTCAATATCATAACTCTCACTAGACTCAGGTGAGCTAACAGGTGTGGTAGTGTCTTCATTAGGAGTTTCGGTATTTCCAGCTATAGTTCTAGCAATCGTAGCATCTAGGAAAGGACCTAATGAACCACTCTTATCAAGCACAGTAGAAGCAACATCATAAGCATCAGAAGTTTCAGATTCAGTAGTAGTAGCAGTGTGTGTAGCATGTGTATGTGGTGGTGTAAGGAACTTACTCAAAAAAGACGGTGAATCAAGAGCAACAGAGGTGTTCAGAACCGTACCTTTTCTTCTGTGGATGGTAAAACAGGAACCTTGCCATCACGAGACTTGCCCATGATGGATGGATAGCAGTGAACAATAGAGAATCCAAGTGAGCTTGATAAATAAAGCTATGCTCCCCGACAAGTATAGGGGGTGTATCGCAGTATTTTCGAGGGAAGTGAAACCCAATTTATTGATTCGACACAAGGGGAGCCAAAGTATATTTATAAGCCTTAACAACTGAGTTGTCAATTCAGCTGCACCTGGAAACAATCTTGCTCACAGCAGTTTATCAGTAGCAACAGTTTTGTAGTAGGAATAGTAAAGTAGCAGCAGTAGTAAAGCAAAGACAGTAGTAACAAAAGCAGTAAACAGTGGGATTCGAGTGCGGTAGGCATAGGGATGGATGGACGGGCGTTGCATGGAAAAGACAATTCACATAGCAATCAGAACATAGGGCAATTGTAGATAAATAAGATAAAGCATCGAAGTACTAGATAATCCTAGGCATGTGTTCCATATATAGTCATACGTGCTCGCAATGAGAACTTGCACAACATCTTTTGTCCTGCCAGCCTGTTTGCAGCGGGGCCTCTAGGAACTATCGGCAATTAAGGTGCTCCTTTTAATAGAGCACCGGAGCAAAGCATTAACACTCCATGAACACATGTGATCCTCACATCAAAGCCATTCCCTTCCGGTTATCCCGATTTCTGTCACTTCGGGGCCATAGGTTCCGGACAACAACGTGTGTATACAACTTGCAGATAAGACCAGAAACAATACTATCATAATGAATCAATAACATGTTCAGATCTGAAATCATGGCACTCGGGCCCTAGTGACAAGCATTAAGCACAACAAGTCGCAACAAATTCATAAAGCACTAATAAAAGATACTAGGCACCATGCCCTAACAATCTGATGCCATTACATGAACGATCTCATCCAATCCCTACCATCCCCATAGCCTACAGCGGGGGATTACTCACTCATAGATGGGGGAAACATGGATGGTCGATGGAGAAGCGATGGTGATGATGATGGCGATGATCTCCTCCAATTCCCCATCCGGCAGTGCGGAATGGAGTTTCGGTGTTGTTTCGTGGAATCTGGTGGTGGCGGCGAATGGAACTCCTTCTGGAAAACATCGAACCCCAAGTTTTTAGGTCAAGGCTCCTTATAGCGAAGAGGGAGACTGAGGGTGCTGGGGCCCACCACCACCTGGCGCGGCTGGCTCTTCTCTGCGCCCCGTGATTCTTCTGGCTCCTAGAGTCTTCGGGTGAAATAGGATTTTTGGCATATTTTCCCGGATTTTTCCTGATAGTTTGTTTTTTGCACAAAAAGTAGACACCAAGGCAATTCTGCTGAAAACAGCGTCAGTCCGCATTAGTTGTATCCAAATCACACAAGTATAGAGGAGAAACAATAGCAAAAGTGTTCGGGAAAGTAGATACGTTTTGGACGTATCAATATGCTTGCACTTTATAAGTTGAAATTAGCAGAACCATGTTTCATGGGGAATGCTTTCAACATTGCACTTGTACTTTGTACCCCGTTGATATCATGTTATTTTGCTTACAGATCCCGACGGTGTGAAATAAAAGTGGAATTTGTAAGATCATGGAGTTTGTATGTGTGTTAGAGAAACGCCTGGGCCGCTAGCCTAAGCCATGCCTAATCATGGTGGAAACTTGCAGCATCTCCATAATGAGCACTCTATGAAGCATCCTCAATAAAAACCTATGCAAATAGCAAATAAAAAGATCGCTGAGATGCTTATTGTCTGCTTGCCTTGTCATTTTGATTATGGGAAAGCTCCCGTATCATGTGCAAGGGGTACCCCGTTGGTGGTTCTTAATGATACACATATACTTACAATGACAAGAGCTTACTCGTACTGAAGTTGAGTAGCATGAGGATCGGTCTTTGTAAGTAAGGGGCATGAGATTTCGGTTTATAACTTGTCAAGCATATCCTCTTAGTTGTGTCACTTTAACCTTAATCACCTTAAAGATGCTTATGATAGGGGCAATGAGAGCTGAAAGCTATAAGTTTTGGAAGCTCTTTATGAGACTTGAATCCCTACTTCCTTTTATAAAGGCCTTTCTTCCACCATTATATTGAGTCTCCATCTTCTACCTTTATGCACCTACTTTGAGAGCATAGTGGCCATTCTTAGTTCTATGTGCATTGTCCCAAGACTAGTTGATTGATGCATAACTTGATATTGCTTGTTTTAAACTATTGTATCTAGTCACTCTTATGAACTTTGAAGGTGTCCTATGCATTTATATTTGCTACTCTATTGAGGGACAAGATGAATACTATTATGCTATGTTTTCTTTATGTGAAACAAACAAACGTCTTTTAAAACATTGTTATTCATGAATATTTTGTTTGTGCCTTTTCATGTTGCATCATAGTTTATTTGCTTATTGCTAGAACTTTGTCTTTCAGGTTATGATTGAAGTACTATGATCCCAGCTTTGAATGTTTTACAAATACCATGATCAAGTCTTTGATGGTGCATGTCACCTCAAAATTATTCTTTCTTTTTATCACTTACTTACTCGAGGACGAGCAGGAGTTAAGAGTGGGGATGTTGATACATTGCAAATGTATCTATAATTTTTGATGTTCCATGCTTGGTTTTATCCACTTTCTTGTGTCTTGTTCCAACTTTGGAGTACTTTTCATATGATTTCTTGGACTAACCTATTAACAAGAGCCACTGCCACCGCCTGCTTTTCTCTGTTTTTGGTTCCAGGAAAGTCGAAAATGAATATTCTCGAATTGACGGACAAAAGCCAACCTGCCTATTTTCCAGACGTCATCAAGCCGGAGAACGAGACGGAGAGAGGGGGGGGGCCACCACACCTGGCACATGCCGGGCCACCGCCCAAGGAGGTGGAGTGGCTGCTCCCGGCACCCCCTTAGCCTCCACTTCCACCTATAAGATGCCCTCAGGACGAAAACCCTCAGTACCCGATCAAAAATCCACGAAAGAGTCTGTAGCCGCCGTCATCTCCATCCCTAGATCAGGAGGGATCTGAAGCTCTTCCCGCACTCACGGAGAGGGAATTCACCACGAGGCCTTCTTCATCACCATGCAAGCCTCCGATGTGATGCGTGAGTATTTCATCCTTGGACTACGGATCCATGTAGTAGCTAGATGGCTGGTTCTCATCCTTTGTGCTTTCATGTTTAGATCTTGTGAGCTCCGCTCATGATCAAGATCATCTATTTGTAATTCTGCATGTTATGCTTGCGGGGATCCAATGGATATTGAGATGCTACTTCAGATTGATTATTGATTCTATCATGTCTTTGTTATTTGTGATCTTGCATGCTTTCCGTTGTTAGTATCTATCTTGGCCAAGTAGATGCTAGCAACTCCAAGAGTTAGTATTTATGCTCGATAGTGGGTTCATGCCTCTGGTAATCTTGGGAAGTGACAGAAATCTCTAAGTTACTAGATGTGTTATTGCTACTAGGGAGAAAACAACAATCCTTTGTTCATAGAACAAGCGTATTGTTTACTTTACATGCAGTTCGTAAAGCAATAATCTGTTGCTTGCAACTTAATACTGGAGGGGGTTCGGATGATAACCTAAAGGTGGATAATTAGTCATAGATGCAGTTGGATGGCGGTCTATTTATAATGTTGTAATGCCCAATCAAGTCTCAAAGGAGTCAAGATGATTAGTATATGCATGTATTGCTTTCTCGGAGTTTGTCAATTGCCCCGCTGTAATTTGTTCACCCAGCATGTTATCTATCTAAGGAGAGCCACCTCTAGTGAACTATGGATCCCGGTCCTTGTCTTTACATACAATCTATAAACTGTTTACTGCTTTGTGTTTTACTTTCTACAAACTATTACTTCTTTCCATTCGATATGTTTAATCCTTTGTTATCCGCAAAACACGGTGAGATTGACAACCTTAGCGCAAGTTGGGGACAAAGTTCTGTGGTTGTGTTGTGCAGGTCTCCACGTTGCTACTAGCACCGGTAGTGCGCCCTACCAAAGCTCGGCTAGTAACACCTTTGGGGTGTTTCCTTGCTCCTACTGGTTCGATTAAACCTTGGTTTCATAACTGAGGGAAACTTGCTGTTGTGCTCATCATACCTTCCTCTTGGGGTTCCCAACGAGCTCTACATCAACACCGCACCAGCACTTTTCTAGGCTCCATGCATTGAGCCATCAACGATCCGCGTGACAACTATGGCAACCAATCAGGGCATAGCAGACAGAGTGAGCATAGGTTTGGGCTTCTACGAAAGAGAGAGGGGGAACCAAGGGCAAAACTGAGTAGTATCAAAAAACCAAGGGAAAAATTGAGTAGTATCAAAAAACCAAGGGCAAAACTGAGTAGTATAAAAATCGAAAGTGAGTATCTTGTACAATGAAATACGGCATGGCATACATCAAATTATGCCAAGATAGATCCACTAGAGATTATTGCATGTGTGTACTTCTCATAAACCACATATGGATCACCCAGAGTAATTGCATGTATGTTATTCTCACAAACCACACATGGATCCACCAGTGTCATTGCATGTGTTTTCTTTTCATGAACCACACCCAGTGTCATTGCATGTGTGTTCTTCCCACAAACCACACATGGATCCACCAGTGTCACTGGATGTGTTTTCTTTCCATGAACCACACCCAGAGTCATTGCATGTCCGTTCTTTTCACAAACCACATAAGGATCCACCAGTATCATTGGATGTGTTTTCTTTTCATGAACCACACCCAGTGTCACTAGATGTGTGTTCTTTTCATGAACCACAACTAGAGTCATTGGATGTGTGTTCTTTTCATGAACCACAACTAGAGTCATTGGATGTGTGTTCTTTTCATGAACCACAGCTAGAGTCATTGCATGTGTTTTCTTCTCACAAACCACAGCTAGAGTCATTGCATGTTTGTTCTTCTCACAAACCAAACATGGATCCACCAATGTCATTGCATGTCTGTTCTTTTCATGAAACACACCCAGTGTCATTGCATGTGTGTTCTTCTCACAAACCACACATGGATCCACCAGTGTCACTGCATGTCTGTTCTTTTCATGAACCACACCCAGTGTCATTGCATGTGTGTTCTTCTCACAAACCACACATGGATGTGTGTTCTTTTCATGAACCACAACTAAAGTCATTGGATGTGTGTTCTTTTCATGAACCACAGCTAGTGTCATTGCATGTGTGTTCCTGTCATGAACCACACATGGATCCACCAATGGCATTGCATGTGTGTTCTTTTCACAAACCAAACATAGATCAACCAATGGCATTGCATGTGTGTTCTTTTCATGAACCCACATATGGATCAACCAGTGGCATTGCATGTGTGTTCTTTTCACAAACCACACATGGATCCACCAGAGTCATTGCATGTGTGTTCTTTTCACAAACAACATATGGATCAGCAAATGTTATTGCATGTGTGTTCTTTCCACAAACCACATAAGGATCCACCAGTGTCATTGCATGTCTGTTCTTTCCACAAACCACATATGAACCACACCTAGTGTCGTTGCATGTCTGTTCTTTTCCACAAACCACATATGGATCCACCAGTGTCAGTGGATGTGTGTTCTTTTCATGAACCATAGCTAGAGTCATTGCATGTGTGTTTGATACGTCCAAAACGTATCTACTTTCCCGAACACTTTTGCTATTGTTTCTCCTCTATACTTGTGTGATTTGGATACAACTAATGCGGACTGATGCTGTTTTCAGCAGAATTGCCTCGGTGTCTACTTTTTGTGCAGAAAACCAACTATTAGGAAAAATCTGGGAAAATATGCCAAAAATCCTATTTCACCCGAAGACTCCAGGAGCCAGAATACGAGACGGAGAAGAGCCAGGGGATGGCCACACCACCTGCTGGCACGGGCCAGGCCAGGCCGCACCAGGGGGTGGTGTGGGCCCCCCAGGCACCCCCACGGTCTCCCCCTTCACCTATAAGGAGCCTTCTGACCTAAAAACTCTGGGGGTCGACATTTTTCCAGAAGGAGTTCCGCTCCGCCGCCACCACCATATTCCACGAAACAACATTAGAAACTCCGTTCTGGCACCCTGCCAGGACGGGGAATTGGAGGAGATCATCGCCATCATCATCACCATCGCTTCTCCATCGACCATCCATGTTTCCCCCATCTATGAGTGAGTAATCCCCTGCTGTAGGCTATGGGGATGGTAGGGATTGGATGAGATCGTTCATGTAATGGCATTAGATTGTTAGGGCATGGTGCCTAGTATCTTCTATTAGTGCTTTATGACTATGTTGTGACTTGTTATGCCTAATGCTTGTCACTAGGGCCCGAGTGCCATGATTTCAGATCTGAACATGTTATTGATTCATTATGATAGTATTGTTTATGGTCTTATCTACAAGTTGTGTACACACGTTGTTGTCCGGAACCTATGGCCACGAAGTGACAGAAATCGGGATAACCGGAAGGGAATGGCTTTGATGTGAGGATCACATGTGTTCATGGAGTGTTAATGCTTTGCTCCGGTGCTCTATTAAAAGGAGCACCTTAATTGCCAGTAGTTCCCTAGAGGCCCCGCTGCAAACGGGTCAGGTGACAAAAGATGTTGTGCAAATTCTCATTGCGAGCACGTATGACTATATATGGAACACATGCCTAGGATTATCTAGTACATGGATGCTTTATCTTATTTATCTGCAATTGCCCTATGTTCTGATTGCTATGTGGATTGGCTTGTCCATGCAATGCCCGTCCATCCATCCCTATGCCTACCGCACTCGAATCCCACTGTTTACTGCTATTGTTAATGCTGTCTTTACTTTACTACTGTCGTTACTTTGCTATTCCTACTACAAAACTGTTGCTACTGATAAACTGCTGTGAGCAAGATTGTTTCCAGGTGCAGCTGAATTGACAACTCAGTTGTTAAGGCTTATAAATATTCTTTGGCACCCCTTGTGTCGAATCAATAAATTGGGTTTCACTTCCCTAAAAAATACTGCGATACACCCACTATACTTGTGGGTCATCAAGACTATTTTCTGGCGCCGTTGCCGAGGAGCATAGCTTTATTTATCAAGTTCACTTGGATTCTCTATTGTCCGCTGCTATCCATCCATCATGGGTAAGTCTCGTGATGGCAATGTTCCTATTTTACCATCCACTACAAGAAGAGGTACGGTTCTAAACACCTCTGCTGCTCTTAATTCACCATCTGTTATGAGTAAGTTCCTTACACCACCACATACACATGCTACACACACTGCTACTACTGCTGAATCTAAAACTTCTGATGCTTATGATGCTGCTTCTACTGTGCTTGATAAGAGTGGTTCATTAGGTCCTTTCCTAGATGCTACGATTGCTAGAACTATAGCTGGAAATACCAGAACTCCTAATGAAGACACTACCACACCTGTTAGCTCACCTGAGTCTAGTGAGATTTATGATATTGAAGATGGTTATGTTGAGATGACTGATGAATTTATTAAAGAATGTAAAAAACACCCATGATAGGAGCGCTGCTAAGAGTCTCCTTGAGAGGCATACTATTATACCCAAATTGTCTCCTGATGCTAAGTTTGCTGCTTCTCCCATAAACATTATAGATGAAGATTATGATTTTTCTCTCGATCTATCTTACATAGCTATTGTCGAGAAAGAACCTTTTTTTGGGACTAAGAATGAAAGTGCGGTAGCACATATGAATGAACTTTCTACCATAAGTGGCTTGTTTTCTGATGATATTAAGATGTGTACTTACTTTGTTGCTAAGATTTTCCCCTTTTCATTGAAAGGAGAAGCTAAAAGTTGGTTTAGTAATTTACCTCCTGGATCTATTGATAGCCCTGAGTGCTTGATTAGTACTTTCCTGCAGAAATATTTTCCTCCTAGTGCTAGACATGCTATTTTGCAGGAACTTTTTGATTTTAAACAGGGAGAAAAAGAGGTATTGCCTGAATCTTGGGAAAGGTTTTGTGCTTTGTTTCATGCACAAGATGTAAGTCCATTACCTAAGAATGAGCTTCTTGATATATTTTATAATGGACTAACCGAGGAATCTAGGACATACCTAAAAAGTTGTGCTGATTGTGTTTTCAGGAATAGGACTCCTAAGGAAGCTGAGGAATGAATGGCTAAAATAAGTAAGAATTATGAAGATTGGACTCCTCCTAAACAAGCTATACCTGAAGTAATTGTACCTAAACCTTCTATTCCGGAGCCTATTCCAACATCAAAGAAGAGAGGAGTCATTGAATTAAATGATGAAGTGATCAAGGAAGCTAAGAAATGTCTTAAGGAGAAGGGAATTATAGCTGCATATGTCAAGAATTTACCTCCTATAGAAGAATTGTGTAAGCCTATTCCCTACTCATCCACTATTGAGGTACACTCTCTCCAACACTTTGATGAAGGTGATATCCCTTACTCTAAACCTCCTGATCAATGCTTAGAAGAATTCAATATCTTTATTGTTAAGCAAGATAATTTTAATAAAAGGGTGCAAAATCATCTAATGGAAAACACTAGAGCTATTGTTGTGTTGAAAGATATTGTGGAAAAAACCTCTAATGATGTTAAAATGATTGTTAAACACTTTCAAATGGTTCAAACTCAAATAGATCAACACGTTAAAGTGCAAAATGACTTGCTAGTTAATGCTGCTAAAGAAAAACATTATTATGAAATTAGAACTAGAAGTGGTGCTGCTACCCAGGATCCTCTATATCCTGAGGGGCATCCCAAAAGAATTGAGCAGGATTCTCAACAAGCTGAAAATAGTGGTTCTACTCGTAAGAAAAGGAAAAAGAAACATAAAACTGTTGTAGAACCCTCTGAACCTGCTATAGATCCTAATAGTATATCTATCTTTGATGCTGAAACTGAAAGTGGTAATGAAGAAAATGAAGTTCCTAATGAAGAAAATGTTGAAGAAGAACCTGAAAACCACACTAAGAATACTAAATACACCAAAGAAGATTTTATTGCTAAAAACATGGTACTGAAATAGAACCTTGGGTCCAAAAACCTATGCCTTTCCCTGATAAGAAACACAAGTCAAAGGAAGATGAACACTATAATAAGTTTTGTGAGTGGATGAAGCCTTTATTCTTGCAAATTCCTTTGACTGATGCTATTAAATTGCCTCCTTATTCAAAGTATATGGAGGACATTGTCTCGAATAAAAGGAAGATCCCTAATGGAGAAATTTCTACTTTGCTTGCTAATTACTCCTTCAATGGTAAGGTTCCTAAGAAACTTGGAGACCCAGGGATTCCAACTATCCCTTGTTCTATTAAGAACAGTTATGTTAGAACTGCTTTGTGTGATTTGGGAGATGGAGTTAGTGTTATGCCTTTCTCTCTCTATAAGAGGCTTCAGCTTGAAAAATTAATACTAACTGATATATCATTGCAAATGGCTGATAAATCTACCACTATTCCTGTTGGTATATGTGAGGATGTACCTGTTCAGGTGGCTCATAATTGCTTGATATTAACTGATTTTGTTGTGCTTGAAATGCCTGAAGATGATAATATGTCTATTATTCTTGGGAGACCTTTTCTTAATACTGCAGGAGCTGTTATTAATTGTAATCAAGGAAAGGTGACCTTCAATGTTAATGACAAGGAACATATTTTCTATTTCCCCAAGAAGATTGAAAATACTTATGGTTTGAATTCAAATGAACATGTTGAAGGCATTCAAGTTGGAGAGATATATTGTCCCATACCAAGAGAAAAATTTGAAACTATTATGATTGGGACCATTGCTATCAAAGTTGAGGTAACATAATCATTAGTGGAATACAAAGTTTTGTCTCATATGGAATTTTTTTGGTAGAAAGACTTGATCAACCTTGTTAACAAAAGGATTCCATTGAACAAAACAATGTTTTCACTATGATTATCTCCGTTTACTTCTATTCTTTAAATTTTAGTTTTTAATTTCGTTTAGTTTTCTTTTGTTGTTAGTTGCTTGCATGTTAGAGTGTCTTAGAACTTCTATAGTTCTAGATTTCTTGTGTTCTTGCATCATGTTTCCAAAAAAAATCTGTCTGCCAGAAAAATCATTCTTCTATGCCTAAAAATGCCCAAAAATAAAGTGTCTCAAAAAATTCCAGAAAATTCATATTAAATTTTTGCGTGAAAAAAGGGGCAGAGGAGTACCTGGGAGGTACCAGGGAGACCCACCAGGCAGGCACACCACATGGTGGCGTGGCCAGCCTTGGGTGGCGCCATGCCCTGGTGTGGGCCACCCTTGGCCCCCCACTAACTCTCTCACCTGCCACTTTCTTCTCTCTCCCGAGTAAGCTCCAGTTCATAGCTCAAAATCGCGTTCTTGCTGTGCTTGCTCTCGATTTTTTTGATCTCCTTGCTCAGCCCATCTTTCTTGCTGAAATTTGGAGCATTTGTTCCCTGGTATGTGACTCCTCCCCTTGTCCAAGTAGATTTGTGTTTAATGGATTATATATTGAGTATTTTGCTGCTGTAGGTGACTGGTTATGAGAGCTTGTAAGCTTGTTTGATGCTTAGAGATATAGTTTTGATGCATGTTTAGGCCTCTTGCAAGTCCCTATGAGTAGAATCCTTCATTATATTTACTTTGCAATCAATTGTTTAATAGGTGTTTAAATTTCAGAATACCAAGCATGAACAACCATACTTTTGGAGAGATATTTGAGAGTGATGCACCTAGGAGGTCGAGGCCCTCGAGGACGGCCTCTCAAGCTAGGCCATCATACAATGAAGATCTCATTGCAACTCAGACAGTAGTGAAAGGGATGATGGGGATGCTCACCCATCCTCTTTTCCTTGTTTTACTTTCTTACAAGCTGCAGGTATTCTTGACGATTTCTTGCTACTGATTGAGAGGGTTGGTTTGACCTCATATATGCAAGATGAGAGTGCGCAATACGCTATGCTCACTAAAACGTTTGTTGAGAGCTTCACGTTTACTAACACACCCTATCAGTCTACTGTCTCTTTCAAAATCTATAATTTGCCCTTCACCATGCCTTTGGAGAGATTTTGCAGTATTCTAGGTGTACACATGACAGGGACCGTGAAGAAAATTCAAGGGCGACTCGCTGATTTGTTGGAGCTTTACCGAGGGGTGACCAATGATGATGACCGCGTGGCGCAACGCGGAAATATAAGAAATATCCAACTCCCTGCTCTTAGATGCTTTGCATATTATCTTGCTACTAGTGTACTGGGTAGGGAGAACACAAGTAATATCTCCAACTATCATTTAGCATTCCTTGCTGCTGCGCTTAACAATGATACTTGGTACAATCTTGGCTCGCTTATTGCTCGCCGCCTAGCTGCTAGGGGACCTATCTATGGGGGCATGATTGCCTCGCGTATAGTCAATGCATTAGGTCTTTCAGTGGATCCCTATGATGCTATGCTGGCACCATAGAGGCTTGACCTTGTTGCTATGAAAGCTCATCACTTTGTCACTTCTACTTTTGATTTGGACAGTCTAGTATATAGGATGCTTTTCACTGACGGGGATGAAAGGGAGATCCTTTTGCCACATCCTGCTTTGTTTAGTGTTCACAGGAGACCGTGGTCGCGCTCCAAGGAAGAGGTGGACGAGCAGCTTCACTTGCTGGGTTTCCACAAGCACCACCAGGAGGATGTGCCTGATATGTCCATTTTGCATCACTATTCTATGTCTTAATTCACTATTATTCATTCATATATTTTGTATTGAGAGGTGATACTTATGTTATTTCATCTATTTTTGCATGGTTGATGACTTTTGGAGCATGGACCGCTGCAGTCAGGATTCTGATGGAAAAGGTGCTGTTTGGAGGCAAAATTCGCGAAGATCAGAAAATCCGGGAAAATATATGGAAAATCCTATTTTTCCAGAAGACTCAGGATGCCAGAAGATGGAGTGGAGGTGGGCCACAGGGGGCCCACACCACCCCATGGCGCGGGCAGGCCTAGGCCACGCCTGGGAGTGGTGTGGTCGCCCTGGCCCACTCCAGCCTCTCCCCTATGGCGTATATCATCCTCCCGAAACCCTAAGATTGGGGGAGCAACCACAGAAAGATTCCGCCGCCTCTGCGGGGCGGAAAACACCGAGAGAGAAAGATCTCTCCAGCAGATAGATTTCTGCCGAGGGAATTCCTTCCTGGAGAGGGGAGATCGTCGCCATCAACACCACCATCAAGCTGGACTTCATCGGGGTCATCATCATCACCACCATCATCACCATCATCACCCTCATCGCCATCTCCATATTGCTGTAACAATTGCATTGAATCTTGCATTAGTTCATAGGGGAAACTTTCCCGGTGTTGATTACTCCTTGTAGTTGATGCTATTGAGTGAACCATTGAATTACTTTTGTTTATGTTCAGATTGTTATACATCATTATTCCATCTCTGATCATGATCCATATGATGTCTTGTGAGTAGTTCGTTTTTTTCTTGAGGACATGGGAGAAGTCTTGTTGTTAGTAGTGGAGTTGTGTTGAGAAAGATTCAATAGATTGTTATTTAAGTTGTGGTGTACTTCTTCTAGTGGTGTCATGTGAACGTCGACTACATGACACTTCACCTATATGGGCCTAGGGGAATGCATTGTGTATTTGGCTACTAATCGTAGGGGTTGCCGGAGTGACAGAAACCTGAACCCCCGTTAGGAAACCATTGCACAAGGGACGTAAGGGTCTTAGAGTTTAAAGTTGTGGTTAGGTTTCTACCTTAATTACTTTCTTGTACTTACGGATGTTTGCAAGGGGTATAATCACAAGTATGTATTAGTCTTGGATGGGGCTGTACATTAGCACAGGTTCACCCACACAACACTTAGCAAGCTAAAGAAGATTAATCGACTATATGAAGCGAAAGCACTTGACAGTCTTCCCATGTGTCCTCGAGAACGTTTGGTCATCTATAGAAATACAACCGGCTTGTCCTTTGCTGCATAAAGGATTGGGCCACTTGCTGCATTTGTTCCTACTGTCTTTTATTTACTCGTACTCTGTTTACTTGCTTTATCGAAAACCCCTAAAAATCCGTTTGCTAAGTATTTGCAGAGAATTCTGATCCATACCACTAGCCAAAGACCTTCGCTCCTCGTTGGGTTCGACACTCTTACTTATTAAAAATCTGCGATACACCCCTATACTTGTGGGTCATCAAGACTATTTTCCGTCGCCGCTGCCGGGAGTGAAGCGCTATTGGAGAGTGGAACTGGTAAAGGAAACTTCTCGTGAGTATTGTTTACTCATTAGTTGCTTTATTTTTGTTATGGATAATTCGTTGAGTTTCTTATTTGGTAATGCTACTACCACTGCTAAGGTAGTAGATAAACCACCACCTGCTGAGAAAGATGTTTTCAAAATACCTACAAGAATTATTGATCGTGTTATGGATAATTACTATGTTGGGGATGGAACTGTCCATCCCGGTGATCATTTACTCTTTATACACGAATTATGCGGGTTGTTCAAGTGTGTAGGTATTACTACAAATCAAGTTAAGAAGAAGTTATTCTAATTGTCACTGAAAGGAAGAGCTGAGGAATGGTATAAGCTGCTGAAGAATGGTCAAGCTCTGGAATGGGAGGAAATAGTGCCTCTCTTTTATTCAAAGTTTTATCCTCCTAGTGAGATTCATAAAGATCGGAATCAAATATACAACTTTTGGCCTCTTGATGGAGAGAGTACAGCTCAAGCATGGGGGAGATTGAAGTTACTAATGCTCAAATGTCTCATTCATGAGCTCCCCAACAATATTATTATCAATAACTTTTATGCAAGTCTCCCTCTACATGATAAAGATTTATTGGATGCTTCTTGTGCTGGATCATTCACTCGCATGAAAGAAGAAGCTAAATGGGATCTTCTGGACCGTATTCAAGACAATGCTGAAGCTTTGGGAGAATGACAAAGGTAGAAAGTCAGGTCTAAATTATGATTATGAATGCATTGAATCTTTTATGGGAACTGATGACTTTCAAAATATTAAGAATGCTGATGGTCTAGACTCTCAAGCTATTGCTTCTTATTTTAAGGCTTTTGCTTCTTACATTGAAGTGCCTAAAAAGAAGTGGAATAAGTATCATGAACCCTATAAAGATGTTGTTAAGTGTGTTCCTGTAAGAAATACTGAAGTTTATACTACTAATCATGTCTTACCTGAGCCTTACATTGAGAAAATGTCTTTCCCAGTCAAGGTAAAGGAACATTCCATGATAGCTAGTATGGTTAATGAAAGTACAAATAAAGCTGTTGAACCTGATAAACAAAATGTTGATGAACCTATAATAGCAAATGTGAAAGACTTTGTCACTAAGTATGAGGAAGAGGGACACACTATCCATTGTAAGGATACCTCTAATATTGTTTCACATAGTAGTGTTATGAGAGCTAGTATTTCCGTGTTTTCTGTTAGAATAAGTGATCGTTGCTATGATGGTCCTTGTGATAGCTATATTGTTAAGTTTATGCATGATACTGAAAGCTACTATGAGAGAGGGAAAGTGTTCTTATGTATCTCAATAATATCAAGTTTCCTTGTTTTATGCTGAAAGTTTTTATGTTGCACTTCTTTTGCCTTCTTATGCAAGTTGCCTTTGGTTTCAATAACTTTTTTGTTTACAAAATCCCCTTGCATAGGAAGTGGGTTAGACTTAAATGTGTGGGTGTTTTTGCTTCTTAATGCTCTCTTTCGCTTCAATTTATATCCCTATGAGAGCTTCTTCAAAAATACCATGCCCATCTTAATGGCTATAAAGAAAGAGCTTTATGGGACACAACCCAATTTGTTTTTGCTTTTAGTTTGTTTTTGTTTCTTTGAGTCTTGGAAGTTATTACTTCGGTAATAAACGCTTCTTATCCGTCTTGTTTGGTTTTTGTGTCAAGATCAACCTCTAGTGAGAGAGAAGTAATATTTGGGGAAGATGCTGTCCCGAAACAGATTTTTTGTGCTTCACCGTAAAAATTCATGAGAGATCTCTGTATGTCGCATTGAGCTGTAATTTTTTTGCTTCTGACCCAGGTTGTTATTTAACTTTCGTTAGTTTTGCACTTTTTGATTTGAGCAACAGAAGATTTCCGAAAAAATGATCTTTACCTGCTGGTCTGTTTTGACAGATTTTGCCACTTTTGCATTTGCTTCTTTATTCGATTTCCTTTTTGAATTATTTTTGGGTTTTTGGAAGGAGTTGCTACAGTAGCTTTTGTTTTGATGGTTTTCAGTTGAAGTTAGACTCAAAAGGTTTTATCACTTCACTTATACTAATGTTGCTAATGAGAACTGTGTGAAGTTTTGTGTGAAAGAAATTTTCAGGAAGTGGAGATAATGGTGTAATAAGGAAGAGAAAGGTTTTATGACTCAAGTAATAATTGTATGAAGATGAATATATAGATATTCAAGTGATGACTCCGGAAGGATCCACTAAATACCAAATTTAGAGACCTGCAGAGTCCGTATTCAAATAGGTAACGGTTCTGGTAAGAAAAGTTCCGCGAAAATACAATCCAACTATATTTTTGCAGTTTTCAGTCAATAAGGAAAGTTTCGAAGCGAAAACGGGACAGAAATGGAGCCAGGGTGGCCCACACCACCCCATGGCGCGGACCCTCCCCTAGCCGCGCCACCAGGTGGTGAGGCCACCCAGGACTCCGCCTCCGACTCATTTTCTCCCAGTACCTTCCTTTTGATATGAAACTTTGTAATATATAACCCCCCGGATATTCCGAGGTTCGTATATCGTGTTTTCGTCGTGTTTTTGTTTCGATCTGTTTCTGCCAGGACATACTCTTTGAAAGCTTTGAAGCACAATGATGTCTGCCAAGGATAAAGGGAAGGAGCCCATGGAGGAAGACCTCCAAGACCACGGGAAGGAGAAGGAGATCAAGAGTGAAGGTGAAGAGGAGCAAGGCCAACATCCGCACACCGGCACTACCATTGCGATCATTGGAGTGGTGGAAAACCCAGCCATTGGAGGGAAGCCTCCTCATCACCATTCAGATCCCTGGTCACTTCCTCCATGCACAAAGAATCCTTTCCATACCCTTATCCATGAGCATCAATACCAGAATATGCCCAAGGGGAAATTACCCTCCAATTGGGATTTTCCTCGTTCTAGCCATGCAGGAAAAGAAGACTTTAAGGAGGAAGAATGGGGAAAGAATAGCAAGAGCTGGAATTCTCAACATGACGTGATCATGAGCCGCATTGAGCAAAACTCACAACTGATTCGTAATCTCACCTTCGAGATTGAGGACTTGGGGAAATTGGTCAAGACGCTCATCGAGAGGATACCACCACCACCTAAGGAGTAATTCGTCATCAGGTTTGGCATCCCCTTGGTTTGTTCCAAGCTTAGGGGAGTGTCGCGGTATCATATCACTATCTTCTATCTTTTTACCTTATTAGTAGAGTCATATCATGAATATAGGAGTTATTTTGTAGTATGGTTTGCATTATGGAAGTGTCCCCTCTCTCGTTAGATTTGTATCCCTTGGTGTGAGTTTCCGTTATGGAATATTAATGAGAAGTTCTATCTTTCACTCTTTTGCATAGCTTATATTAGTTTCAATTCGTGGTTATATGATTGATCTTGTTGTTAGTATTGGTATCACTTTGGGATCATTGAGTTAATTTAGTTGGTTTTGGCAAACCTGGCTCGGTCATTAGCAACACCTTTTTGAGAGTTGGAAGAAAAAGATAGAAGTACTCTAAAGAAAAATTATTTCATCATCTTTCTTTCTTGATTTGCTCATAAGTCTAGTATTCTCTAGTTAAGATCTTTTGTGCTTCCAAGGAAGATTGCATGTTTGCCTTTATCACTTGTATGTTTCTTTGTTTCCTTCAACTCTTATACTTGCTACCCAGCCTTGCTAGCCAAAAACCTGTACTGAGAGGGTATTCTTCTCGTGCATCCACCTCCTTTGAACCAAAACCTTTGCCATTTGTGTCCACCATACCTACCTAGTAGCATTATTGCTATTCCAAGTAAATTCTTGTTTTGTCTACCTCCCAAATTAAACTTGTTATGTGAAAATTAGTGATTAAAGCTCTCACGAACTTGATGGCACACTTTACTTTCTTGCATTTAATAAACTTGAACCATTGGGTCCTTCTTTGTTGTGTATATGCTTGCGCTTTATGAGTTGAAGTTAGCCGAACCATGTACATGGGAACCGCTTTCAACACTTCATTTGGTGCTTTGTACCTAGTTGATATCATGTTCTTTTGCTTATGGATCCCGGCGGTGTGAAATAAAAGTGGAACTTGTAAGATCATGGAGTTTATATGTGTGTTAGAGAAACGCCTGGGCCGCTAGCCTAAGCCATGCCTAATCATGGTGGAAACTTGCAGCATAACTATAGTGAGCATTCTATGAAGCATCCTCAATAAAAACCTATGCAAATAGCAAATAAAAAGATTGCTGAGATGCTCACTGTCTGCTTGCCTTGTCATTTTGATTATGGGATAGCTCCTGTGTCATGTGCAAGGGGTACCCGTTGGCGGTTCTCAATGATACGCATGTATTTACAATGACAAGAGCTTGCTCGTGACTGAAGTTGAGTAGCATGAGGATCGGTACTCATAAGTAAGCGGCATGAGATTTCAACTTATAACTTGTCAAGCATATCCTCTTAGTTGTGTCACTTTAACCTTAATCACCTAAAGATGCCTATGATAGGGGCAATGAGAGCTAAAAGCTAGTAAGTATCATAATTTTTGGGAGCTCTTTATGAAACTTGCAATCCCTGCTTCCCTCTGTGAAGGGCCCTTTCTTTTACTTTTTAGTTGAGTCAGTAAACCTACTCCCTTCTATCTCAGCAAGTATCTTGAGTTGTTGTGTTTCGTTCATTCATATGATGATTTATTCAATCATGTCTTATGTTCCTTGCTTTGCACATTGCTCTTGTCTTGATGTTTACTACTTTGAAAGCTTTCATTGAAAAAGCCAGCTATTTGTGAACTACAGCAAATTATCAACTATTCTTCGACCAAGAGCTAAGTTTGCCATTACCAATTATGATTCACTTTTATGTATCTTTATTGTGTTTCCTTTACTCACTGCAAGTTGAGTTATATAATAGTGAGTTGTCTTCTATTATGATCTATGTATTTGATGAATGTGATGCTTCTTGTCCGTATTCTTTTATCGACTCTTCACTCCATAAACCTGAGGTCATGTTTATTGAGCTCAGTTTCACTTGGGGGCAAGCGAAGTCTAAGCTTGGGGGGAGTTGATACGTCCATTTTGCATCACTATTCTATGTCTTAATTAACTATTATTCATTGATATATTTCATATTGAGAGGTGATACTTATGTTATTTCATCTATTTTTGCATGGTTGATGACTTTTGGAGCATGGACCGCAGCAGTCAGGATTCTGACGGAAAAGGTGCTGTTTGGAGGCAAAATTCGCGAAGATCAGAAAATCCGGGAAAATATACGGAAAATCCTATTTTTCCAGAAGACTCAGGATGCCAGAAGATGGAGTGGAGGTGGGCCACAGGGGGCCCACACCACCCCATGGCGCGGGCAGGCCTAGGCCGCGCCTGGGAGTGGTGTGGCCGCCCTGGCCCATTCCAGCCTCTCCCCTCTGGCGTATATCATCCTCCCGAAACCCTAAGACTGGGGGAGCGACCAGAAGATGTCGCCTCTCACGGGCGAAACACCGAGAGAAAGATCTCCGCAGATGATTTCTGTCAGGGGAATTCCTTCTCGGAGAGGGGAGATTGTCGCCATCAACACCACCATCAAGCTGGACTTCATCGGGATCATCATCATCATCACCACCACCATCATCACCATCAGCACCCTCATCACCATCTCCATATTGCTGTAACAATTGCGTTGAATCTTGCATTAGTTCATAGGGGAAACTTTCCTGGTGTTGATTACTCCTTGTAGTTGATGCTATTGAGTGAACCATTGAATTATTGTTTATGTTCAGATTGTTATACATCATTATTCCATCTCTGATCATGATCCATATGATGTCTTGTGAGTAGTTCGTTTTGTTCTTGAGGACATGGGAGAAGTCTTGTTGTTAGTAGTGGAGTTGTGTTGAGAAAGATTCAATAGATTGTTATTTAAGTTGTGGTGTACTTCTTCTAGTAGTGTCATGTGAACTTCGACTACATGACACTTCACCTATATGGGCCTAGGGGAATGCATTGTGTATTTGGCTACTAATCGTAGGGGTTGCCGGAGTGACAGAAACCTGAACCCCCGTTAGGAAACCATTGCACAAGGGATGTAAGGGTCTTAGAGTTTAAAGTTGTGGTTAGGTTTCTACCTTAATTACTTTCTTGTACTTACGGATGTTTGCAAGGGGTATAATCACAAGTATGTATTAGTCTTGGATGGGGCGGTACATTAGCACAGGTTCACCCACACAACACTTAGCAAGCTAAAGAAGATTAATCGAGTATATGAAGCGAAAGCACTTGACAGTCTTCCCATGTGTCCTCGAGAACGTTTGGTCATTTATAGAAATACAACCGGCTTGTCCTTTGCTGCATAAAGGATTGGGCCACTTGCTGCATTTGTTCCTACTGTCTTTTATTTACTCGTACTCTGTTTACTTGCTTTATCGAAAACCCCTAAAAATCCGTTTGCTAAGTATTTGCAGAGAATTCCTGATCCATACCACTAGCCAGCACCTTCTGCTCCTCGTTGGGTTCGACACTCTTACTTATCGAAAATACTGCGATACACCCCCTATACTTATGGGTCATCAGTGCCCTCCTATGATTACTCCACGCATTACGGAGGGACGTACTCGAGCTCGCACCAGGATGAGGGGACCTCTTCGTCGTACCAGGGTGACACTTCATCCTGGCCAGCTTGGGATTGTTACCCACTTAGGCCAAAAGCCTAATCTTGGGGGGAGGTACGCCGACACCGCACTCATCTCCATATCATGTTGCGTCGGCACTTTGTATATTCATGTTTTCGTTCTCTTTTTAGTTTTCATTCTTATTTTGCTTTTGCTTTCTAGAAACAAAAAAAGACCAAAAATATTTCTGTTGTTTCTCTTTTGGTTTGCTTCTTCTTTTTGCCTTGTTTTGTTTTTCTCTTTTTGTTTTGTTTGAACTATTCGAAAACACCAAAAATATTTGTCGTTCTTCTTTGGTTTTGTGAGTTTGCTACAGGGTTCAGCAATCCTCTGTGGGATATTGGTTTCATATTATTATTCAAGCCACACAAGTGAAGAGCAATAATGAGGATTAATGACAACTTGAGGCGTGGTAAGAGGCTGGTAACGAACTCTATTTGCTCTCATTTTTGTACATATACTCGTCACTGTGGGCATGCTTAGTCTGTTCGTGTAAGGTGTATGTTATCTTTGGATGCTTAGTAGTTCTTGCTTTCTTATGATTAGCTCCAGCTCGCTAATAGTTTGTAGCATGTCTTATGAATGTTTGCTTGCATTGCTCTATTCATAAATTGGTATGACACCGTGGTATCCTCCTCTGAATGTTTCATTTGAATTGACTTGGCACATGCTCATGCATGCACATGACTGTGATAATCAGTTAAGCCTTGATGAATTATTTTGCCTTGAGGATCTTGAATCACTTTCATGCCATGATTAGTCCTATTTTGTTGCAAGCATGATTATGACAGCTATTTCTCTCTCGTTGGTCACTCCCTTACTATTGCTAGCCTTCACTCACACTGAGTATGTTTTACTCAAGTTTCCAACTCCCTAAACCAAATATTTCCAAAGTGTCCACCATACCTACCCTTTAGCATCATTTGCTACTTCCGTGCATATTCAATATGCCTTGTTTTCTTCCGAATAAAATGTTTGCATGTTATGAGAAAGTTAGTTAGTAAAGCTCGCACGAACTTGATGGCACACTTTATTTTCTTGCACTTAATAAACCTGAACCATTGCGTCCTTCTTTGTTGCGTATATGCTTGCGCTTTATGAGTTAAAGTTAGCAGAACCATGTATCATGGGGATAGCTTTCAACATTTCATTGATACTTGTACCTAGTTGATATCATGTTCTTTTACTTATGGATCCCGGTGGTGTGAAATAAAAGTGGAACTTGTAAGATCATGGAGTTTGTATGTATGTTAGAGAATCGCCTAGGCTGCTAGCCTAAACCATGCCTAATCATGGTGGAAACTTGTAGCATAACCGTAATGAGCATTCTCTGAAGCATCCTCAATAAAAATATATGCACATAGTAAATAAAAAGATCGCTGAGATGCTCATTGTTTGCTTGCCTTGTCATTTTGATTATGGGATAGCTCCTGTATCATGTGCAAGGGGTACCCCGTTGGCGGTTCTCTATGATACGTATATACTTACAATGACAAGAGCTTACTTGTGACTGAAGTTGAGTAGCTTGAGGATCGGTCTTCGTAAGGGGCATGAGACTTCGATTTATAACTTGTCAAGCGTATCCTGTTAGTTGTGTCACTTTAACCTTAACCATTTAAAGATGCTTATGATAGGGGCAATGAGATCTCAAAGCTAACGAGTACCATACTTTCAGCATTTGGAAGCCTTTCAAATTATTTAAAACCTTTTCTTGTTGAGTCTCCATTTATTCTCTGAGCACCTTCTTGAGAGCATAGTTGTCATTCTTTGTGTTTGTTCCATTACTTGATTACTTGTGTTATGACTTTGATGCTTGTATCCTTGATATCTTTATTTCTAGTCATCACTTGAACTTTAGAGGTGCCTTGATATTCATAATCAAAGGCAAGCGAGATACCACTCTATCATACCTTTCTATGATCATTGTAATGTTGCTTATGTTTGGGCCTCATGCTACTTATTATTCTTGAGTTGGAATCTCTTCATAGCTTGCAATGACTATTAAGTAGACTCAGTTGCATACTCTTTATTATGAACTGTCTAACTAGTTGATCACATTGCTGAGAATATTTACATCTTATGAAGCAAATGTGTTCGTGAAAGTTCTTTTATCGCACTCAGTTTTCAACTGAATTGCTTAAGGACAAGCAATAAGCTAAGCTTGGGGGGAGTTGATACGTCCAAAACGTATCTACTTTCCCGAACACTTTTGCTATTGTTTCTCCTCTATACTTGTGTGATTTGGATACAACTAATGCGGACTGACGCTGTTTTCAGTAGAATTGCCTTGGTGTCTACTTTTTGTGCAGAAAACCAACTACCAAGAAAAATCCGGGAAAATATGTCAAAAATCCTATTTCACCCGAAAGACTCGAGGCGAATCACGAGGCGGAGAAGAGCCGGGGGTGGCCACACCACTGCTGGCCTTGCTGGCCAGCCGTGCCGGGGTGGTGGGCCTCTGGCACCCCCTCGGTCTCCCACTTCGCCTATAAGGAGCCTTCTGACCTAAAAACTCTGGGGGTTCGACATTTTTCCAGAAGGAGTTCCGCTCCGCCGCCACCACTAGATTCCACGAAACAGCATTAGAAACTCCGTTCTGGCACCCTGCCGGGATGAGGAATTGCAGGAGATCATCGCCATCATCATCACCATCGCTTCTCCATCGACCATCCATGTTTCCCCCATCTATGAGTGAGTAATCCCCCGCTATAGGCTATGGGGATGGTAGGGATTGGATGAGATCGTTCATGTAATGGCATCAGATTGTTAGGGCATGGTGCCTAGTATCTTCTATTAGTGCTTTATGACTTTGTTGTGACTTGTTATGCTTAATGCTTGTCACTAGGGCCCGAGTGCCATGATTTCAGATCTAAACATATTATTGATTCATTATGATAGTATTGTTTATGGTCTTATCTACAAGTTGTATACACACGTTGTTGGCCGGAACCTATGGCCCCGAAGTGACAGAAATCGGGATAACCGGAAGGGAATGGCTTTGATGTGAGGATCACATGTGTTCACGGAGTGTTAATGCTTTGCTCCGGTGCTCTATTAAAAGGAGCACCTTAATTGCCAGTAGTTCCCTAGAGGCCCCGCTGCAAACGGGCTGGCAGGACAAAAGATGTTGTGCAAGTTCTCATTGCGAGCACGTATGACTATATATGGAACACATGCCTAGGATTATCTAGTACTTGGATGCTTTATCTTATTTATCTGCAATTGCCCTATGTTTTGATTGCTATGTGGATTGTCTTGTCCATGCAACGCCCGTCCATCCATCCCTATGCCTACTTTCGCATCAATCCCAATTGTTTACTATTGTTATCACTTGTCTTTACTTTACTATTGCTGTTACTTTGCTATTCCTACTACAAAATTGTTGCCACTGATAAACTGCTGTGAGCAAGATTGTTTCCAGGTGCAGCTGAATTGACAACTCAGTTGTTAAGGCCTATAGATATTCTTTGGATCCCCTTGTGTCGAATCAATAAATTGGGTTTCACTTCCCTCGAAAATATTGCGATACACCCCCTATACTTGTGGGTCATCAAGACTATTTTCTGGCACCGTTGCCGGGGAGCATAGCTTTATTTATCAAGTTCACTTGGATTCTCTATTGTTCGCTGGTATCCATCCATCATGGGTAAGTCTCGTGATGGCAAGGTTCCTATTTTACCATCCACTACAAGAAGAGGTACGGTTCTAAATACCTCTGCTGCTCTTGATTCACCGTCTGTTATGAGTAAGTTCCTTATACCACCACATACACATGCTACACACACTGCTACTACTGTTGAATCTGAAACTTCTGATTCTTATGATGCTGCTTCTTTTCATGAACCACCAGTGTCACTGGATGTGTGTTCTTTTCATGAACCACACCCAGAGTCATTGCATGTCTGTTCTTTTCACAAACCACATATGGATCCACCTAGTGTCACTCGATATGTGTTCTTTTCATACCACAGCTAGAGTCATTGGATGTGTATTCTTTTCATGAACCACAGCTAGAGTCATTGGATGTGTGTTCTTTTCCTGAACCACAGCTAGAGTCATTGCATGTGTGTTCTTCTCACAAACCACAGCTAGAGTCATTGCATGTATGTTTTTCTCACAAACCACACATGGATCCACCCAGTGTCATTGCATGTGTGTTCTTCTCACAAACCACACATGGATCCACCAGTGTCACTACATGTTTGTTCTTTTCATGACCCACACCCAGTGTCATTGCATGTGTGTTCTTCTCAGAAACCACACATGGATCCACCAGTGTCACTGGATGTGTGTTCTTTTCATGAACCACACCCAGAGTCATTGCATGTCTGTTCTTTTCACGAACCACATGGATCAACCCCAATGGCATTGCATGTGTGTTTTTGTCACAAACCACATATGGATCAACCAATGTCATTGCATGTGTGTTCCTGTCATGAACCACATATGGATCCACCAGTGTTCATTGCATGTGTGTTCTTTCCACAAACCACATATGTATCCACTAGAGTAATTGCATGTGTGTTCTTTCCACAAGCCACATATGGATCAACCAATGGCATTGCATGTGTGTTCTTTTCACAAACCACACATGGATCAACCAATGGCATTGCATGTGTGTTCTTTTCACAAACCACATATGGATCAACCAATGGCATTGCATGTGTGTTCTTTTCACAAACCACATATGGATCAACCAATGGCATTGCATGTGTTTTTTTTTCACAAACCACATATGGATCAACCAATGGCATTGCATTAGTGTTCCTGTCATGAACCACATATGGATCCACCAGTGTTCATTGCATGTGTGTTCTTTCCACAAACCACACATGTATCCACTAGGGTAATTGCATGTGTGTTCATTTCACAAACCACACATGGATCAACCAATGGCATTGCATGTGTGTTATTTTCACAAACCACATATGGATCAACCAATGCCATTGCATGTGTGTTCCTATCATGAACCACACATGGATCCACCAATGGCATTGCATGTGTGTTCTTTTCACAAACCACACATAGATCAACCAATGGCATTACATGTGTGTTCTTTTCATGAACCCACATATGCATCAACGAGTGGCATTGCATGTGTGTTATTTCCACAAACCACGCATGGATCCACCAGAGTCATTGCATGTGTGTTCTTTTCACAAACAACATATGGATCAGCAAATGCCATTGCATGTGTGTTCTTTCCACAAACCACATAAGGATCCACCAGTGTCATTGCATGTGTGTTCTTTCCACAAACCACATATGAACCACACCCAGTGTCATTGCATGTCTGTTCTTTTCCACAAACCACATATGGATCCACCAGTGTTAGTGGATGTGTGTTCCTTTCATGAACCATAGCTAGAGTCATTGCATGTGTGTTCTTCCCACAAACCACACATGGATCCACCAGTGTCATTGCATGTGTTTTCTTTTCATGAACCACACCCAGTGTCATTGCATGTGTGTTCTTCCCACAAACTACACATGGATCCACCATTGTCACTAGATGTGTGTTCTTTAAATGAACCACAGCCAGAGTCATTGCATGTCTGTTCTTTTCACAAACCACATAAGGATCCACCGGTATTATTGGATGTGTTTTATTTTCATGAACAACACCCAGTGTCACTGGATGTGTGTTGTTTTCATGAACCAGAGCTAGAGTCATTGGATGTGTGTTCTTTTCATGAACCACAGCTAGAGTCATTGCATGTGTGTTATTTTCATGAACCACGGCTAGAGTCATTGCATGTGTGTTCTTTTCATGAACCACGGCTTGAGTCATTGGATGTGTGTTCTTTTCATGAACCACAACTAGAGTCATTGCATGTGTGTTCTTCTCACAAACCACACATGGATCCACCCAGTGTCATTGCATGTGTGTTCTTCTCACAAACCACACATGGATCCACCAGTGTCACTACATGTCTGTTCTTTTCATGAACCACACCCAGTGTCATTGCATGTGTGTTCTTCTCACAAACCACACATGGATCCACCAGTGTCACTGGATGTGTGTTCTTTTCATGAACCACACCCAGAGTCATTGCATGTCTGTTCTTTTCACAAACCACATGGATCAACCACAATGGCATTGCATGTGTGTTTTTGTAACAAACTACATATGGATCAACCAGTGGCATTGCAATAATGTTCTTTCCACAAAACACACATGGATCCACTAGAGTCATTGGATATGTGTTCTTTTCATGAACCACAGCTAGAGTCATTGCATGTGTGTTCTTTTCATGAACCACACCCAGTGTCATTGCATATCTGTTCTTTCCACAAACAACACACATGGATCCACCCAGTGTCACTGGATGTGTGTTCTTTTCATGAACCACAGCTAGAGTCATTGGATGTGTGTTATTTTCATGAACCACAACTAGAGTCATTGCATGTGTGTTCTTCTCACAAACCACACCTAGAGTCATTGCATGTGTGTTCTTCCAACAAACCACACATGGATCCACCGGTGTCATTGTATGTGTTTTCTTTTCATGAACCACACCCAGTGTCATTGCATGTGTGTTCTTCTCACAAACCACACATGGATCCACCTAGTGTCACTGCATATCTGTTCTTTTCATGAACCACACCCAATGTCATTGCATGTGTGTTCTTGTCACAAATCACACATAGATCCACCAGTGTCACTGGATGTGTGTTCTTTTCATGAACCACACCCAGAGTCATTGCATGTCTATTCTTTTCACAAAGCACATATGGATCCACCCAGTGTCATTGGATGTGTGTTCTTTTCATGAACCACAGCTAGAGTCATTGGATGTGTGTTCTTTTCATGAACCACACCTAGAGTCATTGCATGTCTGTTCTTTTCACAAACCACATGGATCAACCCCAATGGCATTGCATGTGTGTTTTTGTCACAAACCACATATGGATCAACCAATGTCATTGCATGTGTGTTCCTGTCATGAACCACATATGGATCCACCAGTGTTCATTGCATGTGTGTTCTTTCCACAAACCACATATGTATCCACTAGCGTAATTGCATGTGTGTTCTTTCCACAAGCCACATATGGATCAACCAATGGTATTGCATGTGTGTTCTTTTCACAAACCACACATGGATCAACCAATGGCATTGCATGTGTGTTCTTTTCACAAACCACATATGGATCAACCATTGGCATTGCATGTGTGTTCTTTTCACAAACCACATATGGATCAACCAATGGCATTGCATGTGTTTTTTTTCACAAACCACATATGGATCAACCAATGGCATTGCATGTGTGTTCCTGTCATGAACCACATATGGATAAGTGTTCATTGCATGTGTGTTCTTTCCACAAACCACACATGTATCCACTAGGGTAATTGCATGTGTGTTCATTTCACAAACCACACATGGATCAACCAATGGCATTGCATGTGTGTTCTTTTCACAAACCACATATGGATCAACCAATGCCATTGCATGTGTGTTCCTATCATGAACCACACATGGATCCACCAATGGCATTGCATGTGTGTTCTTTTCACAAACCACACATAGATCAACCAATGGCATTGCATGTGTGCTCTTTTCATGAACCCACATATGGATCAACCAGTGGCATTGCATGTGTGTTCTTTCCACAAACCACGCATGGATCCACTAGAGTCATTGCATGTGTGTTCTTTTCACAAACAACAAATGGATCAGCAAATGCCATTGCATGTGTGTTCTTTCCACAAACCACATAAGGATCCACCAGTGTCATTGCATGTGTGTTCTTTCCACAAACCACATATGAACCACACCCAGTGTCATTGCATGTCTGTTCTTTTCCGCAAACCACATATGGATCCACCAGTGTTAGTGGATGTGTGTTCCTTTCATGAACCATAGCTAGAGTCATTGCATGTGTGTTCTTCCCACAAACCACACATGGATCCACCAGTGTCATTGCATGTGTTTTCTTTTCATGAACCACACCCAGTGTCATTGCATGTGTGTTCTTCCCACAAACTACACATGGATCCACCATTGTCACTAGATGTGTGTTCTTTACATGAACCACAGCCAGAGTCATTGCATGTCTGTTCTTTTCACAAACCACATAAGGATCCACCAGTATTATTGGATGTGTTTTCTTTTCATGAACAACACCCAGTGTCACTGGATGTGTGTTATTTTCATGAACCAGAGCTAGAGTCATTGGATGTGTGTTCTTTTCATGAACCACAGCTAGAGTCATTGCATGTGTGTTCTTTTCATGAACCACGGCTAGAGTCATTGGATGTGTGTTCTTTTCATGAACCACAACTAGAGTCATTGCATGTGTGTTCTTCTCACAAACCATAGCTAGAGTCATTGCATGTCTGTTCTTCTCACAAACCACACATGGATCCACCCAGTGTCATTGCATGTGTGTTCTTCTCACAAACCACACATGGATCCACCAGTGTCACTACATGTCTGTTCTTTTCATGAACCACACCCAGTGTCATTGCATGTGTGTTCTTCTCACAAACAACACATGGATCCACCAGTGTCACTGGATGTGTGTTCTTTTCATGAACCACACCCAGAGTCATTGCATGTCTGTTCTTTTCACAAACCACATGGATCAACCACAATGGCATTGCATGTGTGTTTTTGTAACAAACTACATATGGATCAACCAGTGGCATTGCATGTTTGTTCTTTCCACAAAACACACATGGATCCACTAGAGTCATTGGATATGTGTTCTTTTCATGAACCACAGCTAGAGTCATTGCATGTGTGTTCTTTTCATGAACCACACCCAGTGTCATTGCATGTTTGTTCTTTCCACAAACAACACACATGGATCCACCCAGTGTCACTGGATGTGTGTTCTTTTCATGAACCACAGCTAGAGTCATTGGATGTGTGTTATTTTCATGAACCACAACTAGAGTCATTGCATGTGTGTTCTTCTCACAAACCACACCTAGAGTCATTGCATGTGTGTTCTTCCCACAAACCACACATGGATCCACCAGTGTCATTGTATGTGTTTTCTTTTCATGAACCACACCCAGTGTCATTGCATGTGTGTTCTTCTCACAAACCACACATGGATCCACCTAGTGTCACTGCATATCTATTCTTTTCATGAACCACACCCAATGTCATTGCATGTGTGTTCTTGTCACAAATCACACATAGATCCACCAGTGTCACTGGATGTGTGTTCTTTTCATGAACCACACCCAGAGTCATTGCATGTCTATTCTTTTCACAAAGCACATATGGATCCACCTAGTGTCACTGGATGTGTGTTCTTTTCATGAACCACAACTAGAGTCATTGGATGTGTGTTCTTTTCATGAACCACAACTAGAGTCATTGGATGTGTGTTCTTTTCATGAACCACATCTAGAGTCATTGCATGTGTGTTCTTCTCACAAACCATAGCTAGAGTCATTGTATGTCTGTTCTTCTCACAAAACACACATGGATCAACCCAGTGTCATTGCATGTGTGTTCTTCTCGCAAACCACACATCGATCCACCAGTGTCACTGCATGTCTGTTCTTTTCATGAACCACGCCTAGTGTCATTGCATGTGTGTTCTTCTCACAAACCACACATGGATCCACCAGTGTCACTAGATGTGTGTTCTTTTCATGAACCACACCCAGAGTCATTGCATGTCTGTTCTTGTCACAAACCACATGGATCAACCCCAATGGCATTGCATGTGTGTTTTTATCACAAACTACATATGGATCCTAAACTTAGGAGAGCCCTAACCTTAGCCCCCCCAATGGGTGGTCGTTAGACCGAGTCTTCTAGAAGGCATGCCCTAACACAGTTGTTCTGCTTGACAATTGTTACATACCGTTCGATTGCAGCGCTTGGACGATTGGGATGGTCTTCGTTAGAGTGATCCGCGAGTAGGCTATTTTGCGGCATGATTGGCCACGCTTGCTCTAGACAAACTGGCAACACCGGGCGCTCCCCTGTTGCGAGTGTCACGACTTACAAGTTCAATGGGCCATATCCCAGTGTCACGTCCCCATTACTTCTCTTCCTCCCCGTACTTCTCTTCCTTCCCCTCGAAGCCACTTTCCCCAGTTCACTCCCATCCTACCGTAGCCGCAAGACAACGGTGCCTCCATCCCAATCCCCTCTCTGGCAGCCACCCCCCCCCTCCCCTCTCGCCATGGGTTCAAAGGGAGACGGCGAGGAAACGCGTCATGACGGCAGGGACGGTGATTTCGATGTGAGTCGTCTCATCTCTATCTCTATCATCTGTGGCCAGTTATCTATTTTTTGAGCTAGATCTACTCTGTTTACTCATGTGCATATGATGTGTTAGGCCAACCAGACGATGTATGACTCCGACTATCACGGTTTAGCGGATGAAGGCAGTCCTCTGCTATGTAAACATGGATATGTGCCCGCTAAATTTGTTGCGTTCGAAGGACGAAATGCAGGCAGGAGGTTTCTACGGTGTTAAGGACATCATGCAATGGTGCAAGGTGGAAGTTGCGGTGTTGTCAAATGAGTAGATCCAGAGTGGGCCAAATCGATGCAGAAAACGCTGGACAAACTATGGATATGACTGTTGAGTTGAAAGAATCCATATTCAGCTCACTTCTTGACAGTGTGGAGATGAAGCTATGGGAACCAGTTGACACGACCAAGCTTAAGCGAGATCTCAAGAGGGTGCAAGACAAGGCTAGCAAAGTCGAGAAGGAGAGGGACGCGGCATTGGCCCTGAAGGCTAAAGCAGAGCAAGAACTAACTCAGGCAAGGAATGATCTTTACCAGGCCAAAGTCCAGCAGTTCACAACTACGAGTATTGACAAGTGAATGAGGAAAAATGCAGAGAAACAATTGAAGTTGTGCAAGGAAGATGCTAAAAGGAAGGAGCAGACGATTTGATCCTTGCTCTCGCAGGAAGATGCGCATCGGGCTAAGATTAGGAAGATCAAGGAGATGTGTGATAATTAGTTCTATTTAGCTTGATCTCCGTGCCTTTTTAAGTTGTAATAGGTGTACTTGTTGACCTAGTGGTCTGAACTAGTGGTCCCGGAGTCCTGGGAGGAAAAAATTGGTCGCTCGTTAATCTGTATTAACCCTGCATTACTTCCTTTTGTCTGATCACGGTGGTATTCTGACATTGGTGGTTTATTTAAACGTAATCTATGTGGATTGTGCCACATGCAAATGGCACAACCCCAATTTATAAAGTGGAAGCACGTACACCCGGTTACTGGAGATCCGGGAGCTTCGCCAGATGCAGGGGATGCAGGAGCAGGGAGGCGGTGAGATAGACGGGCTCAAGATTAGGCCAGAAAGTGGTACCGATTTCCTCCTCATCTGGGCATTATAGGTTGCCATTGTTGTTTATATTGCCATGTTGTTGTGTGCAGCAGCTGAAATAAGTTGCTGCTTCGTGGAGTGTAGCAGCTTAAATAATTTATTTCTGTGCCACTTACATTCCATCGTATTTGGAGACATCCTGCCCCTCAGCAATCGTGGAACCGGTGCTGCGTGTTTTCAGATAGTAGTGGCACAATCACAATTTCGGATTCAACTACTGACTCGGGCATTTCCAAACCCTAAGTCGCGGTACATTTTACTCAGAGAATGTGGGTAGATTGTTTCGCCCAGCAAAGTTCCACACATAGAGCTCCAAAATTTAACCGAATTACATATATATGTTCAAGTTCAACACATTACTGTGCATCTTCATTGCCAACAGCCTTCTTCCGCAGCCTGGGTACCAAGCCTTCACGTCCACTGGATTCTTCATTTCCTGCCTTCTTCCTCTTCCTCGGTGCTAATTTTCTTAGCTTCACGTACTCTGCATCACCGGGACAATGGGTACCAGAATCGTGTCTAGCATCATCTTTCCACTCGTTTTTAATTTCTTCAAGAAGCAAAATGACTGACCTGGCAATCATGTTTCTAACCTTGTGGCGCTTCCTATCAAAGAAACAAGACTGTTGCATAACTGCCCAATATCTACAGAGTAAATAAAACAAAAATTACAATTCAGCACAAACATGCGAACCCCAAGAGACTTTTGCTTACCAGGAGCTAATTGGGTTCGAGCAACCACCCTGTCCAAGAATAGAAGGGCAAGTCCCAGTTGCAGCAGCTTCCACATCCAGTACATCATAATTCAGCTTAAACATTCAAGCCGAAACATACCTTTTCATCAACCAATTAGCTGATTGTCACACGTTAGAGGAACTATGATGCCACGTTCATCCATGATGCTGAACTTTGTAGTCTGCTTCGGCCATAATTCATCATGATTACGCAGAGCAGCAACCATACCAGATATAGTGCAGATCTGCGCAGGCGCTTCTTCCATCATGATACAATAGTGTCCATACCACTTGCCCTTAGAGTCGTACCTGAAGAGGACTACCATAACCAGGTAAGGGTGGTCCGCGGAGAACCCACTTGACAGAAAACTATGGACAAAATATGTTTGTCAGCGTTGGGCAAACAAACAATTTTAGGTTCATTAGCCAGCTAGCAGTTATAATTAGTGCGAATAGCAAAGAGAAGGGTAGCTCACCCGCTTGTAGCCAGAACTTCTTCTTCCTTGGTAGTAGGATCTACCATCCTCCGAGCTGCTCGGCTCGTCGGCGGCGAAGGCAGGCTAGAGCCTCGCAACGGCGGCTACAGCATGCGCCACTGGAGCTCAGGATCAGCGACTAGGCGCAGCAACTTGGCGCCGAAAGTCAAATGTCCGAAGGGATCGTCCTGCCTGGAGAGTGGATTCCAACGCCACCGGTGCTACGGGAAAGGTGGGAATGGATTTGTGAAATTGGTCAACGCATCCAATCCACTTAGTTCCTCGATTTGCCTAAGAGGTTGCCACGTTGGCGCTCGCGTCACGGACAAATGACCAACATGAGGGTCCCGACCGTCTACTTCACGGGGCAATTTCACGGAATGTTTGAATTTGGCAGGGGTGAGATGAGTTTGCATCGAAATGGCCCCTCTCGGTAGTTGGCGGTCCAACATTTCAAAACCCGGCAATTTCAGGCAACTTAGGTACCGCCATGCGCTCGCCCGGGAACTTTGGTACCACAGACGAACAGCCCCGTTTCAAGGATGGAAGTTTCTGTGAATGATGGATCTCAGATCTGTCTTGCATGGTGAGAGTATTTGACGAGGCGGACGTCCTGACAGGTGGTCCAGGCGAATGGTATGGGCGGGCCTTGCTCGTATTGCAGGTCGCTAATCCTTCTTTCGCTTCCCCTCACATCCTCTCTTCTCCCATGTGCGTGGAAAATCATTTAATGACATTTATCATTTAGAAATATCATATTATTGCATAACATGACAGTGCCAATTGATATATTCACAAAACACTTAATTAAGATCATGTTGAAGCAAGGACAAAAGGTGCACGCGAACACCGTAAAATTCAAAAACCCTAACTGTACTTATGCAAAAAATACAAGATAAAAATGCTTCAAAAATGGACTCATCAACTTCACCAAGCTAGACTCTTGCTCGTCCCTGAGCAAGATGGTGGCTTATGGAAGAGGTCATCATGTTCATTAGGCACGAGTCATTACAATAATGAGGCAATTGAATCATAATTACAATATCAAATATAGAACTACATCGTGAGTTATATCACACAACACATGACTCGGAGGCTTCCACACCTTCTGTATCAATAATTTATATGAAGTTCAAACACTAACCATATTATAGAATCATCAAGTTCATATAAATGAGCACTTGATTGAGTAAGAAATATGATCATTCCTTGAGTATCTTTTGTTAACTTGCACCTCTCTCTTTCTCTTTTTTCTTTTGTAGCACAACTTTTTTTTCTTTTTTTTTGATACACCAACAAAATTGTATCATGTTAATATTCTTTATGGATCTTGTTGGTTTAAACCAATGATTATAACATGCTGTCAAAATTTTCTTCTCATATTTTATCAATACTTTATTGGGTGTGGAAGACCCTAAAATCATAATAGTGGTACAAGTATCATAGCACTCATCCTAATTCATACATCTCATACAATAATCATAAATCGAAATCACTTCAAGTATCATAAAGTCTCTAAACTCATCGGATATAATTCTTTCCTTAGACCAAGGAAGGTGATAATCCAACTAATGCAAATTTTAGAATTTAAAAGCCAAACATGCATGCAAGAAGATAAACATGCTAAAACTAGATGATAGATTACAAGGTGTTATAGATCTCCCCAAGATTGGAATCAAGCCAGTGGGATCAAATAATCCCTCGTGATTATTCGATACCATGATGTACTTTAGGGTGGAGGTAAAGTGATAGAGATGGCCACACGAAGCTTCTTGTTCGTTTCCTCTAGAGAAGATATGTGGCGAAGGCACTTCTGTAGATCAGAGCGCATAGAGTACATTGCATATGTGACCTTACCAAGCATCTCATTGAGCTCATTCTTTCCCTCTAGATCTAGCAGCCGCTTGCGCATGACTTCATGATGGAGAAGATCTTCCTTTTGGTACTTGTCTATCTTATGAAGGTGCCACTCGGTCTCCAAGAGTTGCGAGGATACATGTACATTGATGAGGTTGAGACCCCAATCATCATGTGGCTTCACACTCATGCAGGCATTCATGGTGATCTTTTTGCCATGGACGTGCGTGCCATGGTTTCTTGATACTACATCAACTCGGTTAATTTTCTTACATTTGGGTGAAGAGTAGTTGGTGGCAATGAACTTGATCTACTCCGTGCATCCCTTCCCATGTGGTTGTTAGGTCCGCAGCATAGAAAACAAAAATTTTCCTACGGTGTGAACTACACGCCAAGATCTATCTACTAGGTACAAAGCAAACGGGTGGACATACAGCCATAGATAACTTACCCTCGAAGACAACGAGCTTTGTTAACGAGTAGGAACTCGTGGTTGATGTAGTCGTACACTTGTCGATCTCAAGATCGTGAGGAAGTCCGAGCCAAGAACTCAGCAGGCATCCGCACTCGCACACACGCTCAAGCCACGGACAACCTCCACCTCCTAACTCCAGCGATCCAGCGGAAGCAGCAACTCCTTCCGCATTTAATGCCACGGGAACATGTATCTCGCTAATCCGAGACCATGGGGGAATAATTCTAGAGGGGGAGAGAGATCCTTCACAAGGAGGTGTGTGGATGAAGGAGGGAATGGGTGGCCTTTTATAGGAGGAGGGGGGTTCCCTCTCTCTCCATGGCAGGTGCATGGGGGGTGACCCCTCACCTCCCCCATTCATGTGGTGGTAACCCCCCCTCCCCACATTAAAATGCCTCTTCACATTCCCTTTTAAAGTCTCCACTTTAAATGCATTAAATTTCTCCAAATTTAATGCTCTCTCATTTAATAAAACTCTTTTTATTAAATTTATTCAGAATTTTGTTAATTACTTTAATTAACAAACATAGCCCCTTGCAATATTTCAATATCACATGCGTAACCACTTTCTGCAATTTCACCCGAAACAATTTCCGGTTTCTATTGAAACAATTCCTGCGCTTTGTAATTCTTTCGTCTGAAACATATGTGCTCCAAAATGGTGACCGGTAACTCTTAAGTGTGCCACCCTACGGTTCGCGAATAATGCAGACATGATCGAGACCCTTCTTCGATCAATAATCAGCAGCGGGACCTGGATATCCGTACTGACTCCTACACATTCAACGATGACTCCTGTGATCGTGAGAACCTTTAACGCTTGTAACTAAATCCCTTTGTCTCTCGATATATTAAATGTCCGAGATTCGATCATCGGTATCTCCATACCTAGTTTGATCTCGTTACCGACATGCACTCTTTTCTTGTTCCCGTGATATAACATTCTAGTGATCACATCACTTACTTGCAAGCTATCCTAATGTGATATCACTGAGAGGGGCCAGAGTATATCTATCCGTCATCTGGATTGACAAATTCCACTCTTGATCCATGAGCCTCAACATAACACCTTCGTAGTACTGAACCCATCTTTATAGTCACCCTGTTACGGTGTGACGTTTGATGTTATCAAGATACTCTTCCGGTGTCAGCAATTAACATGATCTCATGGTCTAAGGATAAAGATTACTTCGTATGATGTTATAGCAATATAAACATAATGACTTGATCATAATGCTATACTTCATATGAATGTTCATCACAGCATTCCACCAATGGTGTGACCTTGTTATTAACAACATCCAATGTCCATGATCAGGAAACCTTGATCATCCTGTTAATCAACAAGCTAGTCTATAAGAGAGGCATGACTAGGAACCCTTTTTGTTTATTAAACACACATGTATTGATGTTTCCGAATCAATACATTTCTAGCATGTCAAATAAACATCTATGATGTATAAGGAATATATAATAACAATTTTATTATTGCCTCTCAGGGCATATTTCCTTCAGTGGCTTCCTTGCTTCCTCTGCCTCTTCAGTCCTCACTATAGCGAGGTAGTCGGGTTGCCTCCAACATCTAGATGTTTGCTCCATGATGGTCTTGAACTCCTCATCATCGGAGTCGAAGGAGACACCTTTGTTATTCGGGCTTAGGCCTTGCGCTTCACGGTCATCGGCTTCGATGGAGGAAGTCTAGAAACTATCCCATGAAGGAGCCATGAGACCTAAAGGTTTGCCTTTGGCTGGAACTGGGTGGCGCATCAAGAATATTGGATATGTTGATATAAAAAGAAGAGATACCTTTGGTAAGGCTTATGAAGGGTTAGTAGAAGGTAAAAACTCGTACTATAAGTAAAAGGGGCAGCCAAGAAAAAATCTCAACAAAATAGGAAATAAAAAGGGAGAAAAGGGAGAGTTTGAGGCAGTAACGACCAGCAGTACGGGTGCCGCCCATACGGGGCACTTGTACCCCATATACTTCCAAAAATCATCCCTACCGAAAGACAGTACAAATCTTTCCAAATAATTAGTATGAGCGAGATTGGACCGTACTACCCACCCATACTGGCAGTTGCCGACCTTTTTATGATAGTACCTTTTTTAATGACCAAACAAACAAAAACTAAACAAAGGTTATAGAGGGTTTAATGGCTTGCCGTACGGTGGGAGCTAACCGTACGGTCCGGTCGTACCGTCCCGTAGAAAAGAGTAGAAAAATAGATTGGGTTCTACAAGCTTAACGACCTCCAGTACGGGCGGGTGCGGTCATACCGTTCGCCCGTACTAGGTTCAGAAAACTGGCAGTGAACTCAAAAAATGCAAGGAATTCAAAAACGCAAATGGTAACAGCAAAACAACAATTAAAACATAGAAAAGCAAGGTTGGGATTACCTCACTTACCTGTTGATAATTAGGTTTTCTTTGACACTCTTCCTCCCTTCAACTTTTGGATTATCTTCTTCTTTCCTTTGAGTACGGTTGGTCGCAAGAAATTGCTAAAAACCATTACAAAGAGAAATGAAAAAATTATTTTGAAGCGAATAGTGCCAGGAGGTATGCATATTGATGACAGTCCTTCTTGTGGTATCATATCTTCAATGTCCATCGGTATGTCAACATGTTGCTCTTTTCTTTGCAAGATCTACAAGTCAAACTCTTGCAAAAGTAAAGTCCAACAGATCATTTTTGGCTTAATGTCAGTTCTTTCAAGAATTTCCTTTAAGCTATTATGATCAGTATGCACTCTAACTTTTGAGTCAATTATATAGGATCTAAATTTATCACAAGAGAAGATAATAACAAAGATTTCTTTTTGTGCCATGGGGTAGTTCTTTTCAGCACCGTTCAAGGTATGACTAGCATGATGAATGATATTAAGTTCATCCCCATCACACTGACAGAGAATAGATCCCAATGCTTCATGACTAGCTTCATAGAACAAATCAAAAGGTTTTTTCTAGTTTGGTGGTTTAATGATAGGAACATTAAGAAGGGCGTGTTTTAATATGGTGAACGTAGTAAGATAGTTTTCATCAAAACTAAAAGTAGCATCCTTTTGTAAAAAGGTTAGTCAATGGTCTCACAACTTTAGAGAAGTTCTTAATAAACCTTCTATAAAATCCTGCATGACCTAAGAAACTTCTTATAACTTTTACATCACGAGGAGGCGATAGCCTCTCTATTGCTTATATTTTTGCTTTATCGACTTCTATGCCCTTACCTGAGATCTTGTGGCCAAGCACTATACCTTCTTGAACCATGAAGTGGCACTTCTCCCAATTCAAGACAAGGTTAGTATCATCGCATCTCTGCAAAACCTTATGAATATTATGAAGGCAATGGTTAAACAAAGTCCGTAGACTGAAAAGTCATCCACGAATACTTCCATAATATTTCAACATAATCAGCAAATATAGCAGTCATACACCTTTGAAAGTTAGTAGGCGCATTACAAAGGGAAAAAGGCATACGATGATAAGCATATAAACCAAAGGGACATGTGAATGCGGTTTTTAATTGGTCATCTGGATGGAAAACTATCTGAGAGAACCTAGAATAACCATCTAAGTAACAAAAATGAGAGTGCATAGCAAGTCTCTCTAATGTTTGATCTATAAATGGCAAAGGGTAGTGATCCTTTCGAGTTTCCTTATTAAGTTTTCTAAAATCAATGCACATCCTATGACCAATGATAGTTCAAGTAGGGACTAACTCATTATGTTCATTTGGGACTATAGTGAACCCTCCTTTATTTGGAACACCATGAACAGGACTTACCCAGTCACTTTCTTCCACATGGAAAATGATACAAGCATCAAGAAGGTAGATTACCTCCTTTCTCACCTATTATTTCATATGAGGTTTAAGTCTTCTTTGAAAGTCTGCAAATAGTTGGGATCCCTCTTCCATAAATATTTTATGAGTGTCTATTAAGGTACTAATCCATTTCAAGTCATCCATGAGGAAAACTTTAAACGATTATGGTGTCATGTGTGACAAAGTGCCTCTTCTTTGTGATAATGAATTGCAATCAAGATCGCCTAAACCCGGTGCAACACACAAGAATGAAGCATATTGATATTCGTCATCACTTCATTCGTGAGCATGTGAACAATGGATACATTGACCTCTCATATGTGAGCACTGAGAAGAATCTTGCGGATTTCTTCACCAAGCCCTTGATGAGAAGAGATTCCGAGAGTTAAGGCATGAGCTAAATATCATAGATTCGAGCAATGTGGCTTGAGATCATGCACCCATACCCATGCATTCATATGTTATTCTATCTAGATGTAGGCATGGATATAGGGGAATGCGGTCCTAATTGATTGGGCTATCCCTCCCCCATTATGCCCAAAGTGATAAAATCATTCTCTTAATATCATATTGTGATATGTGAGCTTAAATGACGAGTTTTGGTAATGGAACCAAGATATATCTTCGTGGTGCCAAGCCAGGTATACTCAAACATGGTGGCTTCGGCCACCGACCCTCTCCCTCAAGAGAGGTTGGTCTTTCCTCGTGTTGTCACCTTTTGCGTTTGTTTTGGCTCTTTAGGACATGCACTCCCATTTATTTCTAGTATTGATTCCTACTTGTTAGAGTGCATTGTTCCTTGCCTCAGTTTGGACATCTTATCCTAATCCCCCGCCCCTCAAACCTTATAGACTAGTTTTTATTGCACAAGATCTTTGCTCAATTCCTTACCCACATAATTTTTCTGACTTTTTTCCTCAGGTGGCACTGGTACTACCGGAATACCTAGAGGTACTACCGGACCGGGTCAGTTTCCAGGCACAATCCTAGAAACTATCCCAGGCCCGTCTATACCGGGCATTTTTGTGGTACTACCCGGCGCAAATCCGGTACTACCGAACATCGGTATCTGGTTAAATGCGGGTCGGGGGAGGAAACTCTTAGTACCTTGGTCTTACTCCCGTCTTCCCCACCTACCTTTGACCTCCACGTGGAACACATCGTTGCTAGGGGCCGTGCCGTCGCCCCTCTCTGCCTGTAACCCACTAGATCTGGCCTCATGTCACCCTCCCCATCACTTCCTACCACCATGGACTCCGGTACAACCGCCTCCTCCCTATCTTAGGAATTTTCCTTGTTTCTAGATCTTGTCTATATTCTTGGTCAAATATCTACCTTGGGCGGTTCTTCTCTGGTTCCTTTGTCGCATACATCTTTCAGTACCAAGGAATTGCAGTTTTACACGAGTTTCTGGTCGATTTGAGGCCTCGAACTACTGGATCTATGCACAGCTCTGCCAACTCTGGTACTACCGGAAATGTGTAGTACTACCGCTTGCAATATCCGGTACTACCAGGCCCAACTGACCCCAATTTCCTGTTAAAATGATGATATATTGCGTCTCTTTGTTTTGAGATCTTATGCCCTTATCCCCTGCTATCCTCCCTATTGCTTTCATAGGTGCAGGTGGCTCGGGTTCTCGGAAGCAATCGAAGGCTCGTCATCCGGAAGATGTGGAGTCCGAGTTTGAAGAAGAAGTCATTCCCTAGCCTAGCAATCGCATGAATCTCAAATCCTCTCAGGGTGGTCATGGAGGAGCTACCAAGCGGTCCTCCGGTCGTGGTAGTTCTCCTCCTCCTCATCCCTTAGTTCACTCCAAGAGTCAGAGTTCTGGGCCATCGGGGCCAAAGCTCCTGTCTGATATGTCTGAAGAGGAATTCACTTCTTTGAGGTGTGAGAACCCATATATTTGTGCTCGTGACCGTGACATGGAAGGCATCTTATTCTTCACCGAGTTCTAGGAGAGGGTGTACAAGGAGGTCCTCTTAAAAAATGACAAGTTGGTGGTGACCTAGAAGTGGATTGATTTGGCTCACATGGACAAGCATGCTTAATACTTTGGGGAGGCCAAGGAGAAATGCACCAACGTCGGTTTGCTCCCTATTATGGAGTATAAGCAAAACTTTGACCCTACTCTTGTGGCTCAATTCTATGCCACTGTGGACTTTGGCAAAACTCGGTCAAGGACGATGACTTGGATGACTCAGGGGGTTATCAGGGAAGCCACGTTGGCCGAATTTGGACACCTTCTTGGTTATGAGGACTATGGTTTGGATAACCCCTATGGCTTTCATTGTCACGCCATTGGTAGACCCATGAATAAGCAGGTTCTGACTCCTCTCTATATTTGGGGCAGAGGTGTTGTTGGAAACATTAAAGATCTCTTTCCTTCCTATGACATATTGAATCGCATCTTCTGTGGGACTGTTGCTCCCCGGGTGGGAAATTTTGATGAGATCCATGGTTTCCTGGTTGACCTCATGTTCAACACTTATGCCAACTGGGATACCGGTACCCCTCAGGATGTGATGGATTTCATCTGGAATGAGATGGCCATTTCCTCATTCACTAGGAGAGTGCCTCTATTTGCTCCATATGTTATGGCACTTATCATCTACAAGTGTCCCCTTATTGCCAAGGATCTTACCAACCGCCAGCTTGTGGTTCACAAATCCAAGGCCTTGTTGATCAGGAAGCATAATACACCTTTCAATGCAGAAGTCGCAACATAGGTTGTGCGGGATTTTCATGGGAAATTCACAAGCTTGTTTTTTCTTTGATCTTTACTTGCTTGTGAACTTTATTTGCCTCATATTATTTGTGAACTCTTTGTGCTACCTATTTGTGCTCCTTGTAAGTGAAGTATGGATCTATCCTTTGTGGTGAAGCTCTCTAATTGTTGCCCTTCTATAATTCTCATCAATAGGTTTGTGCAAAGGTATGAGTTTCAAGTCATTTTTCTCTTCCTTGCACCCTTTGTTGGTTTATAAAATTGTGGGGGGGTGTTGATCCAAGTGTGTGCTTGTTGCATAGCCATCTTGAGTATGCACACATATAGGGGGAGCTCGTCTCTATTTTACAAATTTTCTTACTCTGACATAACATCTTTTAGGCAAATATGTGTGTTGTCATTGCTAGAAATAATGGGCTAATCTAAACAAGCCCATGTGCGATTTCAGATTTTCCCTAAATCTCAAAGCCCACGTGTGTGGAAGCTCATGTGTGATTTGGCCCAAGTTGGTGGCAGCTCACATGTGAGTGGAGTGGGAGCTAAAGTTTAGTCTCACATGGAAAGTTGGAGGAGAGTTACACCACCTTATAAGGTGGAGTGGTTCACCACTTAGTAAAGTGAGTGAGAACAGGAGAACTACACACGCGCTCCTCCTCCTCCGACGACGCTGCTCGCTCGCCCACCCACTCGTCTCATCATGACGCGTGCACGCGCCGCAGGTTGCGCGAATCTCGCCAAGCTTTATTTTTACTACTTGGGAAAAACTGGTGCGGTTTTGACAAACGTGTCAACAATTAGTAGATTCGGGTCGCTCCCGGATCGTGGGCTATCAGCAACCGACCCGAACGTGCGCAACATGGCTTGGTCCATGGCGTGCCCTATGCGGGTTTCTCGAGTCGCTCTATATAAATGCCTATGCGGCTTCCACCACGGACACACATGATACCAATCTAGGGTTTTGCCTCCTCTCTGCTTGTGCTGCCACCGTAGTCTACTCCATCCCGCTTCCCGGCATGCACTAGCGGACGAGAGTGCAGGTCTCCGGAACCACTCGCCTTTGCGATCTTGTACGGAAGAGGCCAAATAAGGTTTTTGGGAAATGCCCCGCATGACTGCTCAAGTTCGTCATGACGACACGTCTTCCTAGGCTATCTCCTGGTCCACGGGTGACTCGTCTTCAGCGTCGTCTTCTTCGACAGGCTACAACAACCGCTGCACCAACGGCGACTTCATCGACAACTGATCAGTATGTACATCGTGATCCGATATGTTGTCCTACTATGGCTGTTATTGCATATGCACTGCTGATGTTCGTGTTGATTAGTACATCTAGTATGTTAGAGGTTAACATGATCATAGTTGTTGCTGTCATGTTTTCTATTCTAGAATTAATTGTGGAAATTATGCCTAATAATCCAACAATCCAAAAACCTTATTATAGGAAATTTCCTGAGTTAAACATGGGACACTTGGCCGATGTGATGAAGCCGAAAAAGTTTACCGGTGTCCACTTTAAGAGGTGGCAGGCAAAGACCACTATGTGGCTGCAAGCTCTGAAAGTATTCGAGGCTAGTGAGGGTTTACCTGGAGGAATTATATCTGACGAGGATCAAAACAAGTTCAAGGAAACCAATCTTGCCTTTGTGGGATGCGTTCTGAGTGTTCTTGACAACAAGCTGTTTGATGTGTACATGCACATCAAAGATGGAAAAGAGCTCTAGGAGGCACTGAACGCTAAGATCGGTATAACAGATGCTGGCAGTGAACTGTACATCATGGAGAACTTTCATGATTACAGGATGGTTAACAACTGTTCTATAGTCGAATAAGCTCATGAGATACAGTGATTTTCCAAGGAGCTTGAAATCCTTAAGTGTATCTTACCCGACAAGTTTGTGGCTGGGTGCATTATTGCAAAGTTGCCTTCTTCATGGAGGAACTTCACCACAACTCTCAAGCATAAGAGACAAAAGATATCGGTTGAAATATTGATAGCGTCTCTTGATGTTGAGGATAAGGCTTGGGCTAAGGACACTGCTAAGAAAGGAGGAGAGGGCCAGTCTAGTGCCAACATGGTGCAAAAAGGACCTTTAGCAAGAACAAAGGGAACTATAAGCTCTCCTTCAACAAGTCTGAAAAGACTACAACCTTCAAGAATAAGAAGAAGTCGAACAAGGACGAGCTAGGTTGCTTTACCTCTGGAGAGCTCGGACACTTTTCCAAGGACTGCCTAGAACATGCAGATCATAGAGGGAAAAGTGGAAAGACTGTCAATGTCATGACCGCTAGCAACACGGATGGGTATGGTAATTTATTTACTGTTCTTTCAGTGTTTTAGTCACCATGTTGGTGGATTGATACGGGTGCTAATGTTCATGTGTGTGCTGACATCTCTATGTTCACTTCTTATCAGGTCGCTCGGGATTCCTCCGTCCTAATGGGGAATGGATCACATGCTTCTGTTCGTAGTGTTGGCACGGTGGATCTGAAGTTTACTCGGAAAGATCGTACCGAGGAACGTGCAACATGTCCCTACTATGAACAAGAATCTCGTTAGTGGCTCCCTTCTATGCAGAGATGGCTTCAAGGTTGTGTTAGAGTCTAATAAAGTCATTGTTTCAAAACATGGACAATTTATTGGTAAAGGTTATGAGTTTGGAGGCTTGTTTCGTTTCTCTCTTTCAGAGTTTTGTAATAAATCCATGAATCATATTTGTGGCGATGTTAATGATGATACCAGTGTTTGGCATTCTCGTTTGTGTCACATTAATTTTGGTTTGATGTCTCGGATGTCCATCATGAGTTTAATTCTGTATTTCACTATTGCCAAAGGTTCTAAGTGCCATAGTTGTGTGCAATCAAAGCAACCTCGAAAGCCTCACAAGGCTGCCGAGGAGAGAAACTTGGCACCTTTAGAACTCATACATTCTGATCTATGTGAGATGAATGGTGTGTTGACAAAAGGTGAAAAGAGATATTTCATGACATTGATTAATGATGCGACTAGATACTACTATGTTTATTTGTTGCGCACTAACGATGAAGCTTTAGACTACTTTAAAATTTATGAAGACGAAGTTGAAAATCAACTAGAGAGAAAGATCAAACGTCTTAGGTCGGATCGTGGTGGTGAATATTTTCCCAAAATCTTTGACGAATTCCATGAGGAACATGGCATTATTCATGAGAGGACGCCTCCCTACTCTCCCCAATCAAACGGGGTTGCCGAGAGGAAAAACGCACGCTAGCTGACTTGGTGAATTCCATGTTAGCCACTGCTGGTTTATCAAAGGCATGGTGGGGGGAGGCTTTGTTGACTTCATGTCATGTCCTGAATAGCGTTCCTAACAAGAATAAAGAAAATACCCCTTATGAGGAGTGGGCTGGGAGAAAACCATCACTTTCGTATTTGTGGACTTGGGGGTGTTTGGCGAAGGTCAACATACCGTTTCCCAAGAAACGCAAACTTGGACCTATGACAGTGGATTGTATCTTTCTAGGATATGCTCCGCGGAGTGTAGGCTATATATTTTTAGTGGTTAAGTCTGAGGTTCCTGATATGCATGTTGATACTATAATGGAATCGCGTGACGCAACATTCTTTGAGAATATGTTTCCTGTGAAAGATATGCATATCACTGCTAGAATTTTTTTCTGAAATACTTCCTGAATCTAGTGCATCTATTGAGAATTTTGAACAACCACATGAGGAAGTCCTAGAGAAGGATGACGATGAACCTCCCACAAGGAGTAAGAGACATAGGATTGCAAAATTCTTTGGTAATGATTTTATCGTGTACCTTGTGGATGATACTCCCAGATCCATTGCTGAGGCATATGCATCTCGTGATGCAGATGATTGGAAAGAAGCTGTCCAAAATGAGATGGACTCGATTCTTTTTAATGGTACTTGGGAATTATCAGAATGACCCTACGGTTGTAAACCTATGGGCTGTAAGTGGGTGTTCAAGAATAAGCTAAGGCTTGATGGTACTATTGAGAAGTACAAGGCACATCTTGTAGCAAAGGGCTACACCTAGAAATAAGGCGAAGATTACTTTGAAACCTGTTCACCTATCGCTAGACTGACCACCATTCGAGTACTATTATCCCTACCTGCCTCTTATGGTCTTCTCGTTCATCAAATGGATGTGAAGACGGCTTTTCTTAATGGAGAGTTGGAAGAGGAGATCTATATGGATCAGCCAGATGGGTTTGTGGTAAAAGGTGAAGAGACAAAGGTGTGTAAGTTGTTAAAATCTTTGTATGGCCTGAAACAAGCACCTAAGCAATGGCATGAGAAGTTTGACAGAACTCTACTTTCTGTTGGCTTTGTCATTAATGAGGCTGATAGGTGTGTGTACTATCGCCATGGTGCGGGCGATAGTGTCATATTATGTTTGTACGTGGATGACATTCTGATCTTTGGTACAAACATGAATGTGATAAATGAAGTTAAGTCTTTCCTGTCAAAGAGTTTTGACATCAAAGATCTAGGAGAGGCTGATGTGATTCTAAACATCAAGCTTATTAAGAACGATAATGGGATTACTTTAATGCAATCTCATTATGTTGAGAAGGTCTTGAGACGTTTTGGCTTTATTGATGGCAAGACTTCTCCAACACCTTATGATCCCAGTTTGATATTGCGAAAGAATAGGAAGGAACCAACATACCAGTTGAAATATTCACAAATTGTTGGTTCTCTCATGTACTTAGCAAGCTCTACAAGACCCGATATCTCTTTTGCTATGAGCAAGTTGATTAGGTTCATGTCTAACCCAGGTATTGATCATTGGAATGCACTTGAAAGGGTCATGCTTTATCTATGTGCTACAATGAGCTATGGGATTCACTATTCAGGGCACTCTGCTGTGCTTGAAGGATATAGTGATTCGAACTGGATCTCTGACGTTGATGAAATCTATGCCACGAGCGGGTATGTGTTTACCCTTGGAGGTGGCGTAGTGTCATGGAGATCTCGTAGATAGACCATATTGACGAGGTCAACTATGGAAGCAGAACTTATTGCTTTAAGCACAACCACTGTTGAGTAAGAATGGTTGTGTGAGCTCTTGATGGGCTTGCCAGTGGTGGAAAAACCTGTGCCGGCAATCCTTTGAATTGTGACAACCAAACTGTTATTGTCAAAGTGAACAATTCTAAGGATAACGCAAAGTCATCAAGACACGTCAAGAGACGTTTGAAATCTGTCAGGAAATTGAGAAACTCCAGAGTAATAACTGTTACATATATTCAAACAGAGAAAAACCTAGCAGATCCCTTTATAAAGGAACTATCACGAATTGTGATAGAAAATGCATCGAGGGAGATGGGGTTGAGACCCATGGATGTCACACCATAGTGGTAACCCAACTTATGTGATCAGAGATCCCGTGAATTAGGATCTGGGAATAACAAGCTAGTGGTTTGACTAAGGAGAGTATTTCGTAACCCTCTCTATGTGAAGATGCATAACTCTCAAAATCTATACGGCGGGTTGGCAACATGCCGTAATGTGTTTATGTTGGCTATAACTAGCAAAGATGTCGTCCTATAGGGCATTCTTGAAAGAACACACCTATATGAGTTCGACTGTAAACATTGCGGTTTATGAGACTTGGGTGGTCTCTAGTAAACTCATGAAGAGACTAGGGAGTATGACGCATATGCTCCAACCCGCGGGATAGGCTACTGACAGCCACATACTAGTTATGATTTTGAGTGAAATCTATTGGCACCAAACTTGCAATTCAAGGTTCGTCCATTGTTCAAGTTGTTGATAGACGTAGCTCAAGATTCTAGGCGGAAGTTCAACTTATCGGTCTCTGCTGAAATAGTGGTATATAAACAAGTAGCGACGATTGGCAAATCTTCAAATAGGCATTTGAGATCTAGTGGGGGATTGTTAGAAATAATGGGCTAATCTAAACAAGCCCATGCACGATTTCAGATTTTCCCTAAATCTCAAAGCACATGTGTGTGGAAGCCCATGTGTGATTTGGCCCAAGTTGGTGGTAGCTCACATGTGAGTGGAGTGGGAGCTAAAGTTTAGTCACACATGGAAAGTTGGAGGAGAGTTACACCACCTTATAAGGTGGAGTGGTTCACCACTTAGTAAAGTGAGTGAGAAGAGGAGAACTACACACGCGCTCCTCCTCCGACGACGCCACCGCTCGCCCGCCCGCCCGTCCGTCCGTCTCGTCACGACGCGCACGCACGGCGCGCGTGTTGCGGGAATCTCGCCGAGCCAAGCTTTATTTTTGCTGCTTGGGGAAACTGGTGCGGTTTTGATAGACGTGTCAACAGTTAGTAGATTCGGGTCGCTCCCAGATCGTGGGCTATCTGCAACTGACTAGAACATGCGCAACGTGGGCTTGGTCCACGGCGTGCCCTGTGCAGGTTTCCTAAGCCTCTCTATATAAATGCCTGTGTGACTTCCACCATGGACACACTGAATACCAATCTAGGGTCTTTCCTACTCTCTTCTTGCACCGCCACCATAGTCTACTCCATCCCGCTTGTCGGCATGCACTAACGGACGAGAGAGCAGGTCTCTGGAACCACTCGCCTTTGCGATCCTATACGGGAGAGGGTGAATAAGGTTTTTGGGAAGCGCCCCGCGTGACTGCTCAAGTTCATCATCACGGCGCGTCTTCCTGGGCGATCTCCTGGTCCACGGGTGACTCGTCTTCAACGCCGTCTTCTTCAACTGGCTACGGTGACCACTGCACCAACCGGTGACTTCATCGACAACTGATCAGTATGTACACCATGATCCGATCTGTTGTCCAACTATGGCTGTTATTGCATATGCACTGCTGTTGTTCGTGTTGATTAGTACATCTAGTATGTTAGAGGTTAACATGATCGTAGCTGTTGCTGTCATGTTTTATATTCTATAATTAATTGTGGAAATTATGCCTAATAATCAAATAGTCATCAAACACCAAAAAGGGGAGATTGAAAGGGCATTTCCCTCCCTAAGTGGTTTTGATGTTTGATGATGACACAAGCATCTGACTAGTCGTTTGCTAAGTGCGTTAGAGGCTCTCTATGTTTGCAAGTCATTCGATGCCCCTCAAAAAGGTCAATAGCAAGACATAGTTTTCCTAGGTCATTATTTGAGTCGTAGGAAAACCGTACTATCAAGAGGGGGTCCGTATTGGAAATATTGGGTTGAATCAACTCTACATTTATTCAGACCATCCAGCTTTTCCTCAATGGTAGAGAAATGGGTGCGAATTATGTCCATTTTAGTTGTTGGCCACGTTGTCAGTACCAGCCAGTAGTACCGGACATTTCATCCGGTACTACCGCTTGGAATTGGTAGTACCACCTAGATATACCGGATGCATCTGAGCATGGTTGTAAGTTGTGGCTCCTCCTCAGGCATGTCCGGTACCACCATTCGGCACTACCGCAGCGGGCGTGCGGTAGTGTCGCTTCACCTCTGGCACTACCGCTTGGCGGTAGTACCGACTCGTGCTATGTTACCATTGGAGCCATCTGAGGTGATTTCACCTTGGCCAGTGACACGCAGTAGTACCCAGCGGTACCAGTCTGGTAGTACCGGTGATTTCCTGTACTACCGCGTCTGTGTCCGGTAGTACCGGCCATGACAGGCGGGAATGGGAAAATTCCATTTCATGGGTATAAAAGGTTCCTTCTTCTCCAACGGGATAGGTGGCTCTTTTATCTCTCTCCATTGTTATTGAGCTAAAATTTCCCTAGATCTCCCCCCATTGTGCTCCAATCTCCTTAATACTTTGGCATTTGGTGGAGGAGGTCTAGATCTAGGGTTTCACCTGTCGTGGAAATGGCCACGGCAGTCGCTGTAGTAGGCAGCGATTGATTGAATCGGGGGTGAGAGCTGGCGGACATCTGTGGTGCGAGATGGGGGCGGATGCACATGGGTTTACCCAGGTTCGGCCCCCCGGAGGGTAAAGACCTACTCTTGCTAGATTAGATTATTGGAGAGCGAGTTACAGGGGTGGCGAGCTCGGCGTCTAAGTAGCGAGTCATTTGAAGGGGTGTATGATGGAACGTAAGTCCTCAGGATACCCTAGGGAGGTTTATATATGAGGCACCTCGCTAGGGTTTACAAGTTACAACCGAACAGGATATGGATTCAGAGGTTTTGACCTAATCCGACTAGGCTTCTGGTATGCTTCTGGGCCTCTAGTCTAGTCGCCGGGCCTTCCTCTTAGTCGCATTCCAGTCGTCGTCCTGCAGGCCCACTCGGGAGACCTTTTGGCCCAATCGGAACGTCCTGCTGGGTATACCCCATTCGGCATATCCCCATCAGTAGTCCCCGAGGCCATCGTTGAATCAGACGCAGGTGGTCATTTGGCAGTCGGAGTAGGCGAGTCCAATTTGGACGCCCAGTCGAATCGACGGTGGACTCCACTGAAACCAAGGAAATTTTCCAGAGGTTCTGCGCCCGGCCGCGAATGTCATGCTTGCTGCTTGTTGGCAGTCGGCAGGCTAGTTGCCAGTGAGTGGGATGGAGGAGTTGGACCGTCAACCTGGTCAAACTATCCGTTGGATATTCCAATGGTAACTTCGGCGTAATTACCACAGGTAACGGCTACCCCGAATTTGGCGGGTAGCGCCCCCTTATAAGGGGAGTGGCGAATCAGCCTTGCAGATCCTTCCATGCATTCTTCATTCTCGCGCATTCATTCTTTCTGTCTTCCTTCGATTCGATCCTTTCGCACTGAGGGACTCCACATTCTTCCCAATGGCACCTCCAAAAGGTTCATGGGGGAAATCCAAGTGCACCACGGCCCAGCTCAAGTCCTTCGAGGACGCCGGAGTCCTCCGTAAGGGGAACTGGCGGGTTCCCGCTTCCTCCGAGACCGAGCCGAGGCCACGAGTCGGCAAATTCATTTGTTCCCCCAGCCACCTAGAGAGAGGTTTGGGGTTTCCCACCTCACTCTTCTTCCGGCGCGTCTGTGCGTATTACGCAATCAAGCTGTCGGATCTTGGTCCGCATAGCATCAAGCAGCTAGCGATCTTCGTCGCCTTCTATGAATGCTACCTCGGCTGCAGGCTGTATTTCCTGCTGTGGCTAGAGCTCTTCCACGGCCGCATCGGGCGCGAGGCGTTCGGCGGCTTGATGCTGGCGGCCAGCGGCATCACGTTCCAATTGAAGTCGAAGACCAACTTCGTCAAGGTCCTACTGCCGAAGAAGGCCACGAGCAAGTGGAAGAAGAGCTGGTTCTACGTGAAGGAGTCCACTCCCTCCGGCAAAGTGGCGCTTCTCGAGTTCGTCGCCAAAAGGAGTGAGCCTCGCCGGCTGGCGCCGAAGAAACTCCCCAAAGACCAGAGGATGGCCGCCGCGGAGATGATGGACCAGATCCAGAAGTTGAAGGATCAGGGGTTGTCTTTGATCAACCTCTACAACTGCTGGCTCGGGCGGCGTTTGGTTCCGCTAGCGGCTCGGCCTCATTGGATGTATGAGTATAGCGGGAAACACGATCCCTCCCGGACCAGCAAAGAGTCGTGGGAGACCGAAGATTACAAGGCCGCCCTGAAGAAGATCACCGATGCGGAATTCACAACTGCATCGGTCGGGCTCGCCCCGTATACTCCCGTGAAGAACGAAGCCCCCACAGTAACTTATTCTTTTCAGTCGCAATCTCTGCAATGTAACTCGCAGTCGCGTCATTCGATACTCATTGGTGGTTGTTTTCAGTTGTTCAAGGTGCTGGAAGGTTGGCTCCCTCCGCTTGATGAAGAGGTTCCCCGGGAGCTCGAAGAGGCCTTTGAGGGAGATTCCTCCAAAAGCGACGAGGAGGAGGAGGTTCCTCCCCCAGCGCCTGCGGCTCGCAAGACCCGCATGCAGAAGCAGCGCGAGCTCGAGGCGAGTCGCAACCTTGATGAACATGAAGGGGCGACAAAATCGTGCAAGAGCACACGTCTCGGCGCACAGCCATGCCGGCGAAGCCTGCGCACAAACCAAAGTCGCCGGCGAAGAAGCTAGTGTCGCCACCAAGGTCGGCGATGGTGTTTGAGTCTAAAGACGACTCCGATGATGAGGATGTCCCTGATTCTTCGCACAAGATCCTGGAGGATGCGATTCCAATGAAGGTATTGGGGAACGAGGACACCGAGGCGGCGGTGGAAGTTCCTCTGGTGATGATTGTGCCTAAAACTTCGAGGGCGCCAAGCCAGGAGGCGGCTGAGGCCACAGCGTCGAAATCGCCGCAACCTTCAAGGGCAGCCGCATCTTCGGAGCTGGAAATTCCGGCGACCGCGGCTTCGTCATCAAGGAAGCCCGCGGTGTCATGGGCTTCATATGTCTTTGAGAGGGGTCTCACGCACAAGCTGGGGCCGGGACTAGACAAGCCCGCCCACATCAGCACCGGGATGCGCGTTCTCCCAGTCGCCAAGTAAGTATTGACTTCTCCATTCCAAGTCGTGTCTCGTTTTTGTGTTGTCACTGTGTTGACATTAGAGGTTTTGGCAGGTCTAGAGCCAAGAAGATTGGTCGCCCTTCAGTGGCGAAGATTCCGCCGGTCGCCACCACGGGAGAGGGCTACCTCCCCAAGAAGAGGAAATCTGCTGGAGATGCGGCAACTGCGGAGGGAGCGAAGAGGCAGAAGGGCGGTGCCGACGACGTCGTGGCGATGGATAGCGCCAAGGAATGCGACCTTGCTACAGTCGTCAAAGAAGTGGCGGCGGCGCGGTCGAAGCCAGTCTTGGTCGCTCCTGCGACGGAAGCATCGGCTCCGACGACTAGTGCCCCGGCTAGGGCGTCGGCAACATTCCCGCGCTTCATGGTGAGGGGGTTTCCAGGTGTGGCGGACAACTAGTCTCCACAGAGCCCAGAGATCGTTCATGAAGACATTGGGTCCCGTCGTGGGTGCACCTCCTTCACGGTCCCGTCGACTAACGCCGGAGAGCTCCACAAGATGCTTGGCGCTGCCATTCAGGTACGTCCTGTCCCCGAGTTCCTAGCTGCTGAATTTCAGTGGCTAGGTACTGAGGTTCTTCTACTCTCCAGTCCCCGAGTTCCTAGTCGCTGAATTTCAGCGGCTAGGAACTGAATTTCTTCTACTCTCCAGTCCCCGAGTTCCTAGTCGCTGAATTTCAGCGTCTCGAAACTGAATATTGTTCTTGGTAAGTACTAAGTTTTGTTACTATTGCAGGGTTTGCAGAGGGAGTCGACCGATCGACAGGCCGCGAGGGAGCGTCTGGAGCAGGATCTGCGCGTGGCGCAGGAAGCAAACCAGCGACTCCAGGAGACTGTTGGTAAGTACTTGTTTCATTTTTTTTCTTTTTCGGCTATGAACTGTTGGTGTGCTGGCGTGTTGATGGTTTGTCTCTTTTCTTTTCAGATGGTCTTCCGGCTGCCATTTCCAAGGCCCGTGAAGGGTATGTTCCAGCCGCCGAGCTGGACACGGTGAATGGACGAATTGCCTCGCTGATCCAGGAATTGGAGGAGGCGAAAGCGGCCTCAATTTCGTCTAAGGATCGAGCGAAGGCTGCAGTCGCTGCGGCTGAAGAGGAGCACATGGCCGCGGACTCGATCATCGTGGGGCTGCAGAATGATCATGCCACCCTGGAGAAGCATGTCACCGATAACTTCCGCAAGATTCTTGGTGAGTCTCCTTTTTTTGCTTAACACGTTTGGCGGGTCCCCGAGTGGGGAGATCCATAGTGTCACTGACGTCTGATTTTGCAGCAGTGATAGGGCAAAGTGACCCGATGGTTCAGACCTTCAACACCTCGTAGTGCGTGACTGCCGTGGTGAATGCGGCCACTGCCTCGGCATTGTGCGTCCAAGCGGTCCTTCAAGGGATGTCCCCCACCGAGGTTATTCCTGGGAGACTTACAGAAGTGTGGTGCTATCTGGAGGAGGTGCCCGACGTCATGGAGTGGATGGCGCGCTCGGCTTTCAGGCGTGGGGCCACCACGGCATTGAGCCTGGGTCTCGCCCACTTCCCCGACGATTTTGACCTCGACGACATCACCAGCAGCTACCCTTCAGCGACTGGCGCGGTGGAGATGTTAGAGGTGCTGAAGCTGACTGCCAAGGCCGCCCCTTTGGCTGATCAGGTGTTGGCGATAGGGGACCTTCTGCCATACCAGGAAACGGTATTGGCGCCTGGCGAGCCCGAGCCGGAGCATCGCGACATGAAGTCGGAGCAACCCTTCCGGTCGGTGTTGTCGAAGTCACTGACAACCTACCCGATGAACCCGTGGCAGCCTTTCGTTCGTGTCAAGGGTGGTGGTGGTGCTTCTTCATTAGGACCTGTGGAATAGATAGTATTGTTGGGCAGTTTGTAATATATGCCAAGTGGCGACTTTTGTAATATGAATAATATTTTGAGTAAGAGGAGTCAATCGACTCGCAATGCGACCGTGATTGTGTGGTGTGTTTATTTTTGGTTGAGCAAGTCCTCGAGCGCGTCTGCCCTTTAATGGGGTATAACTCGATTGTGTACATATGTGTTTTCTTTTAGGGTTTTTTGTTTATCCTTTGCGTCTCCTGAAGGGGCGAGTCCCCGAGCGTGAATGGTTTTGTTTGTAGGCGAGTCCCCGAGCGTAGTGCTTAGCCGTATTGGGCGTGTTCCTGTTGTAGGTTGCTAATGCGTTGTTCGTAACGTGTCTCTTCCCCTGGCTCGGAGAGCCAGTCGCTGGGTGAGTCCAAGGCAGCTCTCTTACCTTGTGTGTTCCCGAGCCGCGTGAGGGTTCCATTCTTGAGGAGTCCCCGTGCGTGGTACTTAACCGTTCGAGTCGCTTTGCGCGAGGATGGGAAGGACAGGTCGCTGTGAGAAGCGTATACCAGTGGGCCAGTCGAGCTAGGCGACTCCGATGGTGGCTCCGGGTTGGCGTTTTGGTGGACATCCCAAGGCCCGAGTATTTTCGGTGCCCTTGGGACGCACTACTTAGCCATGCCAGTCGCTCGACCAAAGGTTGACTTCCGTGGGTAGCGTATTGCCGATTGTACGAGTGCGAGTGGCACAAGGATATGGCGAGTAAACACAATTTTGTGAACCGAATGAATTTCATTATATATGTCAGCTGAGTACATGTTTCCGTTCTATGTATAGAACTTCCGGAGGAGGTTTACATTCCATGGCCTCCCAACCTCGAGCTGGCCGTCGCCTCGTATGTCGATGAGGTAGTAGGCGTCATTGCCGAAGACTCGCCCTATGGTGAACGGCCCCTCCCATGGGGGGAGAGTTTGTGCATGCCCTTCTTGTCTTGAGCCAGTCGTAGGACCAGGTCGCCCTCCTAGAAGGTGCGAGTCCGGACTCGGCGGCTATGGTAGCGGTGGAGTCCCTGCTGGTAGATGGTTGTATAGGAGCGAGCCAGGTCGTGTGCCTTGTCGATTTGGTCGATGCTGTCTTGGTGGGCGGTCTCGTTTGTCGCCTCGACATAATTGGCGACTCGAGGTGAGTCATGCTCCAGGTCTGTTGGCATTACGGCTTCGGCACCGTACACCATGAAGAAGGGCGTGAACCCGGTGGAGCGGTTGACGGACGTGCGGATCCCCATATGACTGAAGGGAGCTCTTCGACCCAGCATCCTGGGGTGCGCTCGAGGGGCACCTAGAGTCGTGGCTTGAGCCCGTGGAGGACGCTCTGGTTGGCGTGTTCTGCTTGGCCATTCGACTCCGGGTGGGCGACTGAGGCGAGGCGAGTCGTATGACGTGCTCTTCACAGAATTCCGCCATGGCCCCTTTGGCAAAGTTGGTGCCGTTGTCCGTTATTATGCTGTGCGGGTAGCCGTACCGGTAGATGAGCTCGCGTAAGAACTTGGTGGCCGTCTTGCCATCGCACTTTTTGATTGGCTTGGCCTCGACCCATTTGGTGAACTTGTCGACCGCGACGAGGAGGTGGGTGAAGCCGGATGGGGCCTTCTTGAAAGGGCCTACCATGTCCATGTCCCATACAGCGAATGGCCATGTGATGGGGATGGTCTTGAGTGCCGAACCAGGGAGGTGCGTCTGGTGGGCGTACTTCGGGCACCCGACGCATCGTTGGACGATGTTGGTGGCGTCGGCGTGCTCGGTGAGCCAGTAGAAGCCGTGCCGCATGGCCTTGGCGACCAGCAACTTGGCGCCGGCGTGATGGCCGCAGTCGCCGGCGTGAATGTCCTAGAGGATCTTGCGGCCTTCTTCTGGCTGTACACAGCGCTGGAACACGCGAGTCACGCTGCGTTTGTGGAGCTCGCCGTTGATGATGATGAAGGATTTGCAGCGGCGCATTCGCGCCTCCGTCTTTTTGCTTGGGAGGATCTTGTGCTCGAGGAAGGCGACGTATGGTGCCGTCCAGTCGCTAGGCTCTACAATCATGGCGACTAGGGCCGGCTCTGGTTGCAGTGGTATCCCGACGTCGATCTCCTTCAGTGGGCTGACCGAAGGTTTGTGGATGATGTCGAGGAAGACGCCTGCTGGTGGCGCTTGTCGGCCGACCCGATGCGGGAAAGGGCGTCTGCCTCCTCGTTCTTGTGTCTGTCGATCCACTCGACGAAATAGCCGTCAAAGTGTCCTCCCAGCTGGTCTACCGCTTGGCGGTACGCGATCATTGTTGGAGAGACAACGTCGCATGTTCCGGCGACCTGGTCGGCGACTAGGTCGGAGTCGTCGTAGCACCGTAGGCGGTTGATGTTCATTTCCTTGGCAGCCCGCATGCCGTGGAGGGCCTCGTATTCTGTCATGTTGTTGGTGCAGGGCTTGAAGTTGAGGTGGAGCACGTATCGGAGCTTGTCCCCTTTGGGGGAGGTCAGTATGACCTTGGCCCCTGTGCCGTCGGTGTTCTTCGAGCCGTCGAAGTGTAGCGACCAGTAGTGGAGATATGGTAGCTTCTCTGGCTGCTGCGCTTCTTCCCAATCTGCGAGGAAATCAGCTAGGGCTTGTGACTTGATTGCTTTGCGGGGCTTGTATTTGATATTGTGGACGCCGATTTCGACGGCCCACTTGGCTACTCGCCCAGTCGCCTTGCGATTGCGTATTATGTCCTGCAGCGGTGCGGATGAGACCACCGTGATTTGGTTCTCTTGGAAATAGTGGGGGAGTCGCCGCTGAGCTCGGAATACCGCGTACACCAGTTTCTGGTACTACGGGTAGCGCTGTCGTGAGTCCGTCAGGACTTCACTGATGTAGTAGATGGGGCGTTGTCTGGGGTGCTCCTTACCCTCCTCTGGTCGTTCGACGACCATCACGGCACTGACGACTCGATTGGAGGCCGCCACGTAGACGAGCATTGGCTCTTTGTCGACTGGTGCGGCAAGTAGCTGAGCCGCGAGTAGCACTTCTTTGAGTGCTTTGAGTTCATCGTCCGCCTCCGCGTCCCATTGGAACGTGGGGTTCTTGTGCATCAGGCGATAAAGGGGCATGGCCTTCTCGCCTAGTCAGGGAATGAAGCGATTGAGAGCCGTGACTCGCCTGACCAACTTCTGGACGTCGCGCAGGCACTCGGGTTTTTCGAGTCGCGCGATGGTGTCGATCTTGGTGGGGTTGGATTCGATGCCTCGCTTGGAGACTACGTATCCCAATAGCTGTCTGGTGGGGACGCCGAAGGTGCACTTTCCTGGGTTCAGCTTGATGTTGTACCTCCGCAGATTTGTGAAGGTTTCGGCCAGGTCGACGAGCAGGTCGTCCTGTCGGGTAGATTTTACCACCATGTCATTGATGTAGACGTGAATGTTGCGGCCAATTTGGCTCGCGAGGCACTCCTGCATGCACCTTTGGTATGTGGCACTGGCGTTCTTGACGCCGAACATCATGGCCGTGTAGCAGAAGGCGTCGAATGGCGTGATGAACACTGTCTTCTCCTCATCCTCGACCACCATCTTGATCTGGTTGTAACCAGAGTAAGCATCGAGGAAGCACAGCGACTCCGATCCCGTGGTCGAGTCGATGATCTGATCGATGCGCGGTAGGACGAACTCCTCCTTCGGGCAGGCGCTGTTGAGGTTGGTGTAGTCGATACACATTCTCCATGTCTTATTCTTTTTCAAGACTAGGACTGGGTTCGCTAGCCACTTGGAGTGTTTTATTGGCCGAATGAAGCCTGCGGCCAACAAGCGTTGCACTTCTTCGGCGATTGCTCGGTGGCGCTCTTCATTGAAGGGCCGCAGCGACTGCTTTACCGGTCACACTTTGGGGTCAGCGTGAAGTTTGTGCTCAGCGAGTTCCCTCGGGACACCTGGCATGTCGGAAGGTTTCCATGCGAAGATGTCGCGGTTCTCACGGAGGAACTCGATGAGCGTGCTTTCCTATGCGGGGCTCATATGCGCCCCAATGGTGACCGTCTGGCTGGAGTCACCCGGAAAGAGCTCGACGGTGCGGGTATGCGTGGTTGCCTCGAACATGGAGTTCGCGGCGGTTCGCTTCTTCAGTATGGTGGGGTCGTCCTTGTTGATGTTGCCTACGTATTTCGCGAGCTCCTCTGCATGGTTGGTCTCCGTGGTGATGACAGCGTCGGCGAGCTCAACGCCTTTGTCCTCGCATTCCACGGCCATATCGGGGTCGCCATGGACGGTGATGATGCCGCTCGGTGATGACCCACAAGTATAGGGGGTGTATCGTAGTATTTTCGAGGGAAGTGAAACCCAATTTATTGATTCGACACAAGGGGAGCCAAAGAATATTTATAAGCCTTAACAACTAAGTTGTCAATTCAGCTGCACCTGGAAACAATCTTGCTCGCAGCAGTTTATCAGTAGCAATAGTTTTGTAGTAGCAATAGTAAAGTAACAGTAGTAGTAAAGTAAAGACAACAGTAACAATAGCAGTAAACAATAGGATTCGAGTGCCGTAGGCATAGGGATGGATGGACGGGCGTTGCATGGACAAGACAATTCACATAGCAATCAAAACATAGGGCAGTTGCAGATAAATAAGATAAAGCATCCAAGTACTAGATAATCCTAGGCATGTGTTCCATATATAGTCATACATGCTCGCAATGAGAACTTGCACAACATCTTTTGTCCTGCCAGCCCGTTTGCAGCGGGGTCTCAAGGGAACTACTGGCAATTAAGGTGCTCCTTTTAATAGAGCACCGGAGCAAAACATTAACACTTCGTGAACACATGTAATCCTCACATCAAAGCCATTCCCTTCGGTTATCCCGATTTCTGTCACTTCAGGGCCATTGGTTATGGACAACAACGTGTGTATACAACTTGCAGATAAGACCAAAAACAATACTATCATAATGAATCAATAACATGTTCAGATCTGAAATCATGGCACTCGGGCCCTAGTGACAAGCATTAAGCATAACAAGTCGCAACAAAGTCATAAAGCACTAATAAAAGATACTAGGCACCATGCCCTAACAATCTGATGCCATTACATGAACGATCTCATCCAATCCCTACCATCCCCATGGCCTACAACGGGGGATTGCTCACTCATAGATGGGGGAAACATGGATGGTCGATGGAGAAGCGATGGTGATGATGATGGCGATGATCTCCATTCTGGCCCCCGCAGGTGCCGAACGGAGTTTCTGGTGTTGTTTCGTGGAATCTGGTGGTGGCGGCGGAGCGGAACTCCTTCTAGAAAAACGTCGAACCCCCCTGAGTTTTTAGGTCAGAAGGAAACTTATAGGCTAAGTGGGAGACCGAGGGGGTGTCTGGGGCGGCCAGACCACCCCCTGGCGTGGCCAGGCCTAGCCCGCGCGGCCAGGTGGTGTGGCTGGGACCCAGCCCCACTCCGTCTCATACTCTGGCTCCGAGAGTCTTCTGGTGAAATAGGATTTTTGGCTTTTGTCCCGTCCAATTCTGAGAATATTCATTTTCTGACTTTCTTGGAACCAAAAATAGCAGAAAACAGGCAGCTGGCACTGTGGCTCTTGTTAATAGGTTAGTCCAAGAAATCATATGAAAAGTACTCCAAAGTGTGGACAAAACACAAGAAAGTAGATAAAACCAAGCATGGAACATCAAAAATTATAGATACATTTGCAATGTATCAACATCCCCAAGCTTAACTCCTAATCGTCCTCGAGTAGGTAAGTGATAAAAAAGAAAGAATAATTTTTGAGGTGACATGCACCATCATAAACTTGATCAAAGTATTTGTAAAACATTCAAAGCTGGGATCATAGTACTTCAATCATAACATGAAAGACAAAGTTCTAGCAATAAGACAAAGAAACTATGTTGCAACATGAAAATGCACAAACAAAAGATTCATGAATAACAATGCTTTGCAAGATGTTTGTTTGTTTCACATAAAGAAAACATAGCATAATGTCATTCAACTTGTCCCTCATAGAGTAGCAAATATAAATGCATAGGACACCTTCAAAGTTCATAAGAGTGACTAGATGCAAATAGTTTAAAACAAGCAATATCAAGTTATGCATCAATCAACTAGTCTTGGGACAATGCACATAGAATAAGAATAGCCACTATGCTCTCAAAATAGGTGCATAAAGATAGAAGGTGGAGACTCAATATAAAAGTGGAAGAAAGGCCTTCATAGAAGGAAGCAGAGATTCAAGTTTCATAAAGAGCTTCCAAAAATTATGGTACTTATAGCTTTCAGCTCTCATTGCCCCTATCATAAGCATCTTGAAGTGATTAAGATTAAAGTGAACAAACTATGGTGTACATGCTTGATGAAGTATAAGTTAGAAATCTCATGTCCCTTGAATACGAGGGCTGCTCCTCATGCTACTCAAGTTTAGTCACCGGTAAGTTCTTGTCATCGTAAGTACATGTGTATCATAGAGAACCGCCAACAGGGTACCCCTTGCCCGATGATACGGAAGAATCCCCATATCAAAATGACAAGGCAAGCAGACAACGAGCATCTCAGCAATCTTCTTATTTACCATGGGAATATGGTGCTTTTTTCTCTCTTTCCTCTTTTCATAATCTCTTTCTTTTTCTCTTTTTTCTCAATATAGGACTCTTTTTTTATAAAAAGAATGCTTCATAGACAGCTCATTATGGTTACGCTGCAGGTTTCCACCATGTCAGCATGGATTAGACCAGCGGCCCAGGCGTTTCTCTAACACATATACATAACTCCATGGACTTACAAGCTCCCCTTTCATTTCACACTTATACATTGCAAATGTATCTATAATTTTTGATGCTCCATGCTTGGTTTTATCTACTTTCTTGTGTTTTGTCCACACTTTGGAGTACTTTTCATATGATTTCTTGGACTAACCTATTAACAAGAGCCACAGTGCCAGCTGGCTGTTTTCTGCTGTTTTTGGTTCCAGGAAAGTCAGAAAATGAATATTCTCGGAATTGGACGGGACAAAAGCCAAAGTGCCTAGTTTTCGTAAGACTCGGAGCCGTAATACGAGACGAGGAGGAGGCTGGCCACCCCCAAGTGTGGTTGGCCTGGCCGCAAGGGCATGGTGTGGTGGCCCTAGGCACCCCTCGGTCTCCTCTTCGCCTATAAGAAGCCTTCGGCCTAAAACTTGGGGTTCACGCTTTTTCCACGAAAAGTTCCGCTGCGCCGCCGCCACCGAAGGGGAGATTCGGGGGACAGAAAGTCTCTATTCCGGAACCCTGCCGGGACGGGGAGGTGCCCCCGGAGCCATCTCCATCGATCTCCACCATCATCTTCATCAACCATCCATGTTTCCCCCATCTATGAGTGAGTAATCCCCTGTTGTAGGCTATGGGGATGGTAGGGATTGGATGAGATCGTTCATGTAATGGCATCAGATTGTTAGGGCATGGTGCCTAGTATCTTTTATTAGTGCTTTATGACTTTGTTGCGACTCGTTGTGCTTAATGCTTTTCACTAGGGCCCGAGTGCCATGATTTCAGATCTGAGCGTATTATTGATTCATTATGATAGTATTGTTCTTGGTCTTATCTACAAGTTGTATACACACGTTGTTGTCCGGAACCTATGGCCCCGGCGATGTAAATCGGGATAACCGGAAGGGAATGGCTTTGATGTGAGGATCACATGTGTTCACGGAGTGTTAATGCTTTGCTCCGGTGCTCTATAAAAAGGAGCACCTTAATTGCCAGTAGTTCCCTAGAGGCCCCGCTGCAAATGGGCTGGCATGACAAAAGATTTTGTGCAAGTTCTCATTGCGAGCACGTATGACTATATATGGAACACATGCCTAGGATTGTCTAGTACTTGGATGCTTTATCTTATTTATCTGCAATTGCCCTATGTTCTGATTGCTATGTGATTGTCTTGTCCATGCAACACCCGTCCATCCATCCCTATGCCTACCGCACTCGAATCCCACTGTTACTGCTTTTGTTACTGTTGTCTTTGTTTTACTACTGCTGTTACTTTACTATTCCTACTACAAAACTGTTGCTACTGATAAACTGCTGTGAGCAAGATTGTTTCCAGGTGCGGCTGAATTGACAACTAAGTTGTTAAGGCTTATAAATATTCTTTGGCTCCCCTTGTGTCGAATCAATAAATTGGGTTTCACTTCCCTCGAAAATACTGCGATACACCCCCTATACTTGTCGGGGAGCATAGCTTTATTTATCAAGCTCACTTGGATTCTCTATTGTTCACTGCTATCCATCCATCATGGGCAAGTCTCGTGATGGCAAGGTTCCTGTTTTACCATCCACAGAAGAAAAGGTACGGTTCTGAACACCTCTGTTGCTCTTGATTCACCGTCTTTTTTGAGTAAGTTCCTTACACCACCACATACACATGCTACACACACTGCTACTACTACTGAATCTGAAACTTCTGATGCTTATGATGTTGCTTCTATCAGGTTGATAAGAGTGGTTCATTAGGTCCTTTCCTAGATGCTACGATTGCTAGAACTATAGCTGGAAATACCGAAACTCCTAATGAAGACACTACCACACCTGTTAGCTCACCTGAGTCTAGTGAGAGTTATGATATTGAAGAAGATTATGTTGAGATGACCGATGAGTTTACTAAAGAATGTAAGAACACCCATCATAGGAGCGCTGCTAAGAGTCTCCTTGAGAGGCGTACTATTAGACCCAAATTATATCCTGCTGCTAAGTTTGCTGCTTCTCCCATAAACATTACAGATGAAGATTATGATTTCTCTCTCGATCTATCTTACATAGCTATTGTCGAGAAAGAACCTTTTTGTGGGACTAAGAATGAAAGTGCGGTAGCACATATGAATGAACTTTCTACCATGAGTGGCTTGTTTTCTGATGATATTAAGATGCGTACTTACTTTGTTGCTAAGATTTTCCCTTTTTCACTAAAAGGAGAAGCTAAAACTTGGTTTAGTAATTTACCTCCTGGATCTATTAATAGCCCTGAGTGCTTGATTAGTACTTTCCTGCAGAAATATTTTCCTCCCAGTTCTAGACATGCTATTTTGCAGGAACTTTTTGATTTTAAACAGGGAGAAAAAGAGGTATTGCCCGAATCTTGGGCAAGATTTTGTGCTTTGATTCATGCATAGGCTAGAAGTCCATTACCTAAGAATGAGCTTCTTGATATATTTTATAATGGACTAACCGAGGAATCTAGGACATACCTAGATAGTTGTGCTGATTGTGTTTTCAGGAATAGGACTCCTAAGGAAGCTGAGGAATTGATGGCTAAAATAAGCAAGAATTATGAAGATTGGACTCCTCCTAAAAAAGATATACCTAAAGTAATTGTACCTGAACCATCTATTCCTGTGCCTATTCCAACATCAAAGAAGAGGGGAGTTATTGAATTAAATGATGAAGTGATGAAGGAAGCTAAGAAATGTCTTAAGGAGAAGGGAATTAAAGCTGCAGATGTCAAGAATTTACCTCCTATAGAAGAATTATGTAAGCCTATTCCCTACTCATCCACTATTGAGGTACACTCTCTCCAACACTTTGATGAAGGTGATATCCCTTACTCTAAACCTCCTGATCAATGCTTAGAAGAATTTGATATCTTTATTGTTAAGCAAGATAACTTTAATAAAAGGGTGCAAAATCATCTAATGGAAAACACTAGAGCTATTGTTGAGTTGAAAGATATTGTGGAAAGAACCTCTAATGATGTTAAAATGATTGTTAAACACTTTCAAATGGTTCAAACTCATATAGAACAACTCGTTAAAGTGCAAAACGACTTGCTAGTTAATACTGCTAAAGAAAAACATGCTTATGAAATTAGAACTAGAAGTGGTGCTGCTACCCAGGATCCTCTATATCCTGAGGGGCATCCCAAAAGAATTGAGCAGGATTCTCAACAAGCTAAAAATAGTGGTTCTACTCGTAAGAAAAGGAAAAAGAAACATAAAACTGTTGTAGAACCTTCTGAACCTGCTATAGATCCTAATAGTATATCTATCTCTGATGCTAAAACTGAAAGTGGTAATGAAGTAAATGAAGTTCCTAATGAAGAAAAAGTTGAAGAAGAACCTGAAAACCACACTAAGAATACTAAATACACCAAAGAAGATTTTATTGCTAAGAAACATGGTAGTGAAAGAGAACCTTGGGTCCAAAAACCTATGCCTTTCCCCGATAAAAAACACAAGTCAAAGGAAGATGAACACTACAATAAGTTTTGTGAGTGGATGAAGCCTTTATTCTTGCAAATTCCTTTGACTGGTGCTATTAAATTGCCTCCTTACTCAAAGTATATGAAGGACATTGTCTCGAATAAAAGGAAGATCTCTAATGAAGAAATCTCTACTTTGCTTACTAATTATTCCTTCAATGGTAAGGTTCCTAAGAAACTTGGAGACCCAGGGATTCCAATTATCCCTTGCTCTATTAAGAACAGTTATGTTAGAACTGCTTTGTGTGATTTGGGAGCTGGAGTTAGTGTTATGCCTTTCTCTCTCTATAAGAGTCTTCAACTTGAAAAATTAATACCAACTAATATATCTTTGCAAATGGCTGATAAATTTACCACTATCCCTGTGGGTATATGTGAGGATGTACCTATTCAGGTGGCTCACAATTGCTTGATATTAACTGATTTTGTTGTGCTTGAAATGCCCGAAGATGATAATATGTCTATTATTCTTGGGAGACCTTTTCTTAATACTGCAGGAGCTATTATTAATTGTAATCAAGGAAAGGTGACCTTCAATGTTAATGACAAGGAACATACTGTTTATTTCCCCAAGAAGATTGAAAGGACTTACGGTTTTAATTCAATTGAACATGTTGAAGGCATTCAAGTTGCAGAAATATATTGTCCCATACCAAGAGAAAAATTTGAAACTATTATGATTGGGACCATTGCTATCAAGGTTGAGGTAACATAATCATTAGTGGGATACAAAGTTTTGTATCATATGAAATTGTTTTGGTAACAAGACCTGATCAACCTTGTTAACAAAAGGATTTCATTGAACAAAACTATGTTTTCACCATGATTATCTCCGCTTACTTCTATTCTATCCATTTTTAGTTTTTGCTTATGCCTAACTTAAAGGCATTAAAGAAAAGTACTTATTTGGAGATAACCCAAAAGTACTTTAGTAATAACCGCTCCTTATCCTTTTTATTTGCTTTTTGTGCCAAGAGTAACCTCTAATGAGAGGGAAGTAATGATCGGGAAAGTTGCTGTCCCGAAACAGATTTTTGTGCTTCACCGTAAAAATTCGTGAGAGAGCTCTGTATGTCGGATTGAGCTGTAATTTTTGTGCTTCTGCCCCAGGTTGTTATCTAACTTTCGTTAGTTAAACACTTTTTGATTTGAGCAACAGAAGGTCTTCTAAAAATTCTTCTTTACCTGCTGGTCTGTTTTGACAGATTTCTGCCATTTTCTGCATTTGCTTCTTATTGGTTCCTTTTTGAGTTCTTTTGGGGAATTGAGCTTTTTGAAGGAAGTGCTACAGTAGCTAGTGTTCCAATTGAAGTTTATTTGGTGTTAGAATTGAACCTTAAGACTTATTTATCTTAAGTGCACTAATGTTGCTAATAAAGATTGTGTGAAGTTTTGTATGAAGGAAAATTTTCAGGTGTATGGAAGGAATGAGTAATGAGATGAAGGATGGACTAAAGCTCAATCTTGGGGATTCCACGCATGTCACCCCAAGAAATATCCAATAAGTACAAGCGTCAAAGCATGGGGATGCCCAAGGAATCCCCTTCTTCATCAATAAAAATCCCAGGTTTCTTCCAAACACTTCATTTTTATTGTTTCATGCACAGCTGTGTTGTTCTTGGAGCGTCTTCTTTTTCGTTTTCGTTTTGGTTTTTAGTTTGCTTGATTTGCTTAGTTTTCTGAATAAATTGGTTGGACCCCTCTTTCATATATTGGTTTGCAATTGGTTTGGTTTGGTTTGGAAAAGAGTAGGAAAGTTCATACTTATGTGGTACAAAGAGCTTGTTTTTGACTGTGGCCTGTGCTTTGTCATGCCATGCTTGATATTGTTTTAGTTTTATGCTTAGTATTCTTTGCTGTAGCATGACTTGTTATAAACAATGGAGATTGCTTAATGTGCCTTGGACGAATCATGCGTTGTTTTAGCATATTAAAGCATAGTATAGTGGTATTCTCCTTTGATGCTTTATTTGGGTTGACTTGGCACATGGTCACACCATGTTATGACTGTCTCAAGTCACCATAGCCTTTATGATCCTTTAGTTTTCAACTTGTAGTATCACTTTATGCTTTTATCAATAATGTTTTGTTGCTCTGCATGATTATGGCCATTATTGCTCTCTTAGTTTGTCGCTCCCAGTCTTTTGCTAGCCTCCACAACAAAGTATGAGTTCCACTCATGCATCCAACTCCCTAAACCAAGTTATTCCAAAGAGTCCACCATACCTACCTACTAGCTTATGCTATTCCAAGTATATTCATGCTTTTGTTTACCTTCCAAATTAAACTTGTTATGACAAAACTAGTGATTAAAGCTCTCACGAACTTGGTGGCACACTTTACTTTACTTGCCCTTAATAAACTTGAACCATTGTGTCTTCTGTGTTGTATATGCTTGCACTTATTTGTTGGGAATTAGCAGAACCATGCTTTCATGGGGAACGCTTTCAACATTGCACTTGGTACTTGTACCTAGTTGATATCATGCTCTTTTGTATATGGATGTCGTCGGTGTGAAATGAAAGGGGAGCTTGTAAGTCCATGAAGTTATGTATATGTGTTAGAGAAACGTCTGGGCCGCTGGTTTAATCCATTCTGACATGGTGGAAACCTGCAGCGTAACCATAATGAGCTGTCTATGAAGCATTCTTCTTATAAAAAAAAGAGTCCTATATTGAGAAAAAAGAGAAAATAAAAAAAGATACTATGAAAAGAGGAAAGAGAGAAAAAAGCACCATATTCCCATGGTAAATAAGAAGAATGTTGAGATGCTCGTTGTCTGCTTTCCTTGTCATTTTGATATGGGGATTCTTCCATATCATCGGGCAAGGGGTACCCCGTTGGCGGTTCTCAATGATACACATGTACTTACAATGACAAGAACTTACCGGTGACTAAACTTGAGTAGCATGAGGAGCGGCCCTCGTATATAAGGGACATGAGATTTCTGACTTATACTTCGTCAAGCATGTACACCATAGTTTGTTCACTTTAACCTTACTCACTTCAAGATGCTTATGATAGGGGCAATGAGAGCTAAAAGCTATAAGTACCATAATTTTCGGAAGCTCTTTATGAGACTTGAATCCCTACTTCCTTTTATACAAAGGCCTTTCTTCCACCATTATATTGAGTCTCCACCTTCTATCTTTATGCACTTACTTTGAGAGCATAGTGGCCATTCTTAGTTCTATGTGCATTGTCCCAAGACTAGTTGATTGATGCATATCTTGTTATTGCTTGTTTTAAACTGTTGTATCTAGTCACTCTTATGAACTTTGAAGGTGTCCTATGCATTTATATTTGCTACTCTATGAGGGACAAGCTGAATACTTTTATGCTATCTTTTCTTTATGTGAAACAAACAAACGTCTTGCAAGGCATTGTTATTCATGAATCTTTTGTTTGTGTCTTTTCATGTTGCATCATAGTTTCTTTGCTTATTGCTAGAACTTTGTCTCTCATGTTATAATTGAAGTACTATGATCCCAGCTTTGAATGTTTACAAATACTTTGGTCAAGTCTTTGATGGTGCATGTCACCTCAAAAATTATTCTTTCTTTTTATCACTTACCTACTCGAGGACGAGCTCCAGTGAGTTAATCTTGGATGTTGATACATTGCAAATGTATCTATAATTTTGATGCTCCAAGCTTGGTTTTATCCACTTTCTTGTCCACTTTCTTGTTTTGTCCACACTTTGGAGTACTTTTCATATGATTTCTTGGACTAACCTATTAACAAGAGCCAGCTTGCCACCGGCTGTTTTCTCGCTGTTTTTGGTTCCGTGAAAGTCAAAAATGAATATTCTCGAATTAGACGGGACAAAAGCCAAAGTGCCTATTTTTTCAGACTCCAGAGCTGCAGTAATTGAGGTGACGAGGAGGAGGGGCTGGCCACCCCCCCCTGTGCTGGCTGGGCCTGCCCGCCGCCAGGTAGACTCTAGGAGCCAGACGAGGAGGAGGAGGAGCGGGGGCTGGCCACCCCCCGGTGTGAGCTGGGCAGCAGCGCGAGCATGGTGTGGTGCCCTGCACCTCGATCTCTCTCTTCTCCTATAAGAAGCCTTCTAACCTAGAAACTTCGGGGGGTTTGACGTTTTTCCATGAAAAGTTCCGCTACGCCGCCGCCACCGAAGGAGAGATTCGGAGGATAGAAAGTCTCTGTTCCGGCACCCTCAAGGACGACAGAAAAGTCTTGAGCCATCTCCATCGATCTCTACCATCATCTTCATCAACCATCCATGTTTCCCCATCTATGAGTGAGTAATCCCCCGCTGTAGGCTATGAGGATGGTAGGGATTGGATGAGATCGTTCATGTAATGGCATCAGATTGTTAGGGCATGGTGCCTAGTATCTTTTATTAGTGCTTTATGACTTTGTTGCGACTTGTTGTGCTTAATGCTTGTCAATAGGGCCCGAGTGCCATGATTTCAGATCTGAGCGTATTATTGATTCATTATGATAGTATTGTTCTTGGTCTTATCTACAAGTTGTATACACACGTTGTTGTTCGGAACCTATGGCCCTGAAGTGACAGAAATCGGGATAACCGGAAGGGAATGGCTTTGATGTGAGGATCACATGTGTTCACGGAGTGTTAATGCTTTGCTCCGGTGCTCTATTAAAAGGAGCACCTTAATTGCCAAGAGTTCCTAGAGGCCCCGCTGCAAACGGGCTGGCAGGACAAAAGATGTTGTGCAAGTTCTCATTGCGAGCACATATGACTATATATGGAACACATGCCTAGGATTGTCTAGTACTTGGATGCTTTATCTTATTTATCTGTAATTGCCCTATGTTCTGATTGCTATGTGAATTGTCTTATCCATGCAACGCCCGTCCATCCATCCCTATGCCTACCGTGACGAATCCCATCATCGCTTTTGTTATTCTTGTCTTTGTTTTACTATCACATTTTACTATTCCTACTACAAAACTGTTGCTACTGATAAACTGCTATGAGCAAGATTGTTTCCAGGTACAGCTGAATTGACAACTCATTTTTTAAGGCTTATAAATATTCTTTGGCTCCCCTTGTGTCGAATCAATAAATTGGGTTTCACTTCCCTCGAAAATACTGCGATACACCCCCTATACTTGTGGGTCATCACACACCGACGACATCCATAGACAAAAGAGCATGATATCAACTAGGTACAAAGTACCCGTGCAATGTTGAAAGCGTTCACCATGACAGCACGGTTCTGCTAATCCCCAACAAATAAGTGCAAGCATATACCACATAGACGACACAATGGTTCAAGTTTATTAAGGGCAAGAAAAGTAAAGTGTGCCATCAAGTTCGTGAGAGCTTTAATCACTAGTTTTCTCATACCAAGTTTAATTTGGAAGGTAAACAAAAACATGAATATACTTGGAATAACATATGCTAGTAGGTAGGTATGATGGACTCTTTGGAATAACTTGGTTTAGGGAGTTGGATGTATGAGTGGAACTCATACTTGGTTGTGGAGGCTAGCAAAAGACTGGGAGCGACAAACTAGGAGAGCAATAATGGCCATAATCATGCAGAGCGACAAAACATCATTGATCAATGCATAAAGTGATACTAAAAGTTGAATACTAAAGGATCATAAAGGCTATGGTGACTTTGGATAGTCATAACATGGTGTGAGCATGCGCCAAGTCAACCCAAATAAAGCATCAAAGGAGAATACCACAATACTATGCTTTAATATGCTAAAACAACGCATGATTCATCCAAGGCACATTAGGCAATCTCAATTGTTTATAACAAGTCATGCTACAGCAAACAATACTAAGCATAAAGCCAAAACAATATCAAGCATGGCATGACAAAGCATAGGCCACAGTCAAAAAACAAGCTCTCTTTACCACTTAAGCATGAACTTTCCTACTCTTTTCCAATCCAAACCAAACTATTTGAAAACCAATGCATGAAAGAGGGGGTCCAACCAATTTATTTAGCAAACTAAGAAAACCAAGCAAACAAAAACCAAAACGAAAACAAAAAAGAAGACGCTCCAAGAACAACACAACTGTGCATGAAACAATAAAAATGAAGTGTTTGGAAGAAACCTGGATTTTTTATTGATGAAGAAGGGGATGCCTTGGGCATCCCCAAGCTTTGACGCTTGTACTTCTTGGATATTTCTTGGGGTGACACGCGTGGCATCCCCAAGCTTGAGCTTTAGTCCATCCTTCATCTCATTACTCATTCCTTCTATACACTTGAAATTTTTCCTTGACACAAAACTTCACACAATCTTTATTAGCAACATTAGTGCACTCAAGATAATAAGTCTTTAGGTTCAGTTCCAACACCAATAAAACTTCCATTAAAACACAAGCTACTATAGCACTTCCCTCAAAAATCTCAATTCCCCAAAAGAACTCAAAGAGGAACCAACAAGAAGCAAATGCAAATAATGACAGAAATCTGTCAAAACAGACCAGCAGGTAAAGACGAATTTTTTCGAAGACCTTATGTTGCTCAAATCGAAAAGTGTTGAACTAACGAAAGTTAGATAACAACCTAGGACAGAAGCACAAAAAATCACGCCTCAAAAGGACGTATAGAGATTTTACACGAATTTTTACGCAGAAGCACATAAATCTGTTTCAGGACAGCAACTTTCCCAACCATTACTTCTCTCATTAGAGGTTACTCTTGGCATAAAAAGGAAATAAAAAGGATAAGGAGCGGTTATTACTGAAGTAATAACTTCCAAGACTCATCTAAAACTTTTTGGTTATCTCCCAATAAGTACTTTTATTTAACGCCTTTAAGTTAGGCATGATAGTATGAGAGGATGCTCGCATAAGAAATATGAATTGAAGTAAAAGAGAGCATCAAGAAGAAAATTCAAAACACATTTAAGTCTAAACCACTTCCTATGCATAGGAATCTTGTATGCAAATAAATTCGCAAAGAACAAAGTGAAAGGCATAGAAAGATAAAACAAGAGTAACTTCAAAACTTTCAGCACATAGAGAGGTGTTTCAATACCATGAAAACTTCTACAACCATATTTTCCTATCTCATAATAATTTTCAGTCGCCTTATGAATAAACTCAACAATATAACTATCACATAAAGCATGCTTTTCATGTTCTATAAAAACATAATTTTTATCAAGCTCAAAAATAGTGGGATTAAAACCTTCAAACCCACTTTTAACAATTCTATAACACGATGACTGATCATTCAATATAGGACCATCGTCTAGAGCTTTATCATAAACAATTTCTAAGCAAAACTCTTTAGTACCATGCATCTCGAAGTTAGGCACAAATAAAGGATTATCATAGATAACATGAGCATAACATTAATCCTCCTTTGGTAAGTGTGGGGGACAATCAAATAATGTAAGGGATAAAGAGTTACTCTCACTAGAAGGTAGGCATGGGTAGCTAATCCATTCTTCCTCCTTTTGTTCATCACTCTCCTCCTCTTTTTCATCTAATGAGCTTTCAGGTTCATCAATTTCTTCTTCCATAGGATCCTACAAGGCATTAGTCTCTTCCATTTGTGGAAAGCATCTATTAATATATTCAAGAATATAGCCATTTTCTTCCTTGTAATTATCAAAGCAAAATCTAAGTATATCATAAACGTCATATTTATAAGGTGAATCATCAATATTTTCAAGCAAACTAGCAAGTTCAAATGCACCCTTCCAAGCAATAAATTCTTCAGTTTGTTCCACATCATAAAAGTCATAATTTCCTTTAATATAAGAAGATATGGTAACATTATCATTATACTCACATTGAAAAGGGAGGTGTTTATACCTCTTACAGCAACAAGATTTATCAAAGCAATAAGTAACATTATAAGTAGAGCACACGTTTCTAGCAATGGTATACAATTTATCAATTTGTTCCCATAAGTGTTTCCCTTTTTTGCGACAAGCGGTATTCCTTATAACAATATTTTTGATCTTCCGTGAACCCACCTTGCCAATAAGATTCAGTTTCAAAGAAAACAACCATTGATAGAAAGCATGATAAAGCAAGACAATAACAGACCAACGAAAATAACAACTAGAGTAGGAACTAATTTTTTTGTGTTTTTGATAAAGAAACAAGCAAACAAGGCAGAAATAAACTAAGCTTGAACAATAGTGATTCCAAGTGGACTTGATAAATAAAGTTATGCTCCCCGGCAACGGCGCCAGAAAATAGTCTTGATGACCCACAAGTATAGGGGGTGTATCGCAGTATTTTCAAGGGAAGTGAAACCCAATTTAATAATTCGACACAAGGGGAGCCAAAGAATATTTATAAGCCTTAACAACTGAGTTGTCAATTCAGCTGCACCTAGAAACAATCTTGCTCACAGCAGTTTATCAATAGCAATAGTTTTGTGTAAAGACAAGAAGAATAATAGCGAAATGAGAGGATTCGAAAAGTGAGAGGCATAGAGATGGATGGACGGGCGTTGCATGGACAAGACAATTCACATAGCAATCAAAACATAGGGCAATTGCAGATAAATAAGATAAAGAATCCAAGTACTAGATAATCCTAGGCATGTGTTCCATATATAGTCACACGTGCTCGCAATGAGAACTTGGACACCATCTTTTGTCCTGCCAGCCCGTTTGTAGCGGGGCCTCAAGGGAACTACTGGCAATTAAGGTGCTCCTTTTAATAGAGCACCGGAGCAAAGCATTAACACTCCGTGAACACATGTAATCCTCACATCAAAGTCATTCCCTCCGGTTATCCCGATTTACACACTTGGGGCCATTGGTTCCGCATAACAACGTGTATACAACTTGCAGATAAGACCAAAAACAATACTATCATAATGAATCAATAACATGTTCATATCTGAAATCATGGCACTCGGGCCCTAGTGACAAGCATTAAGCATAACAAGTCGCAAAAAAGTCATAAAGCACTAATAAAACATACTAGGCACCATGCCCTAACAATCTGATGCCATTACATGAACGATCTCATCCAATCCCTACCATCCCCATGGCCTACAACGGGGGATTAATCATTCATAGATGGGGGAAACATGGATGGTCGATGGAGAAGCGATGGTGATGATGATGGCGATGATCTCCTCCAATTCCCGTCCTGTGGTGCCGTAACGGAGTTTCTAGTGCTGTTTCGTGGAATCTGGTGGTGGCGGCGGAGCGGAACTCCTTCTGGAAAAACGTCGACCCCCCTGAGTTTTTAGGTCAGAAGGCAACTTATAGGCGAAGAGGGAGACCGAGGGGGTGTTTGGGACGGCCAGACCACCCCTGGCGCGGCCAGGCCTAGCCCGCGCGGGCCAGGTGATGTGGCTGGGCCCTAGCCCCACTCCGTCTCATACTCTGGCTCTGGGAGTCTTCTGGTGAAATAGGATTTTTGGCTTTTGTCCCGTCCAATTCCAAGAATATTCATTTTCTGACTTTCCTGGATCCAAAAACAGCAAAAAACAGGCAGCTGACACTGTGGCTCTTGTTAATAGGTTAGTCCAAGAAATCATATGAAAAGTACTCCAAAGTGTGGACAAAACACAAGAAATTAGATAAAACCAAGCATGGAACATCAAAAATTATAGATACATTTGCAATGTATCACTCGACCTTGGGAGCTTCATCATGTTGTACGCGTAGTGGGGGGTCGCCATAAATTTAAACGCTTACGCTGTGACGCAGATGGTAGGCTGGAAGTTCACCAGCTCGAACTTGATTCACGCGGTGCGGTAGTTTGCCGGTGTGCCGAAGATGACCGGTAATGTCACTTTTCCGATCGGGTATGCCTTCCGACCGGGGACGATGCCGTGGAAGGTTGTCAGGGTCGGCTGGATTGCCGACTTAGGGAGCTGGAGCCTTTTGAACGTGTCCAGATACCTGATGTTGATGAAACTCCCGCCGTCCATCAGTGTCTTGGGCAGCCAGTAATCGGCCACTTTGGGCCTGACCACCAAGGCGACTCGCCCTTGGTACTCGATTTTGGGAGCATGGTCCTAGCGACTCCAAGTGATGCTCTACTCGGACCAGTTGAGGAAGCGTGGGATGTCGACCTGTGTCACCGCATTGACGGTGACTACGAGGGCGAGCACCTTCCTCTCGCGCTTGGTACCGAGCCTAGTGAAGGTGTGTAGCGAGCCGACGGCGTTGCCGAAGCCGCCGGCATTTTCATTGTCCCAAGGTGGGTTGTTGTTGGGGTCTTCCCTTGCTCGCCTTGCCTTTTCGATCTCTTTGAGAGAGTGGCAGTCCGCGGTGGTGTGGGTGGCAGGTTTCCCCTCCCTGCTGTGGTAGACGCAGGGCTGGTTGAGCAGGGCGGCGGGGTCGAATTTCGGCCTCGCCGTGTTGTTGACACGGTAGTTTCCGCTATAGCAGTAATTTCCTCCGTCGCGGCGGTACTCTTGGGGTCGCGTTGGCCGTAGCCAGCGTTAGCGACGAAGTCGACTCGCCCATCTGTGTGGCGCTTGCCGGTGATGCGGGTGTTGCTGTAGCACATGTCACGCTGTCGCCCGCTGTCGTGGCCGCTGGTGCAGCGTCTTCCTCCTGACTCGTCGTCGGAGCCTTGGTTGGGGTCCTCCGCGTAGTGCTTGGCTATTTCGAGGAGGTCGGGGATGTTGTCGAGCGTCCGATAGACCTACTTGATCTTAGCGACCAGTGGTTCGTACCGGCATGCGTTCTTGAAGCAATGTATCGCCGTGTCCGGGTGGATGCCAGAGGCGTTGATCCACAGTTCTTGCCACCTTTGAATCTAGTGGCAGGTCGACTCATGTTGTCCCTGGATTCATCGCTCCAGGTCTTCAATCGTGGTGGCGCGGGTGTAGGAGCCCTCGAAGTGCCTGACGAAGGCATCCCGCATTTCCTCCAAGGAGTCGATGCTGTCAGCAGGGAGGGTGTTGATCCATTGCCGGGTCGCGCCCTCCATCGTCAGGGGGAGGTAGAGAGCAGCGAGTAGGTCGGTGTGGCTGGCGATTCCCATCGCCATGAGGTATGTGTCCAGCACACTGTTGGGTCGTACATTGGATCGTACTTTTCGATATCTTTGGGCACCTTGAAGTTGGCGGGGTACTTTTCCCCTCTTATCATAGGCCCGAAGCATTGGGGGCCAACTCGGCTGAGCAAGCCCCTCGGTTCAGGGTCGCCACGATTACTGAGGGTGTGCCTCAGGTCGTTGGGCTGGCGCGCCCACCAGGCCTGGTTGTTGACAATGTGGGTGCGGGCGTCGATGGGCTGCCCGTTGGCAGCGACTGTGTTGTTCACCGGTCGCGGTTCATTGGTGGATAGTGCGGGGTTGGTGGCCCGTGGCTGGTTCGCCAGTGGCTGTGGTGGTGGGCAGGTCACGGCGTTGGCGATGGTGGGGTGGCCACTCGAGGCTGCCATGCTTGCTGAGGAGCGGGAATACATCCGCCCCCACGGGGCGACTCTCGCAGCTTGTTGCTCGACTGCCCTGGCGAGTAGGGCCTTGGCGTACTAGATCTGCAGCGTGCCATCTCCCTGGACATCGAGGTTGGCGACCGCGGCGTCAGCCGCGACGACATTGTCCATCGGGGTGGAGTAGAGTGGAAGTCCGTTGGCGTCGTGGGCTTGTGGCGAGATAATGATCCGCAACTGGTCCAGCAGGGGCGCACGGCCAATGGGTGGTGGAGGGGCTCCGGTCGTAGGTGCGCTGGGTGGTGGTCTGTTGCTTCCACCTGGTGGCACGTTCTCGCAGTATTCACGCTCGGCAGCACGTGCGGGGTCGCTTTCGTCTTTGAAGTTCAGGATGCGACCCTGGACGTTGGAGTTCAGGCGGGTCCTGATGCGGCACTGGTGATAGAGCGATAGCTCCCGCGCGGTTTCCCGCTCGAGGTGATATTTTTCGCGCTCGGCGAGCTCATTGTGCTGCGCCTCCGTGAGTCGCAGGCGGGCCTCCTCCACCTCTGTGGCCGTGGCACTCGGCGGGATCGGTGTGGAGAATGGATCTGGCGGGGCGGCCGTGCTGCCCGCCATGTAGATCGTGTTAAAGCGATTGGATCTGGCATGGAAGTCGTCAGGCAACTCCGAGCCGGAATCGGAGTCAAAGATCCCGAGGATGGAGGAGTCCTCGAAATCCTCGGGGTTGGAGACTCGTGTGATGGAGTCCTCTCGTGATGCCGCGGTGATAGATCCGTCGACCGAGACAGGGGTCGCGGAGTCGGCGTCGTCGTTTAGGGCCTCGTCGTTTGTGGCGGCGTTGGTCTCGGCCGCGTTGTTGGCGGCCAAGTCATACTCGGTGATGAGGCTCCTGATGGAGCGGACCTGCTCCTGCGAGAGCAGATCGCAGTGCAGCGGCGATCCGCCAACGATCATCGTCGCTGCTGGGTCGACCGCGCCAATGAAGCTGACGAAGAGGTTGATGGAGCCGACCGGCATCACCGCGCTGTGAGAGACTGGGCGTGACGCCGGGATGTAGCTGCTGGGCAGGATCTATAAGATCCCGCCGATGGCGATCATGTGACCGGTGGCGAGCGGCCGATCGATCGGCGAATAGGGTCTCGCCGTAGAACTCAGGCAAGTCCTGCTATGCCCCACGGTGGGCGCCATCGCCGTGAAATGGTTGACGGGCCGCCAGAGGCAGCGATTGATTGAATCGGGGCGAGGCGGCCATCTGTGGTGCGAGATAGGCGGATGCACATGGGTTTACCTGGTTCGCCCCGAGGGTAAAGACCTACTCCTGCTAGATTAGATTATTGGAGAGCGAGTTACAGGGGTGGCGAGCTCGGCGTCTAAGCAGCGAGTCGTTTGAAGGGGTGTATGATGGAACGTAAGTCCTCAGGATACCCTAGGGAGGTTTATATATGAGGCACCTCGCTAGGGTTTACAAGTTACAACCGAACAGGATATGGATTCGGAGGTTTTGACCTAATCCGACTAGGCTTCTGGTACGCTTCTGGGCCTCCAGTCTCTAGTCGTCGGGCCTTCCTCTTAGTCGCATTCCAGTCGTCGTCCTGCAGGCCCACTCGTGAGACCTTTTGGCCCAATCGGAACGTCCTGCTGGGTATACCCCATTCGGCATATCCCCATCATCACCAAAGGAAAGTTGATTCCCCCTTGTTTTTGCCTAGTGGATCTTGTTACTCTTGGGTTCTTTGAACCCTAGACGGAAGAGGTCGGTCCTAGAGCTCTGGCATTGGTTGTAAAGATTTGGGATCGTGTTGGGAGGCTCCAAGTGTTGTGGAGGTCTACTCAACAAGTTTGTAAAGGTTTTGGTCGCTGCCTTCAAGGCCACCACATAGTTGATCGTATTCTTGCCTTGAGGCGGGTGTGCAGGAGAATAGGGTGAGGCCTTTTGTGGTGCTAGTGATCTTAGTACTGCCCACCCCTCCAATGGAGACGTACTTCCCCTCAAAAGGAAGGAACTTGGGAAAACATCTCTGTGTCTACTCTCAGTTATTTCTATCCTTTACTCTCTACTATTGTTGTTGCGTGCTTGCTTTTCATATAGGTTCTCTCACCTAGTTGCATATCTACAGAACTTACTTTGTGTCAAGCCTTAATTTGAAAAGAATTTAAAAATTGAGTAGTGCCTATTCATCCCCTCTAGTCACTTATACCAATCTTTCAATTGGTATCAGAGCCTCGGCTCTTACTTTGGCTTAACCGCCTAAGAGAGTATGGGCGACAAGAGTAAGGAAGGTGAGAATTCTTCCGATGAGACTCCTATATCTAGGAAAGAATTTAACGAATCCATTGATATGGTTCGATAAGAAATGAGATCCATGTTCGAGCAATACCTTGGGAAAAAGGATGTTGTCATTGTCAATTCCAATGATAAACAATCATCGGGTACCAAACCGCTGGAAGATCTCCCTAGGGAATCTTCCAACGGTAAGGATGACATCAAGGAAAAAGGGAATTCTATGGGAAATATGCCGCCACCACCTAGCTATGAAAATGCTCCCCTCCCAACACCTCATATAAACCATCATGGTCCACCACCTAAGCTTGACGAATCCAATTTCTCCAATTGGCAATATCTAATACTCTCGCTTCAAAAGTTCTAGTGTTCATCTCTCGAAGGTTGTGGAGTATGGATTCTATCCCTTCAACCCCCACAAAATGATGCCCACCGAGGAGATAAACAATCAACTCAATGCCACCGCAATGGCCATTCTCCAAGATGCTTTGACTCATGAGAAAATGACCCACATTCGTTCTCATGACACCGCCAAGGAAGCTTGGAATGCTCTCCAAAGAGTATATCTTGGCAACGAAATCATTCAAAGCTCCAAGTTTGAAGAAATGCACTATGAAGTTGATGCCTTTGTTGGAAAGGAAGATGAGACTCCCGAAGAGTTCTATTGGAGGTTCACGAACCTTTCGATTAGGATGGTTGACCATGGAAGTAGGGATGTGGATGATAAGTGAATCAAGCGCAAGTTCATGCAAGCCATCTTGCCTTTTCGAAGAGAAATGGCCAACAATATTTGCTCAAGGGCGGACTTCTATGCCATGTCCTCTAATGAAGTGTTGAGTGAGTTTGTGGCTCTTGGGATCATGAAGAAGACCGCCAATGATGCTCTCGCTCGTGGTCAGAGAATGGATTCTCCAAATCTTGCTTTGAAGTCCAATGCTCATGTTTATGAAGAAGAAGATGATTCTTTGGAAATGATAGAAGGCGACGACAAATATATAAAGTGCGCCTTGATGACCCACAAGTATAGGGGGTGTATCGCAGTATTTTCGATAAGTAAGAGTGTCGAACCCAACGAGGAGCAGAAGGTGCTGGCTAGTGGTATGGATCAGGAATTCTCTGCAAATACTTAGCAAACGGATTTTTAGGGGGTTTTGATAAAGCAAGTAAACAAAGTATGAGTAAATAAAAGACAGTAGGAATAAATGCAGCAAGTGGCCCAATCCTTTATGCAGCAAAGGACAAGCCGGTTGTATTACTTAAGATGACCAAACGTTCTCGAGGACACATGGGAAGATCTGCTTTTCGCTTCATATAGTTGATTAATCTTCTTTAGCTTGCTAAGTGTTGTGTGGGTGAACCTGTGCTAATGTACCGCCCCATCCAAGACTGATACATACTTGTGATTATACCCCTTGCAAACATCCGTAAGTACAAGAAAGTAATTAAGGTAGAAACCTAACCACAGCTTTAAACTCTAAGACCCTTACGTCCCTTGTGCAATGGTTTCCTAACGGGTGTTCAAGTTTCTGTCACTCCGGCAACCCCTATGATTAGTAGCCAAATACACAATGCATTCCCCTAGGCCCATATAGGTGAAGTGTCATGTAGTCGATGTTCACATGACACCACTAGAAGAAGTACACCACAACTTAAATAACAATCTATTGAATCTCTCTCAACACAACTCCACTACTAACAACATGACTTCTCCCATGTCCTCAAGAACAAAACGAACTACTCACAAGACATCATATGGATCATGATCAGAGATGGAATAATGATGTATAAAAATCTGAACATAAACAATAATTCAATGGTTCACTCAATAGCATCAACTACAAAGAGTAATCAACACCGAGAAAGTTTCCCCTATGAACTAATGCAAGATTCAACTCAATTGTTACAGCAATATGGAGATGGTGATGAGGGTGTTGATGGTGATGATGGTGGTGATGATGATGATGATCCCGATGAAGTCCAGCTTGATGGTGGTGTTGATGGCGACGATCTCCCCTCTTCGGGAAGGAATTCCCCCGGCAAAAATCTGTCTGCCGGAGAGATCTTTCTCTCTCGGTGTTTTACTCCCCGTAGAGGCGGCGGAATCTTTCTGTGGTCGTCCCTCGAGTCTTAGGATTTCGGGAGGATGATATACGCCAGAGGGGAGAGGCTGGAGTGGGCCAGGGTGGCCACACCACCTCCAGCGACCTAGGTCGCCAAGGCCAGGGTGGTGTGGGCCCCTGTGGCCCATCTCCACTCCATCTTCTAGCATCCTTAGTCTTGTGGAAAAATAGGATTTTCCGTATATTTTCCCGGATTTTCTGATCTTCGCGAATTTTGCCTCCAAATAGCACCTTTTCCATCAGAATCCTGACTGCAACGGTCCATACTCCAAAAGTCATCAACCATGCAAAAACAGATGAAATAACGTAAGTATCACCTCTCAATACAAAATATATCAATGAATAACAGTGAATTAATACATAGAATAGTGATGCATAATGGACATATCACGCCTTACATGAGAAATCGGCTTTAGTGTCAAGAAGGTTTTGGAAGAATCAAGAAAAGTGTAATCCCTCAAATATTACCACAAGTAGCTCAAGACCCAAGTTGATATCGTGCTACAATTGTGTGGAGAAGAGAGAGACCCATGGGGATGACTTGTGTTGTTGAATGCAAGCACTCCCAAACAAGAACTTCATAAAAGGTCCAAAACAAGAACTTCGGCAACAAGAACTTTCCCAACATGAAGGAGCCACACAAATATGTATTGGTGGCCCGTGAAGAATACGAAGAGAATAATGAGAATGAGAATGATGGTGAAGATGATGGAGAGAAGAGTCGATAAAATAATACGGACAAGAAGCATCACATTCATCAAATACATAGATCATAATAGAAGACAACTCACTATTATATAACTCAACTTGCAATGAGTAAAGGAAACACAATAAAGATACATAAAGTGAATCATAATTGGTAATGGCAAACTTAGCTCTTGGTCGAAGAATAGTTGATAATTTGCTGGAGTTCACAAATAGCTGGTTTTTCAATGACAGCTTTCAAAGTAGTAAACATCAATATAAGAGCAATGTGCAAAACAAGGAACATAAGCAACATGATTGAATAAATCATCATATGAATGAATGAAACACAACAACTCAAAATACTTGTTGAGATAGAAGGGAGTAGGTTTACTGACTCAACTACAAAGTAAAAGAAAGGCCCTTCAAAGAGGGAAGCAGGGATTACAAGTCTCATAAAGAGCTCCCAAAAATTATGATACTTACTAGGTTTCAGCTCTCATTGCCCCTATCATAGGCATCTTTAGGTGATTAAGGTTAAAGTGATCAAATATGAGGATATGCATTGACAAGTTGTAAATTGAGAATCTCATGTCCCTTGAATACGAGGGCCGCTCCTCATGCTACTCAATTTTAGTCACCGGAAAGTTCTTGTCATCGTAAGCATATGTGTATCATTGAGAACCGCCAACGGGTTACCCCTTGCCCGATGATACGGAAGAATCCCCATATCAAAATGACAAGGCAAGCACACAACAAGTATCTCAGCAATCTTCTTATTTACCATGGGAATATGGTGCTTTTTTCTCTCTTTCCTCTTTTCATAATATCTCTTTTTTTCTTTTCTCTTTTTCTCAATCTCTATCTCTTTTTTTATAAGAAGAATGCTTCATAGATACTCGTTATGGTTACGCTGCAGGTTTCCACCATGTCAGCATGGATTAGACCAGCGGCCCAGGCGTTTCTCTAACACATATGCACAACTCCATGGACTTACAAGCTCCCCTTTCATTTCACACCGACGACATCCATAGACAAAATAATCATGATATCAACTTGGTACAAAGTACCAGTGCAATGTTGAAAGTGTTCCCCATGACAACATGGTTCTGCTAATTCACAACTTACAAAGCGCAAGCATATACACAACATAGGTGAGCACAATGGTTCAAGTTTATTAAGTGCAAGAAAGTAAAGTGTGCCATCAAGTTCGTGAGAGCTTTAATCACTAATTTTCGCATAACAAGATTAATTTGGGAGGTAGACAAAACAAGAATTTACTTGGAATAGCAATAATGCTACTAGGTAGGTATGGTGGACACAAATGGCAAAGGTTTTGGTTTAAGGGAGTGGATGCACGAGAAGAGTACCCTCTCAATACAGGTTTTTGGCTAGCAAGGCTGGGTAGCAAGTACAAGAGTTGAAGGAAACAAACATACAAGTGATAAAAACAAACATGCAATCTTCTTTGGAAGCACAAAATATCTTCACTAGAGAATACTAAACTTATGAGCAAATCAAGAAAGAAAGATGATGAAATTATATTTCTTTAGAGTACTTTTATCTTTTCTTTCAACTCTCAAAAATAGTGTTTCTACTAACTGAGCCAGGTTTGCCAAAACCAACTAAATTAACTAAATGATCCCAAAGTGATACCAATACTAACAACAAGATCAATCATATAACCATGAATTGAAAACTAATATAAGCTATGCAAAATAGTGAATGATAGAACTTCTCATTAATATTTCATAACGGCAACTCACACCAAGGGATACATATCTAACGAGAGAGGGGACACTTCCATAATGCAAACCATACGACATAATAACTCCTCTATTCATGATATGACTCTACTTAATAAGGTAAAAAGATAGAAGATAGTGATATGATACCGCGGCACTCCCCCAAGCATGGAACAAACCAAGGGGATGCCAAACCTGATGACGAATTACTCCTTCGGTGGTGGTGGTATCCTCTCGATGAGCTCTCTAATCAATTTCCCAAAGTCCTCAATCTCAAAAGTGAGAGTACGAATCAACTCCGAGTTGTGCTCAATACGGCTCATGATCATTTCAGTTTGTGGATCCCAGCTCTTGTGATTCTTTTTCTGTTCTTCCCTCTTGGAGTCTTCTTTTCCTGCATGGTTATGGATAAAGGTATGGAAGGGATTCTTGGTGTGTGGAGGAAGTGACCAGGGATCTGATCAGTGATGAGGGGGCTTCCCTCCAATGGCTGGGTTTGCCACCACTCCAATGCTTGCAATGGTAGTGTCGGTATGCGGATGTTGGCCTTGCTCCTCTTCACCTTCACTCTTGATCTCCTTCTCCTTCCCGGGGTTTTGGAGGTCTTCCTCCATGGGCTCCTTCCCTTTATCCTTGGCAGACACCATTGTGCTCCTAAGCCTTCAAAGAGTATGTCCTGGCAGAAACAAATCGAAACAAAAACACGACGAAAACACGATATACGAACCTCGGAGGATCTGGGAGGTTATATATTACGAAGTTTCACATCAAAAGGAAAGTACTGGGAGAAAACGAGTCGGAGGCGGAGTCCAGGGTGGACTCACCACCTGGTGGTGCGGCCAGGGGAGAGCCCACGCCACAGGGTGGTGTGGGCCACCGCCTGCTTTCCCTTTTTCGCCAGTAGCTTTCCTTATCGACTAAAACTACAAAACATAGTTGGATTGTATTTTCATGAACTTTTCTTACCGTAATCATACCTATTTGAAAACAGACTCTACAGGTCTCTGAATTTGGTATCTAGTAGATTCTTCTGGAGTCATCACTTGAATAACATCAATATCTTCATCTTCATACACTTATTACTTGAGTCAAAAAACCCTTCTCTTCCTTATTTCACCATTAACTCCACTACCTGGAAATTTCTTTCACACAAAACTTCACACAATTCTCATTAGCAACATTAGTATAAGTGAAGTGATAAAACCTTTTGAGTCCAACTTCAACTTAAAACCATCAAAACATAAGATATTGTAGCAACTCCTTCCGAAAACCCAAAAAGAATTCAAAAAGGAAATCGAATAAAGAAGCAAATGCAAGATTGGCTAAATCTGTCAAAATAGACTAGCAGGTAAAGATCATTTTTTCGAAAATTTTCTGTTGATCAAATCAAAAAGTGCAAAACTAACGAAAGTTAAATAACAACCTGGGTCAGAAGCACAAACAATTACAGCTCAATCCGACATACAGAGATCTCTCACGAATTTTTACGATGAAGCACAAAAATCTGTTTCGGGACAGCAACTTCCCCAAATATTACTTCTCTCTCATTAGAGGTTGATCTTGACACAAAAACCAAAAAAAACGGATAAGGAGCGGTTATTACCGAAGTAATAACTTCCAAGACTCAAAAAAAAACTGAAAGCAAAAACAAATTGGGTTGTCTCCCATAAAGCTCTTTCTTTATAGCCATTAAGATGGGCATGATAATTGTGAAGATGCTCACTCAGGAATATGAATTGAAGTGAAAGAGAGCATTAAGAAGCAAAAACACACACACACATTTAAGTCTAACCCACTTCCTATGCAAGGGAATTTTGTAAACAAACAAGTTGTTGAAACCAAAGGCTACTTGCATAAGAAGGCAAAAGAAGTGCAACATAAAAACTTTCAGCATAAAACGAGGAAACTTGATATTATTGAGATGCATAAGAACACTTTTCCCTCTCTGATAGTAACTTTCAGTATCATGCATAAACTTAACAATATAGCTATCACAAGGACCATCATAGCAATAATCACTTATTCTAACAGAAAACATAGGAATACTAGCTCTCATAACACTACTATGTGAAACAATATTAGAGGTATCCTTGCAAAGGATAGTGTGTCCCTCTTTTTCATATTTAGTGATAAAGTCTTTCACACTTTCTATTATAGGTTCATCAACCATTTATTTATCAGGTTCAACAGCTTTATTTGTACTTTCATTAACCATACTAGCTATCATAGAATGTTCCTTTACTTTAACTGGAAAAGGCATTTTCTCAATATAAGGTTCAGGTAAAACATGATTAGTAGTATAAACTTCAGTATTTCTTGCAGGAACACTCTTAGCAACATCTTTATAAGGTTCATGATTCTTATTCCACTTCTTTTTAGGCACTTCAATGTAGGAAGCAAAAGCCTTAAAATAAGAAGCAATAGCTTGAAAGTCTAGACCATAAGCATTTTTAATATTTTGAAAGTCATCAGTTCCCATAAAAGATTCAATGCATTCATAATCATAATTTATACCTGACTTTCTACCTTTGTCATTCTCCCAAGCTTCAGCATTGTCTTGAATACGGTCCAGAAGATCCCATTTAGCTTCTTCTTCCATGCGAGTGAATGATCCAGCACAAGAGGCATCCAATAAATCCTTGTCATGTAGAGGGAGCCTTGCATAAAAGTTATTGATAATAATATTGTTGGGAAGCTCATGAATGGGACATTTGAGCATTAGTAACTTCAATATCCCCCAAGCTTGAGCTGTACTCTCTCCATCAAGAGGCCAAAAGTTGTATATTTGATCCCGATCTTTATGAATCTCACTAGGAGGATAAAACTTTGAATAAAAGAGAGGCACTATTTCCTCCCATTCCAGAGCTTGACCATTCTTCAGCAGCTTATACCATTCCTCAGCTCTTCCTTTTAGTGATAATGAGAATAACTTCTTCTTAACTTGATCTGTACTAATACCTGCACACTTGAACAACCCGCATAATTCATGTATAAAGAGTAAATGATCACCGAGATGGACAATTCTGTTGGAGATATGCCCAAGAGGCAATAATAAAAGTGGTTATTATTATATCTTTGTGTTTATGATGAATGTTTACATCCCATGCTATAATTGTATTATTAGGAAACACTAATACTTGTGTCTTTTGTAAACATAAAAGAGTCCCATAGTAAGTGATGGATGATCATGGTTTCCTGATCATGGACATTGGATGTCATTAATAACAAGGTTATATCATTAGGAGAATGATGTGATGGACACACACCCATAGTAAGTGTAGCATAAGATCAAGTCATTTGGTTCGTATTGCTGCAAGCTTTCAAATGCATAGTAACCTAATCCTTCGACCATGAGGTTATGTTAATCACCATCACCGGATGGGTACTTTGATGACATCAAACACCGCTTCATAACTGGGTGGTTATAAAGGTGTCATTGGGTATTCTGAAAGTATGTGTTGAAGCGCATGGACCAAGATTGTGATTTGTCCATCCATATGACGGATAGATATGCTCTGGGCCCTCTCGGTGGAATGTCATCTAGTTAGCTTGCAAGCATGTGACTAGGTCACAAAGGGATGACATATCATGGAACGAGTAAAGAGTACTTATCAGTAATGAGGTAGAACTAGGTATGGAGATACCGATGATCAAACCTCGGATAAGTGGAGTATCGCGTGACAAAGGGAATTGTTTTTCATATGTTAATGGTTCTATCAATCACAAAGTCATCGTTGAGTATGTGGGAGCCGTTATGGATCTCCAGATCCCGCTGATGGTTATTTATCAGAGAGGTGTCTTCATCATGTCTGCATATTCATGAACCGTAGGGTGACACACTTAAGGTTCGATGATTTTTAGGTAGATATGGAATGTGCGTTGGAGACCGAATGTTGTTCGGAGTCTCGGATTGGATCTAGGACATCACGAGGAGATCCGGAATTGTCCGTAGAATAAGATTCATATAATGGAGATCATTTTCTAGGTTCAGAAATGTTTTGGAGTGTTTATATGGGGATTCTAGAAGGTTTCGGAATGTTCCGGAAGGTTCTAGAAAGTTCTGTGGAGTTTACTTGAAAACCAAGAAAGGAAAAGGGGAAACTTGGGGGGGAAGGAAACTCCCCCCAAGCCCCCCTTGTGCGCCGACCCTAGAGGTGGCCCTAGGGGTGGGAACCCTAGGCGCCACCCCTCCCTCTATAAATAGAGGGGTGGAGGCGCCCCCCCATTGGCCCCCTCCCACTCCTTGCCCTAGCCGCCTCTCTCCTCCTCCTTCGCTATGCTCTGGCTTAGGCGAAGCCCTGCAGAATTCTCTACTCCACTACCACCACCACGCCGTCGTGCTGCTGGGATTCCGTGGAGAGATCTACTACCTCCGCTGCTCGCTGGAACGGGGAGAGGAAGGTTTGCATCAACTCCGCACGTGTGACCGACATGAAGCGCTGCCGAACGCGCGCTCAAGGCTCGTCCACTCGATCTTGAGATCGGCAAGTGATCGTCTACATCAACCACGAGACCCGATCTCACACAAGGATTTCGGATCTACAAGGGTTAGTACAGATCTATCTCGTTGCACATGTCTAATAGATTAGATCTTGGCTTTTATCTAGATTAGATTTGAGTTTTGTTCGTTCTTGCGGTAGAATTTTTTTGTTTTCCCTGCTACGAACCCTTCAAAGGGTATCGAGCTTTCTGCGTAGATCTGTTGCACGAGTAGAACACAATGGTTTTGTGGGCGTTGATGCTCGTGTTGTCTTTTTGCTTTGTGTACTTTGCATCTTGCGGTATGGTGGGATGAAGCAGCCCGGGCTAACCTTACATGTCATCGCACATGAGACTTGCTCCATGCTCGATGTAACTTGCTTTGCACAAGTGGCTTTGCAGTGTCTGCTCTCCCACCATAGTATAGATCCAATTTACACTTTGCACTTGATAGCACTTGTATCAACATTGTGGTTCAGTTCAGAGGTAAGATCCGTTTATTCGAAAGCCCCAAACCACGTAAAACATGCAAAGAAAATTAGAGGCGTCTAACTTGTTTTTGCAGGGGTTTTATAATGTGATATGGCCATCATGTGATTGTGATTATATTTGATGTATGCAATGATCCTTGTTGTAATATGGCAACCGGCAGGAGCCTAATGGTTGTCTTTAATTCTTAAGACTCTGGTGTCTATTCATCTTGTAATAGCTTTATTCCAAGTAGTTGTAATAGTTACTAGTGATGATGGACAACCATGAAGCGGCCCCACTGACCTTGACGCAATGCTGGTGATGATGGAGATCATGTCCGTGCTTTGGAGATGGGGATGAAAGGCATAAGAAGAAAGGGCCATATCATATCACACTAATGATGAATTGCCTGTGATGTTAATCCTTTATGCATCTTGTATTGCTTAGATCGCGACGGTAGCATTATAAGATGATCCCTCTCACTAAATATCAAGTAATAAAGTGTTCGTCCTTAGTTGGCACCGTTGCTAAGACTAAATCGCTTTGAAGCATCTCGTGATGATCGGATGTGATAGATTCTACGTGTACATACAACGGGTGCAAGCCAGTTTTGCACATGCGGAAACTAAGGTTAATCTTGACGAGCCTAGCATGTACAGACATGGTCTCGGAACACGGAATACCGAAAGGTAGAGCATGAGTCATATAAATGATATGATGAACATGAAGATTGTTCACCGTTGAAACTACATCTTCTCTCGTGAAGATCGGACTTGGTGTAGTGGATTTGGTTCATGTAATCACTAAGACAACATGAGGGATGTTGTTTTGAGTGAGAGTTCACCTAGTTAATTTAAGAATTAAAATTGAACTCAATTTATCATAAACTTAGTCTAAACTACTTGCAAATTTGTTGTAGATTATGGCGAACCTCTCCATCAATTTCAATGCGTTCCTAGAGAAAGAAAAGCTTAAGAACAATGGAAGCAACTTCATGGACTGGCTCCGTGGACTGAAGATTGTCCTCAGGGCTGGTCAGTTGACCTATGTGCTCGAAGCACCGCTAGGTGACCCACCTGCAGAAGATGCCACCGATGACGTAAAGAATGTTTACGCCACTCGGAAAAATCACTACTCCACAGTTCAGTGTGCCATCCTATACGGTTTAGAAACGAAGCTTCAGAAGCACTTTGAGCACCACGACCCGTTTGATATCATCAAAGAGCTCAAGATGATTTTTGAGACTCATGCGGCCGTGGAGAGCTATGAGGCCTCCGAAAAGTTCTTTAATTGTAAGATGGAAGAGGGTAGCTCCGTTAGAGAGCACGTGCTCACCATGTCTGGGTACGCAAACAAGCTCCAAGAGTTGGGGATAATGATTCCTAATGAGTTAAGGATTCACCGTGTCCTCCAATCACTGCCACCGAGTTATAAGAACTTTGTGATGAACTACAATATGCACTGCATGAACAAGACGTTGCCTGAACTATCGTCCATGCTGAAAACTGCTAAAGTGGAGATCAAGAAGGAGCACCAAGTGTTGATGGTCAATAAGACCACCAATTTCAAGAAACAGGGCAAGCCTAAGAACAAGGGAAACTTCAAGAAGGATGGCAAGACAGCTACCACGCCTACTAAGAAGCCCAAGGCTAGTCCTAAGCCTGAAACTGAATGCTTCTACTACAAGGGTGCTGGTCACTGGAAGCGTAATTGCCCTAAGTACCTAGCGGATCTAAAGAACGGCAACATCAAGAAGAAAGGTATATTTGATATACATGTTATTGATGTGTATCTTACTAGTAATCATAGTAGTGCCTGGGTATTTGATACTGGTTCGGTTGCTTATATTTGTAACTCGAAACAGAATCATGGAATAAGACCGGGCGAGAGACGAGGTGACGATGCGCATTGGAAATGGCTCCAAGGTTGATGTGATCACCGTCGGCACGCTCCCTCTACATCTACCATCGGGATTAGTTTTAAATTTAAATAATTGTTATTTGGTGCCTGCGTTAAGCATGAACATTATATCTGGATCTTGTTTATTGCGAGAAGGTTACTCTTTTAAGTTCGAGAATAAAGGTTGTTCGATTTATATGAGTAATATCTTTTATGGTAATGCACCTGAGATGAATGGTTTATTCTTACTGAATCTCGGTAGTAGTGATACACATGTTCACAACATAGATGCTAAACAAATAAAATTGAATGATAATTCTACATACATGTGGCAATCGCTGCCTTGGTCACATTGGAGTGAAGCGATGAAGAAACTCCATTCTGATGGACTTCTTGAATCACTTGATTTTGAATCACTTGAAAGATGCGAAGCATGTCTAATGGGAAAAATGACTGAGACTCCATTCTCTAGAATAATGGAGCGAGCTACGGACTTATTGGAAATAATACATACCGATGTGTGCGGCCCAATGAGTGTAGCATCGCATGGTGGATATCGTTATGTTCTCACTTTCACGGATGACTTAAGTAGATATGGGTATGTCTACTTTATGAAACATAAGTCCGAAACTTTCGAAAAGTTTAAGGAATTTCAAATTGAAGTGGAAAATCATCGTAACAAGAAGATTAAATTTCTGCGTTCTGACCGCGGAGGTGAATATCTAAGTTATAAGTTTGGCATGCATTTAAAGAAATGTGGAATACTTTCGCAATTGACACCGTCGGGAACACCACAGCGTAATGGTGTGTCCGAACGTCGTAATCGAACTCTCTTAGATATGGTTCGGTCTATGATTTCTCTTACAGATTTACCGCTATCGTTTTGGGGCTATGCATTAGAGATATCCACATTCACTTTAAATAGGGCACCATCTAAACTGCTGAAACGACACCGCATTTAATTGTGGTTTGGAAAGAAACCTAAGTTGTCGTTCCTTAAAGTTTGGGGTTGTGAAGAGTATGTAAAGAAGTTGCAACCTGATAAGCTTGAACCCAAAGCGGAGAAATGCGTCTTCATAGGATACCCTAAAGAAACAATTGGGTATACTTTCTATCATAGATCCGAAGGCAAAGTTTTCAAGGTTAAGAATGGATCCCTTCTTGAGAAGGAGTTTCTCTCAAGGAAGTGACCGAAGGAAAGTAGAACTCGACGAGGTTATTGAACCTTCTCTAATTGAGAGTAGCGCAACACCGAAGATGTTTTTGTGCCGCCTGCACCAATTGGAGAGGAAGCTAATGATGGTGATCATGAAACTTGAACGGTTGCTTGAACCTCGCAGGTCAACGAGGGTTCGCATACTCCCGATTGGTATGACTCGCCTTGAACGTCATGTTGGTGGACAACATTGATGACCCTGCGATGTATGAAGAAGCTATGGTGAGCCCAGATTCTGACAAATGGTTAGAAGCCATGAAATCCGAAATGGGATCCATGTACGAAAACCAAGTGTGGACTTTGGTGGACTTACCGAATGGCCGTAAGGCTGTCGAGAACAAATGGATTTTCAAAAGAAAAACAGATGCTGATGGTAATGTTACCGTCTATAAAGCTCGACTTGTCGCGAAAGGGTCCCGACAAATTCAAGGAGTTGACTACGATGAGACATTCTCACCAGTAGCGAAGCTAAAGTCTATGAGGATTTTGTTAGCAATTGCTGCATATTTCGATTATGAGATTTGGCAGATGGATGTAAAAACGGCGCTCCTTAATGGAGACATTGAGGAAGAGTTGTATATGGTACAACCCAAGGGTTTTGTCGATCCTAAAGATGCTAACAAGGTATGCAAACTTCAACGCTCCATTTATGGACTGAAGCAAGCATCCCGGAGTTGGAATCAATGTTTTGATAAAGTAATCAAAAACTTTGGATTTATACAAACTTATGGAGAAGCTTGTATTTACAAGAAAGTGAGTGGGAGCTCTATAGCATTCCTAGTACTATATGTAGATGACATATTGTTGATTGGGAATGATATAGAACTTCTTAATAGTGTCAAAGCCTATTTGAATAATAGTTTTTCAATGAATGATCTTGGCGAAGCGGCATATATTCTAGGCATCAAGATTTATAGAGATAGATCAAGACGCCTAATAGCGCTTTCACAAAGTACATACTTAGACAAAGTTCTAAAGAAGTTTAGAATGGAAGAGAGCAAGAAAGGGTTCTTGCCCATGTTGCCAGGTAAGACCTTGAGTAAGACTCAAAGTCCAGCTACGGCAGAAGATAGAGAGAAAATGAATAATGTTCCCTATGCCTCGGTCATAGGTTCTATCATGTATGCCATGCTGTGTACAAGACCGGATATAGCACATGTTGTTAGTTTGACTAACAGATATCAAAGTGATCCTGGAATGGAGCACTGGACAGCGGTCAAGGATATCCTAAAGTACCTAAACAGGACTAAGGATATGGTTCTTTCTTATGGAGGTGATGAACAGCTTGTTGTAAACAGTTACACTGATGCTAGTTGGAAAACCGATCCAGATGACTCAAAATCACAGTCTGGATACGTATTTATTTTGAATGGTGCTGCAGTGAGCTGGAGGAGTGCCAAGCAAAGCGTGTGGCAAAATCTTCAACTGAATCGGAATACATAGCTGCTTCGGAGGCTGCACAAGAATCCATATGGATGAAGGAGTTCATTACCGAACTTGGCGTGGTTCCTAGTGCGTTGGACCCGATGGCCATCTATTGTGACAACACAGGTGCCATAGCTAATGCACAGGAGCCAAGGTCACATAGCAAGCTGAAGCACATCAAGCTACATTTCCATGCTATTCGCGAGTATGTCCAAGATGGTGAAATAAAGATTTGCAAAGTACACACTGATCTGAATGTGGCGGATCCGTTGACTAAACCTCTCCCTAGAGCAAAGCATGACCAACACCGGAACGCCATGGGTGTTAGGTATATTACCATGTAATCTAGATTATTGACTCTAGTGCAAGTGGGAGACTATTGGAGATATGCCCAAGAGGCAATAATAAAAGTGGTTATTATTATATCTTTGTGTTTATGATGAATGTTTACATCCCATGCTATAATTGTATTATTAGGAAACACTAATACTTGTGTGTTTTGTAAACATAAAAGAGTCCCTAGTAAGCCTCTTATTGAACTAGCTTGTTGATTAATAGATGATCATGGTTTCCTGATCATGGACATTGGATGTCATTAATAACAAGGTTATATCATTAGGAGAATGATGTGATGGACACACACCCATAGTAAGTGTAGCATAATATCAAGTCATTTAGTTCGTATTGCTGCAAGTTTTCAAATGCATAGTAACCTAATCCTTCGACCATGAGGTTATGTTAATCACCATCACCGGATGGGTACTTTGACGACATCAAACACCGCTTCGTAACTGGGTGGTTATAAAGGTGTCATTGGGTATTCTGAAAGTATGTGTTGAAGCGCATGGACCAAGATTGGGATTTGTCCATCCATATGATGGATAGATATGCTCTGGGCCCTCTCGGTGGAATGTCATCTAGTTAGCTTGCAAGCATGTGACTAGGTCACAAAGGGATGACATATCATGGAACGAGTAAAGAGTACTTATCAGTAACGAGGTAGAACTAGGTATGGAGATACCGACGATCAAACCTCGGATAAGTTGAGTATCACGTGACAAAGGGAATTGCTTTTCGTATGTTAATGGTTCTATCGATCACAAAGTCATCGTTGAGTATGTGGGAGCTGTTATGGATCTCCAGATCCCGCTGATGGTTATTGATCAGAGAGGTGTCTTCATCATGTCTGCATATTCACGAACCGTAGGGTGACACACTTAAGGTTCGATGCTGTTTAGGTAGATATGGAATGTGCGTTGGACACCGAATGTTGTTCAGAGTCTCGGATTGGATCTAGGACATCATGAGGAGATCCGGAATTGTCCAGAGAATAAGATTCATATAATGGAGATCATTTTCTAGGTTCAGAAATGTTTCGAAGTGTTTATATGGGGATTCTAGAAGGTTTCGGAATGTTCCGGAAGGTTCTAGAAAGTTCTGTGGAGTTTACTTGAAAACCAAGAAAGGAAAAGGGGAAACTTTGGGGGAAAGGAAACTCCTCCCAAGCCCCCCTTGTGCGTCGGCCCTAGAGGTGGCCCTAGGGGTGGGAACCCTAGGCGCCACCCCTCCCTCTATAACTAGAGGGGTGGAGGCGCCCCCCCCATTGGCCCCCTCCCACTCCTTGCCCTAGCCGCCTCTATCCTCCTCCTTCGCTATGCTCTGGCTTAGGCGAAGCCCTGCAGAATTCTCTACTCCACTACCACCACCACGCCATCGTGCTGCTGGGATTCCGTGGAGAGATCTACTACCTCCTGCTCATTGAACGGGAGAGGAAGGTCAGATCGACCAAGACGCAGGACCGACATGGAAGCGCACGCCGGCGCCGGAAGGCTCATCGACTCGATCTTGAGATCGGCAAGTGATCGTCTACATCAACCACGAGATCCGATCTGGCACAAGGCTTTCGGATCTACAAGGGTTAGTACAGTTCTATCTCGTTGCACATGTCTAATAGATTAGATCTTGGCTTTTATCTAGATTAGATCTGGGTTTTGTTCGTTCTTGCGGTAGAATTTTTTTGTTTTCCCTGCTACGAACCCTTCAAGTTCCATCCCTAACATAGTAGTTATCCATAAGACGATCAATAATTCTTGTGGGTATTTTAAAAACATCATTCTCAGCAGGTGGTGGCTTATCTACTACCTTAGCAGTGGTAGTAGCATTACCAAATAAGAAACTCAGTGGATTATCCATAACGAAAATAAAGCAACTAAAAGAAGTAAACAATACTCACAATAGAAGTTTACTTTACCGCCCACTCCAATAGCGCTTCACTCTAACAACGGTGCGGTAAAATAGTCTTGATGACCCACAAGTATAGGGGGTGTATCGCAGTATTTTCGATAAGTAAGAGTGTCGAACCCAACGAGGAGAAGAAGGTGCTGGCTAGTGGTATGGATCAGGAATTCTCTGCAAATACTTAGCAAACGGATTTTTAGGTTTTTTTTGATAAAGCAAGTAAATAAAGTACGAGTAAATAAAAGACAGTAGGAATAAATGCAGCAAGTGGCCCAATCCTTTATGCAGCAAAGGACAAGCCGATTGTATTACTTAAGATGACCAAACGTTCTCGAGGACACATGGGAAGACTGTCAAGTGCTTTCGCTTCATATAGTTGATTAATCTTCTTTAGCTTGCTAAGTGTTGTGTGGGTGAACCTGTGCTAATGTACTGCCCCATCCAAGACTAATACATACTTGTGATTATACCCCTTGCAAACATCTGTAAGTATAAGAAAGTAATTAAGGTAAAACCTGACCATAGCTTTAAACTCTAAGACCCTTACCTCCCTTGTGCAATGTTTTCCTAACGGGGGTTCAGGTTTCTGTCACTCCGGCAACCCCTACGATTAGTAGCCAAATACACAATGCATTCCCCTAGGCCCATATAGGTGAAGTGTCATGTAGTCGACGTTCACATGACACCACTAGAAGAAGTACACCACAACTTAAATAACAATCTATTGAATCTCTCTCAACACAACTCCACTACTAACAACATGACTTCTCCCATGTCCTCAAGAACAAAACGAACTACTCACAAGACATCATATGGATCATGATCAGAGATGGAATAATGATGTATAACAATCTGAACATAAACAATAATTCAATGGTTCACTCAATAGCATCAACTACAAAGAGTAATCAACACCGGGAAAGTTTCCCCTATGAACTAATGCAAGATTCAACTCAATTGTTACAGCAATATGGAGATGGTGATGAGGGTGCTGATGGTGATGATGGTGGTGATGATGATGATGATGATGATCCCGATGAAGTCCATCTTGATGGTGGTGTTGATGGCAACGATCTCCCCTCTCCGGGAAGGAATTCCCCCGGCAGAAATCTGTCTGCCGGAGAGATCTTTCTCTCTTGGTGTTTTCCGCCCCGTAGAGGCGGTAAATCTTCGTGGTCGCCTCGAGTCTTAGGGTTTCGGAGGATGATATACGCCAGATGGGAGAGGCTGGAGTGGTCGGTGGCCACACCACCTCCAGCGCTACTTAGGCCGCCAAGGCCAGTGGTGTGGGCCCCCTTTGGCCCATCTCCACTCCGTCTTCTGGCATCCTTAGTCTTCTGAAAAAATAGGATTTTCCGTATATTTTCCCGGATTTTCTGATCTTCGCGAATTTTGCCTCCAAATAGCACCTTTTCTATCAGAATCCTGACTGCAGCGGTCCATACTCCAAAAGTCATCAACCATGCAAAAACAGATGAAATAACGTAAGTATCACCTCTTAATACAAAATATATCAATGAATAACAGTGAATTAATACATAGAATAGTGATGCATAATGGACATATCACGCCTTACATGAGAAATCGGCTTTAGTGTCAAGAAGGTTTTGGAAGAATCAAGAAAAGTGTAATCCCTCAAATATTACCACAAGTAGCTCAAGACCCAAGTTGATATCGTGCTACAATTGTGGAGAAAACAACCACTTCATTGTTGAATGCTCGTATGAGAAGAGAGAGGACCATGGGGGATGACTTGTGTTGAAGTACAAGTGCAAGCCCACTCCAAACAAGAACTTCATAAAAGGTCCAAAACAAGAACTTCGGCAACAAGAACTTTCCCAACATGAAGGAGCCACACAAATATGTATTGGTGGCCCGTGAAGAATACGAAGAGAATAATGAGAATGAGAATGATGGTGAAGATGATGGAGAGATTGTGGGTGTGGCCACTACTACCACTATTGCTACCGCTTCTGCTACTCCTACCACAACCTCCTCACCAACATCCCTCTTTGACTCTCCCAATGAGAACAAGCTCGTCACCAACGCTACATGTCTCATGGCTAAAGCCTCCGTGTTAACTCCTCTATCCACTATCTCTCCTTCTATTGATGCATCTTCGTATGATGATGATATGAGTCTTAAGATTAAGAAGGAAATAGTTGAATCAACTAGTTGCTTAACTAACTTGGAAGGTGAAGCCAAGATTTTTGTTGAGGCTCTAATGAGTAAACTAGGTGAAGCACGTTATATCATCGACGAGAGGGATGATTCCATCTTGGAGATTTTTGGACACGCTGATGCATGTAAAATGTATACATGAACTTTGTAGTTTATTGTGCTAAAAATGCTTATTATTTTTCAACTTTATTATATTTATTGGAACTAACCTACTAATAGTTGCAAAAGTGCACAAGTTCTTGTTTTACACTTTGTTGTGTAGGAAAAAGATGAATATGGAAGAAAATCGCTCAATATGGCAGTATTTGGAGTTTCCTGAAATCTGTCCTGGTGAACACTTTTCAAAGACGGACTCGTAAGATCTTGGGGTCCTTTAAACAAACTATCCATGGCTCTGGACATAACATTGGTTATTGCCCTGAAAGCCATGAATCCTCGAACATGATAGCTCATTTATGAGAATTTTTGTTGAGATATTTGCAATATTCCAAGTTTGATTTTTTTCCTTTGTAACTATGTCACATAATATGACACCACACAAAGGTTTTACATTGTTTTAATCATTTTGATTTTCTTATGCCCATTTCAAATAGGGGTCAAAAAGCGAGCATGCTTGTTCATTTCTAGGGGTGTAACCTTGCAAAACTATGAGTGGATCTCTGATGAAATAGTATATTGTGAACTTAAAAATGATTTTTAGAAAAATCATGAGAAAACTACCATGCATCCTTAGTTCAAATTTTACCCAGTTCCAACTGAATCAGCACACATTTGTCTTTTTCATGAGAGGTTCCTAGAAAGCTTTTTACATGAAACAAATTGGTGAATTGTCAATTAATTGTGTATAATATTTCTGAAAAATGAGGTGGCCCAAATTTGGAACGGATACTTGGCGGGTCCTTCACAAAATAAGATATTTTGGGCAATTACAAAATGGAAAATGATTTTTGTGCAAAGAAAGAAAAACACCCAAGATCAATATTGTTTGTCATTCCAAGATGCAGAAATGTGCACAACATAGGGTCATTTTAACAAACTATGCCATGGCTCTGGACATAACATTGGTTATTTGCCCTGAAAGCCATGAATCCTCGAACATGATAGCTCATTTCTAAGAAGTTTTTTTTGAGATATTTGCAATATTACAAGTTTGATATTTTTCCTTGCAACTATGTCACATAATATGATACCACACAAAGGTTTTACATTACCGGTGAGTAAATAACATAAAAGTATAAAGTATGAAGATCCATTGAAGTTCCTGTAGAGGAAAGGTTAGGCGCAGAGAGACTCAGTTCATGATGATAATGAATGCGCCAGATGGAGTAAATGGAACAAGTAATTGTAATTCTTCAGATGGATGTGAAGTAGGCGAGCAACCCATTATTAATCAGGACTCCTCTAGGTGGATTCGTTTGACTCCCATGATTCTTTTGCATGTTACCACTAGGCATGATCAGTGCAACATTTAAGGTCGTGAGACCACATCAAGGATTTAAGCTTTATCATTCCTCATTCTCCTCGAGTTGTACTAGACCCTCTTTGATATTAGCCATGTCACTCGGAGGTCGTTGATTCATTAGCAAACAAGTTCTTGTCTATGTGATTCTCTAGATCATGTTACCTAGGCCCTTCAATTAGATAACAAGCAATACACATGACATGGATAATCATTATTGCACAAAATAATAGTAAAACAATCACATATGGATGTAATATAAGATAGGCACATCACATCTCACTAATCCCTACATTTCCCATGCCTATGAGGATTTACTCACACTGAGGGAGAATAACACAATGATACTATCATGATGTAAATAGGCTTAATCTCGATATTATTGCAGCAAGACACGATAAGAAGGAAGATGGAATCAGTTACAAATCCAAGTTTGAATAGAGTTTTAAACCCCAATCTTACAAGTGTGAATATCTCTCTCTCCCTCTCTATCTTGTACAAGGAGAATGATGTTGGAGTGGATGATCTAGAAGTTGAAGATCTCGGAGTAGATTAGAAGAGGATTATTCTTTCTCCGGATCTCTTCTCCCTCCTTTCCGGAATGAACGATGGCTGCTGTGTTATGTTTCCGCTCCTACTTCCTTCACAAAACATGATCTATTTGACAAGTCGAAGGCGCCTACATGTGGTACAGACGCACGGTACATGCGGTACTTGCCCGTACAGATGGTCGTTAAAGTCTCTAACGCCTCTAATGCCGATCTTTTAAATTGATGACTTGCTTGATTCCCTCCATTAAGCTCATAAATGGCCTTAAATATTTCCAAAAGTTCACAACATATGAAGTCATCATAAATAACAAGGTTCCTTTGTTTACACAATATTAGTTTTAGTTGAAAGGTGAAAACCATCGAAAATGAATATAAACCAATGTAAATTCTTGGGTAAAATATGATCAAATTGGGAGCAATCACAGCGAATGGGTGGGATCCCTTAATGTCCCATGGCATCCGGGGTCTATGATGGATTGTACGCATCAGATTCATAATTCAAAACAAGTTTTATCGTAGGTCAGTTGTACAAAAGGGTGGGCATGCGGCATTATGAAGAAGGGTAGTGATTGGCTTGGATCTTATCCTAGGCCTTATACTAAGGAAGTGTGGATGATATTCGTGGCCTGGTTGTGCAACAAAGCTAAGATATCTTATGGTAAAGCAACACCCCTCTTTAGAGTGTACAAACTGTGACATGTTACTCCATGTTCCGGAAAAGAACTACGAACGTGGCATGAAAATAACTTCATAAAGTTCTGGTAAACCTGTGAAGGCTGACAGACATAACTTTTTAGAATAAAAGAAACATTTTGAATAAATGTGTATGAAAACTTTCATTAGCCTATGACATGTGGTTTATGGATATAGATAGTGCATCAAATAATCCCTTTTAATGAACTTGCTGAGTACGCTCGTACTCAACCGTATCCTTTTAACCCTTGCTAGATTTTGAAACTGTCAAATACATCATTCAAATCCGATAAAATGTAAAAGAAGACTACTACACGACACCGGAGCTATCTAGTGAATTCAATGGAGTCAACGACTACATCAATCATGGTAAAAACAAACTTCAAGAGTAGATAGGAGATTAATTCTAGAGAATAGAACCTATTCCTGTAGCAGCAATCACAAGCCTAATAATATTAGAGGTAGATTTAACCATTGGATAGGCTATGAGTTATTTGTTGGCTTTCTTTTATTGGAACTTTCCTCAATATATCAAGGAGTTTCTAGAGTTCTTTTGCAATATACTGAGTTATAATATATATAGTCTTACTTTGGATCCACAATGTTTCTGTTATACCACTCTAAGGGTTGTAATAGTGGTGGGACAATGTTTTATTGGCGTTATGTCAACGACTTGCATACTATAAGATGCAGTGGTATACTGGATCACCACAAGCCATTTCTTTTAACAACGAACACATGGACTATAAGAGATTAGGGATTTAGGGTGTAAGGTGGACAATCGGAAGCTTCATGCTTTATCGATGTCTTTACAATCTTCTCTTTAATACGTGTTATGTAAGACTACGCATATTCAAGAAAAAACTCGTGAAGGAAATATAAACCAAAGTTGGCATGTACTGCTCATATATTATACTATAGATTAAACTTGGTTACATGCATGAGCAATGAGGGCACTTGCACATCCCGTGTTTATGGAGTGCAGGCCCGGACGGGCTTCATGGAGGACATTATTTTTTGAAAAAATTAAATTTATAGATTTAAAAGGTTTCAGTAAAATTATCAGGATACATATAATGATTTATAACACACGCGTACAAAATCTTATGTGAAATTATTTTATATTCTGGTCTCAAAAAAAGAAAAAAAACAGATCTAGATATAAACGGTGCAATTTTGAATGGGCCACCTTTTTCCAAAATTTGTCTCTTTTGTTGTGTCCGAAATATAAGGTATTTTTCATTACATTTTTGCAAACGTATATTTTATATCGTTGTCTACACATAGGTATTTGTTTCAAAAATATTTAATGAATTTTAAAAAATTCAAAAAGGAGCTTCATGAAGCCCGTGCTCTAAAGGGATTTTTCGTGGAGCTGACCCTCTCTTTCCCTCGTCTCTTTATTCATATTCCTCAGGAGCTCTGGGCTATGATTTCTGGTTACTGCCTATGATTCTCTGACTGCTACCACACTAAGCCCGCTCAGCCGCAACTCCTTTAGGGATGCCTCCGCCGACCTTATCTCAACCATCGTGCGACCATGCGCAAGGAGGGGTGCACAGAAGCGTTGCTCCAGACTTAGGTGTCGCGCAGGAGGACAAGCCGATGATGATGAGGCGTGACAAGACGCACTAGTCAAGCGGGAGGGCTTGGAGACGCATATCGAGGCAGGGTCTTTGGCGTGGAGTTGAGCCTGCATAGGAGGCGTGGGGATGTCGACTCTAGGGCAGCACTGCGTGGGAGAGGGAGGCGCCTGGGCAGGTCCACTCCGCCTAAACCTTCCCGCCCGTCTTTGCCTAGAGATAAGGAAAGACACTTCCTCCTCAGGCCGACCACCCCTCTCATCAGCTCCTCTCCTCCACTCACATATCTCTTCTCTTTCAACTTGTGTGAAACATGCAAACGTCCTGAGTAGGCGTTGTTGTGGATATGGTGAGTGCATAATCCGCTGTGAGGTCGAGCTGTCATTTCCTTCTTCTCAACTCTTTTTCTTCTTCTTCTTCTCAATTTGCAAAATTTACTACAGAATCCAATTGGCATAATTGTTCCCGAATTTTCACCAATCCTTCACATGTTAATTTATTGGTTAGAGAAAGGAAATAAAACCTAGAAATAATCATTTATATTCTAATAATATGATTGGGACCAAGTGCTAACAACACTCCACCAATTAATCGTGTACGCACTATTAGTATATTGAAAGAAGTGGACAAAATAATAATAATAAAATGACCGAAAACCTGCGTGCTCGTCCATGATATCTAACACGATATAGATGGCGAGACGAAACTCGCACGCCCACGTAGTCTCTTTATAATGGCGTGCACAACAACACAAGTAATTAGTATCTCAGTTCACTAGTATAATATGTTTTATCAAAATAAATTAGTTTGTCAAAATGTTTTAAATTAATAGATAGAGAAAGTACAATACAAGTCTAAAAAATATGTCAAAAATTGTAACCTTTTAGTTTGACAAAGGATGGAAGAAGTAAAATACAATACAAGTGTAAAAAATATCAAAAACCGTAACCCACAAAAATATTATCGACAAAGTTCTCATTCTATCTACGCACAATTTAACGTCACCTTGACTTCTCTTTGTCCTTACTAATCTGGCTCCCGGGCTCTAGTGAGTCTGACTTTTGATTCTTTTTGAAAATAATAGTTTAAATTATAAAAACATTAAAGAAATGTTTCGTGAATACATACACATGTCCTATGCATTTGTGCAACATTTCGATTAAAAAAGTTCTATTTTAGGCTGCATGAAAAAATTTGTGGCTGTACAAAGTACTAGAAAGCTCCTATTTTATCCTGAAATTGGTCTTTTTTAAAGAAGACTCTCTTTGTCAATCGGAAGATGTATATGCTGGTTACGCATCATGAACTCCACGAGATTGCAACTTTTCTTCATGTCTTTTCATGCACAGTGTTACTCCTTCTCCTGCCTCTGCCAACCGTTGCCCCAGCGACACCATATGCCCTCCGCCGGTCAGTGCTCCCCCAAGCGCCCCCGCTGCTCATCTAGGTGCTCTCTATAGGTCAGCGCTCCATGCAAATCCCACGCCACCACAACTCCTCCGAACCTCCGCCCACCAGTGCACCTTAGTGCCCCCTGACGTCGGCCGCTCCGCCTACCCTCTATGTCTTACTCACCTCCTCAAGAGACTCGAGTAAAGGAGGACGATGACCTCACCATGGTGGTTAGCTCCCGTACACGCCACCGACTTGAAGAAGAGGATGCCTCGTGAGTGGATTGGTCTAGACTTCATCCGTTTTGGATTTGAAGGACTTGCATTGCAGGGAAGTCATGGCCGATGAGCTCGAATTGGCCATGGGGCACCTCATGATCATGGGCGAAGGTCAATTTTGGGGGATTTTTATCGATGTTGTATACGTTATTGAGATTTGCTATGTGTGCATCTTTTTGTTGTGTAAGTACTGTGCAAAGTGCTATAATAATTTTTGTGCGCACACTACAGAGAGATTGATCCAATGCTACACACGTGTTTCCTTTAACGTAGAATGAGTTAGGCACAAATGTTGGATACATTGATTATTTTGTTGTAGATCACTACACGATTTTTGTATTTTGCTACAAACAAATAAATATTTGTTACATAAAATATATTGTTTTGCTACATGGACATGCTCGAAATGTTTCAAAAGTTTTGACAATTTTACAACTCTACAAAAGAAGTTACATAAAAGTGTTACATTTAAAAAAAAAATATTGCACAAAATTGCTACATTGATCGGACAGACGATATTCACCCCAAAGCAGACAGACGGCTGACAGACCTGCTGATACTTGGCAAATATGAGCCGGCTGATGGCTAGCGATGGTCTTTTTGTGTATTTTTATTTTTAGCAAAACTTATGCCGTACATACTTTAATGTATATATGTGTATATGCAGCTGTATGCATTTTTCAGTATTCTCTTCATTGATACCGACAAATAATACTCTACTATTTTTCATTCTTTTAAAAAACGTGAGAGCACTAACGCTAATGTGTAACTGTAGTAGTTTTTGTTACCACAACAATATATTGTGCCAAGAGTACACACCAACACCAAATATTATGACCACCTAACCTTCAACCAGATCTCACATACTACATGACACGACCTCACCAACCTTTGCACTCTGTAACCTCTCATGCATACACGTGTCCTTCCAAACTCAGCCGTTCCATTGCGCACCGCACAATTAGTCAAAGAGGGACTAGTAGAGCAAGTGGTTACGTGCACACTGGTGCTGAGCACAGGCGGCCGCATAAGATCCCGCCGCTCACCCGCATGCCCCGCCGTGCTATACTAGATTACTAGTACTACACAGCCATACGACTCCATCCTCTTCCCAAAAAACTCCCCCGCAAAAAGATGAAATCATTTATTCCTCTGCAAGAAAATACGTTTCCCAGTGCGGAGAAAATAATAAATGGATAAATAAAATCAGCAGATAAAATGGAAATCGAATATGAACAAAGTGAGGATTTATTTCCCCCCAAGAAAAGGTTTTCTAGTGTGAGGGGAAGTGAATAAAAGGTGAGTAAAGAGCGGAAGAAAAAGAAAAGAGGCTCCGGCTTGAGCACCTATTTATACCCAACTTCCCCGAAAGCGATCTCGCTCGCCTCCTCCACGCTTTTTCCCTTCCATTCCTCCTCCCCATTGCCGAATAAATAATAAAAAACCAACGCCAAATTTTCTTCGATTCGATTTCCTCGCGAGAGCGAATTCACGGTAGCGGCGCTACTGCCGGAGCGCGATCGGCGGGGAGATTCCTCGGCGGGCGGAGATGGTTGCCGTGGCGGCCCAGGGCCCGATCCGCGCCGACGCCGTGCCGGCGGCGGCTGGAACGGCGGCAGATGCGGCGGCGGCGGGAGGGGCGGCGGCGGCGGCCAAGGCCAGGGAGGACGAGGTGAGGGAGTACAAGAGTGATGTCAGGAAGCTGGAGGAGCTCTTCAAGAAGCTGAACCCCTCCGCGGCGGAGTTCGTGCCGCTCTCGCGCCGCCAAGGGGACGGCGGCCAACACCGCAGGCTCTCCGCCGACGCGCCCGTCTTCGTCTCCCCCGCCGCGATCGACTACTACGCGCCCCATCACCCGTTCCAGCACCAGCAGCAGATGCACGTGCTGCAGCTGGTAGGCGGTGGGGGAGGAGGGGGCAGGGACTCCAGCAGCGACGGATCCGCCAACGGCCAGCCGAATCGACGGGTAATCGCTCGCCCAATTGCCGATTCCTGTTAGGCGCGATTTCTTTCGTCTCCCCTTAGGGGTTTGGAGTGACGTCTTGTTTGACTGGATCAATCGATCGGATTTGGGGTTTATGGTGACGTTGATGGGTTTGGAGTTTTGATCTCTCGCACGCGATCGGCTCGGAGGTTGATCTGCTTTTTAGGGTTTTATTTAGGTGCAGTTGGATTATTGATACCTCTACCGTCAATTTTGGATGACGCGAACGTTACTTTGGTGGATGGACTCTTCTCCTAGATCGATCGATCGATTGATTGATTCGTCCCTCTTAGATTAGCCGACGTCTTATGGATTCATTTTTATGATTAACATTGATGTTTTACTGGACTTCCGTTTTAGTTTGTTCTTGCCTGCTTAGTATTTTTCACATGGAATTGTTTATCAATGATATGCTGTTGGCATTTCACCATGTTTGGGTTTTGGTTATAACGATCATCTGCATTGGTCCGTGGTTTCAGAGAAGGAATGGCTTCAACCAGGCAAGACGGAGGATGGGAATTCGGCCACGGCGATCTGATAGGGAGGACAGTGTACGGCGAACTGTCTATGTCTCTGACATTGATCAACATGTGAGAACCTCAAAGAGAATTGATCTGTTCTATTAGTTTCATTTGTTTAGTTTTTCTTCTTGATTGACCGACCACTGAATCCTCGATTGATTTCCAGGTCACTGAACAGAAGCTTGCTGAAGTTTTCTCAAACTGTGGTCAAGTATGGTCTTAGATTCTTGACTGTTAAATATATCATATGATTTTTTATTCATATCTGTTTTTCTATACCTTGAAATAAAATAAGCGATTAATGACTTCATATGTTGCATGACGGAACTGTTATCTAAAGGGAATTCGGCATGTTGACAGACATTGTTTCAAGGATCTATAACGAGTACATATGTACTCCCTCCGTTTCAAAATATAAGATGTTTTAGCTTTGTGAAGAGAGTGTATCTAGATCACTTCTAGTGTCTAGGTTCATTTAGATTTGGAGTGAACCTAGACACTAAAAGGGGTCTAGATACACTTCCTTCACAAAGCTAAAACATCTTATATTTTGAAACGGAGGGAGTATTAGATATTTCTAGTCTATTAAGACATGAACTCATCTTTTTTACTTTGAGTCCACCTCCTTCAGCAGTTCAGCACCAAGCTACCTTCTCTTTTCTGGAATTGTTTTGCTTAGTTTTTTTACTTCTCCTAAAGGCGATATACTATACCTACAGCTGATGTAGAAATGCTTGATTTTCACTCTATCTGCAGCACTGCAACTTTACTGAATTACTGATGGGTCATAATCATCAATTCTTGAGAAGTAGGATTTTATGCGAAACACGAGTTACATTCCTATGCACCCAGTTCAAAGCTAAGTGGCATAAATACATTTGGCTCACCCACATTTGGTGCATCAGTACACCCCCATCTGAAAATTTCTGGATCCGCCCCTACTTTAAGTAGTTGCTATATATAGGCAATGCTGGATGCGCATATTTTCATCTCATTATTGATACTTGGTAATCTTACAACCATCTTTTGCACTTGTAGGTGGTAGATTGCCGTATCTGTGGTGATCCAAATTCGGTGATGCGTTTTGCCTTTATCGAGTTTGCTGATGATGGTACTGTCTCAAAATACAAATTGTTATTTATCAAATCTTATGTGTAAAGAAGCAATCCTGGATGAAGTTCTGTTTTTTGGCAGTTGGTGCAAGAGCAGCTCTAACACTTGGTGGAACCATTCTGGGTTTTTATCCTGTCAGAGTTCTGCCATCTAAGACTGCTATTTTGCCTGTGAACCCTAAATTTCTTCCTCGAGTAAGTTAACACATGTTTACCACAATTTTTTTGTATTCTTATATTATATTACTACTTGATCTCCGGGCTCTGTAATATATTAGCCTGTTTATTTTGTGCAGACAGAGGATGAGAAGGAAATGGTATCTAGGACTGTGTACTGTACTAACATTGATAAAAATGTACGTAGGCTTCTCTTTCATTTCTGTTATGCTCATAACTTCACACGCAAATCAGAATCATACTATCTAGAAGGCCTGCAAGAATGATAACTGGATGTCCTCGCATTTTTGCAACTGAATAGTCTGAAGACTCACTAGATATTAGTCCTGTGTAATCGCCACTTAAGTAACCTGCTCTGCTATTAGGTACCTGGATGTAGGCAGTAATTGATAAAAAGCTGTATCTAGTACAAAGTATTTTTTTCTTAGTTGCCCCAAAAAATGGCCGTTATAAGTTTTTTCCTCTTCAGGGTGCAGTCACTGACAACCACATCTTTATTATTTTAGTGACAATTTTTTATCTATAAATAAGCATTTGCAGATTTCATGGTTGATAGAATGCATCTTCATTGTATTTGGACTACGTTAGATGAGAAAACCTTAGAAACCTTGGGTTTCTAGATCTCCTCTAAGGGCTTGTTTTGTTTAGAAGGAATTGGAATCCTCTGATTTAAACCAATGTACACTCGGATGACCTGTTACCAGATGATCTGTTTTGATGGATTATAGGTCCTTCCAGAAACTTTGGTTTCGAAGCAATCTCTTAAATAACGTAATGATTGTACGATGTTATACACGTTGTAAATATAGTCAAAGTGAATGTTGGTACTTAGTAGGACTTTTCTGTTAGGTTTGCACACAAATTTCAGCCGTATGTCCGGTGATGGATGGTTGATATTAGTACTAGATTTTTCTCAATATTCTTTCCTTTTAATAGTAGTGTAGGCGATCTGTGTTGTAAGCATAATGTACCACCACTTCTTAGTTAAGATTTATAGCTGTATTACTTCAATTGTTATTTCCTAGCACTAAACATTTCAGTTTTGTTCTAGGACAAAGATATAAATACTCCCTCCGTCCCAAAATAAGTGACTTGGATTTGTCTAGATTCGTATGTATCTAGACTTGTTTTAGTGTGAGATACATCTGAATATAGACAAACGCAAGTCACTTATTTTGGGACGGAGGGAGTAGTAAATACAAAGGACAGTTTGAAATGATAAATCCACATATCCTTTTGTTGTTATTTGATAGTTTCTCTTGTACCTCTGATGTGTTGTTTGCACTGCATCTTCTGTTTCTTAGTCATCTTTTTCTAAACGTGTAGGTTCCAGAAGATGTTGTGAAGAATTTTTTTGAGGGAATTTGTGGTGAGGTGTGTTCAAATGCTTTTATCGTCTGTACATGTTTTCATAAGACTAAGCTGAACTCATTTGATAAAAATATCATACTATTCCTTTCCATTAGGTTGCTCGACTGAGGCTGCTCGGTGATTATGTGCACGCGACATGCATCGCCTTTGTTGAGTTTGTTCAGGTAAGAAAAACATGATATTTTACTGAAATGTATTAGAAGTTATCAAGAATGTAATTTTTACCTTTGAAATGCTGCTAATTCCCTTTGAGTCCATGGTGTAGAAAAATATAAGTATATTTCTTCTTTTTAGTCCAATAGCTGTACTTTCTGTATATAAACTAACTGCAAAGATAATACCAGAAGAGTTTTTGTCTAATTGTCTATTTGCTGTGCTGATTTTAAATTACCATCCTTTGACATTTGCGCTGCTTCAAGCACTATTTTTCTCTCTTTGTAGTCATTTGATGTTTTGTCCACACCCACACCCAGCTTCTGATTTCTATTATCAAAAAGTCAGAAACATGGTGCCTGTTCTTACATGAAGCATCAGTTAAAAGTTGCGAAGATCTTTCCTTTGACAATTCCTTTGCATCTTGCTTCTGATCTCTACTATCAGAAACAAAATGTCTGTTCTTACAGGAAAGTTCAGATAAATTGCAGAGTGGCCTAAGATTTTAGCTTCTGCTGCATACTAACAGAGTGTGTCAGCTACTTGTTTTGCTTGTTACCAATCTGTAGATCTGCTCCGAGATAATGCTTAAACAGGTAAAACAATACCCAAAATTCCATCCTTCTGAATTCTGAAACCATCCCACAAAGCATGCAGCAAACTGCTTCCTTCATGATCTGAATCTCAGGGTCTTCCGCTTCAGCAATAGTGCTGGATCTTCTGGTCAGCGGCACACCCATCTTAGACAAGGCGCAATCTACTACACTATTTTTGTTTTGATCCCCGCTTCATAGACTCCTTGTCATTCTCTTTTGCCTGCAGTATAGGCTGCATGTTCAACCAATAGCAAACGTAGAACACAACAGAGTGGAATTGTAAGGCATTTTGTTCTTAACCAGGAAGCTTTATCAGCCAAAGAATAACTGCCACACCTTTGAGCCAATCACCAAGTGCATGATTGTCATTCAGATTTACGTTCTGAAAGTGAAATGCACATTTCGTAATGTTTCAGGTTAGATATTGATCCAAACTACAAGTTACTGACAGTTTGCGAAATCGCCAAATAAATTTCCCTTTCCAGCATGATCTCATCAAATGTTCTGTAGACAGTATAATCTTCCTCAGTATCAACCGCACAAACATTAACTTATAGAGAAAGCCACACCCCAATGAACCGGGTGTTGTGTACTATGTTTAACAGTCAACATTAGGTCAGCCTTGCTGAACCTTTTGTGAGTTCAGTGGATTTTTTGATCTCTTTATGCACTGATGCCGAAAATGTGACCACATCTCTAATTTCTCCCTACCAGATCTTTCATAATGTGAGACATTCTGTTTCCATCTTCTTGCCAGTGTGAGATTGTTGCTAAAGTTATCCCGCAATTTAGGATATTTCTCGTCACCTGTTTAATGACATAAGCTGATCGATTCCCACCATCTTGTACTACCAAGTCCCAAAATAGATGAGTATTTATGTTAGGTGGAAATGATCCATTTGATTTGTCCTACTCCCTCCATTCCAAAATATAAGATGTTTTAGCTTTTTTTCTAAAAGACTAAAGCACATGTATCTAGACGCATTTTAGTTTGTAGATTCACTCATCTTGCTCCGAACCTACACACTAAAAGGCGTACAGATACATGTGTCTTGGAAAAAAGTTAAAACATCTTATATTTTGAAACGGAGGGAGTAGAAATTAGTTTCACAAATTTGGTACTCCCTTCAACTTGAAATAGATGTCGGAGATTTGTTTAGATTCACATGTATCTAGACACGTTTTAGTGTATAGATGCATGCGAATTTAGACAAATCTTTGACATCTGTTTTGAGACAGGGAGTATAATGTTTTAGGTCAATGTTGCATGTTAGAAATCCTGACAAATAAATCTGTTCTAGATTTTGGGATATTAAGGATTTGATTATTCACGGGCTGCTTTCAATCTGGAGTAATATTTTCAAGAGCCATTTGTACTGTACATGTCAGTGTCTTATAAGCACAACACATTCAAGAGCCATTACTTATTGCTGTAATATTTTCCTTCATATGTGTTCTTGTTTATTTTAGTTATGTTTGTTATCCAACAACCTACTAGTTTAATCTGGGTGTTAGAATGCTTCATTGCACCTATTTGACTTGCTAGGATGACTACCTTCATTGATCAACCTTTATTTTTGCACATCTGGTAATTCTATCTTCCCCACCTTTTTCCTCAGCTGGATGTTCAGAATTGAAATACATTGCCTCGTTTGTAACATATGATTTTGACTTTGTGCCTTACAATGGTGTTCTTGTATAGGCTTTTGATCCTTTCTTTGTACATGCAGGCAGAAGGTGCTATTATGGCCCTGAACTGCAGTGGCATGCTTCTTGGCTCGCTTCCTGTCAGGTAAACACTTCCGATGCTTGTTTTGGATTAATGTTACTTGTGAAGCTGATTTATCACAATGTACTAATCTCTTTCCTTGCTTTTTTCCTTTGTTGCATAGGGTGAGTCCATCTAAGACACCAGTCCGTCCTCGTTCACCTCGCGAGATGTCGCACTGAATCTGGTGATTGTCTGAAGCTGGCGTCCAGGGCAGCAATTCTGGGCAACAAACCCCTAGTCGTGGCCTTAGAGACTGTCTCGTCGCGGATCAGTAACTGTCCTTGAAGAGAGTGTTACCCTTTTGGTTTTCTAGGCTAGTAGAAGGCCCTTCCTCGCTGATGTTTCTTGGATCAGATGAGAGACCCATCTGTATGTTCTTTGCTGGGAGCTCTATTTTACCTCTTCTTTTTTTGCTATATCGTTATTAATCCGTTTGTTAATTCTGGATGGATGCTGTAGCAGCCTTTCGACAGGCATTGGAACAATAATGTCTATGGCTTGTCCTATTTCGACTTCCTGTGAATTGATTCTCACTGATGTTTGTCTGCAACACAAGATTGTTGCACTTGCATGCCCATATACAAGGTATGTTTATAGTGTATTTAGCAGGTTATGCGGCTGTTTGAAATCCATACAATGCAGGAATTGAAACGATAGGCAATCAATTGTAGGAAGACTACTGTGGTGGTTATTGCAATTGTTATGCGTGGATGTTGTTGTGTTTTGGTAAGACTACTTGAGGCGACACTTTGCGACCTCTGTCCTTGCTATGCCTAGCCCTATATTGACAGAAGATCTAAACGCCCTAACAATAGTTAGATTTGGCGATGCACCTAGAATGGATTGGGCCCCAGGAAGCTTAGAAAGGTTTGGGCTCCAAGAAACAATACAGGATAAGAACCCTACTCATCTATACTATTAAAAAGATTGGCATCGTTGGTCGGTAGCCAAAATTTCCGTCTGCCATGTTTTGACAAGTTTGCCCCTGCAAGTTCTAATATATTACAAGGATGCCACTGCTAAGTAAAGAGCACGGGTTAACAAACCGTCCCGGTCCCGATCCCTCTGCCCCATCTTTCCCCTTCCCCCGGCTGCCTTCCCGTCGGCCGGCGTCCATCCTCTGGTGCTGGCCCCCCTGACTCACGCCGGTGAGAGCCCGTCCCTCCGCCCTGCTCCTCTAACACCGGTGCTGCGAAGGCTCCCAGCGCCGAGGTCTTGGCATCCTCCTCTGTGCGATAGTCCACGCCGGGCGAGGTGAGCCGGGCGTCCGCCGCGTGACTCTTTGACTCCGCCCCATCACCATGTACAACCCCAAGCCGAGCTGATGCCGCCAAAAGGTGCCCGTCCATGTCCTTTCCCCCTGTGTTGAGTATATCATGCTAGGATGCCCTAAGTCCCAAGGAATCGAGTTCTTCTTTCTCGACGTCAGCCAATTTTGCCGCCGAAATTCGCTGCCTATGCCGCATCCCCGAGTTCTCCGATGACGCCCACGAACTCCTGGTGAGATACTCTACCCGTTTCCCCTCTTCATCGTCGGGTCCTTGCACCACAGCCCATGTGTAAATAATTGTTCGCATGTCGCTCGCTATGGTCGTAAGTTCCAGTTCATCTTCAGAGGTTTGTCTCCGTCCAGTTGCCTGCGGACACGCGTACGTCCACTCCCTGTCTGATCTGCCACACGCGTGCCTCATCTTCCGTTTTCCAAACCAAGCCTGAACATGACGAAAACCTTGCAGAGTTGTAGTCGTTTTTTATTTTCTTCTTCGGACGTCCCACAGGTTGATTTTCTGATTATCTACATTGTCGTGGGCTTCTTCTTTTATCCTTTTGCAATTCCTGTTTTGAGTTGTGTTTCTAGATCTAACATTGGTTTTCTTCTCTTTTTCGTTCAATCTCTTAGCTGAATTTTTAATTTGTGGATTCATGATTCGGACATGGTTGAGTTCATATTCAATTCTATAATAAAATTTCTTTATTGTTTTGTCTGATTTTTTACAGAGTTTATCTTGAGTTTTCCTAGCAGGTCCAAGGTTTGATTGGTTTCGTCTAGTGTGAGTAAATTGCATAAAACTACCACATTTCGGGGTGGTCTATGAGTCAGTACCATTAGTACAAATATTCATAATTTTCTCAAAAATACCAAATTTGGAGCACAATGTTGCGAATAGCACTAATTTTCATTTTATAGCAGTTTAACATGTTTCCTGATAGGTGGGATCCATCTGTAGAGCTGACTAGTCAACAAAAATTGCCATGTAGGATTTTTGACTTTCCCCTATCTCCCTATCAAACCCCACGACCGCCCTCCCCTCCACCAGCTGGTGGTCGTCGCACCATTGTCGGCAGTGTGCACCGCACTTCATAAATTCGCAAAACAGAGGGTGCACCGCGCTCTTCCACGCGCTCCCTAGTCTCTCCCTGACATCGAATCAACCGCGCTGGTGCCAGCTGCTGCCCCCCCGATTCCCTCCATAACGTCGTTGCACAAATCCTCGTCTAATCCTGGCTGGAGCTCTTGGACGAAGCATCTGGTACGCCGGCGCGCGTACAACGGCACTCGTGTCGACATGGAGCTGCAGCTGCTGGAAGGAGCTCACCCTACGCCTCCCATGCATCTTTGTCGTTGATACCCTGCCTCGTCGTTGCAACCTGAGCCGGCGGAGCCTGGACCCCTCACCCGCAGCCCGATGACGGCGCCCTGAACCCAGCCGGTGATGCCCTTCTTGTCCAGAACTGCTCGAACGCGGTGGCGACAACTAATTCGTTGCGGTGTGGCCCTGCGGCCTCGCCACAACCGGCGGTGAGCACGTCCATGGTGTGCCTCGCCGACATCGGCCGGTCCCGAGACAACGCGTTAGGTCGGTGCGTCCGTGAGGAGGAAAAACGAGGACACATTTTTTTTGGAAAAAAGAGAGGAGGCTGATCCACACGTGGCAGATTTGTTGTCTAGTCAACTCTGTAGATGAGTCACACCTGTCAGTAAGTGTGTTAAACTGCTATCAGATGAAAATTAGCGCTATTCACAACGCTGTGCCTCAGATTTGCTAGTTCTTTAAGAAAATTACAAATATTGGTGCCGACTCACGAAAATGTGGTAGTTTTTATGCAATTTATTCTACTCATGTTTTTTTTGCTAGTTTTGATTACCTCCTTCTGCTTAGCTGTGTTCTCGAGAGGGGTCTCGATTTTTCTATGGTTGGTGTTGTGTATGCTAATGATGAGAGACAAGACTTGGCAGGTCCCTGTACCCGGTCTTACATGTACGGTTTGGGATTAGGGTTACAAGAGGTCCATTTTGTTTATACACGTAGAAAGATGAAGGTAAAATTAATAACCATTTAATCTGGATCAGGGTTACACTACGTCGAGTTTGTTTACATGTAGAACATAAAGGTAAAACTAATGACCATTTAATCTAGATTCGATCTGACTTTGTTACAATAAACCAATGATATACTTTTGGTTGCTCATGTGATGCCATCTCGTATCATGCTCCTCATCGAGGCAATGCCAATCCCTAATTCAACTAAGTGGCAACCATAGGCTCGGAAGGGAAGCTTGGTTTTTGTATCATTTTTTCGCTCTAAAAGTAACCGTATCTCCTCGAAGCTTTGCTTCGACAAGCAGCGGCATCATCCATGGAGAAGCCGGGAGAGCGAGGTTGAGAAGATGGGCAGCTGGAGCGTGGTTGTCGTGGCGGGTGATGGCAACGCGGTCATGCCGAGCGGTAGGAGGCGGCCGCGAGGTGCTCCTCTCCCATCGGTACATACGCTATTCCAACCATGTGTATCTACTCCATAAGGCTCTCTATGGACTAAAGCAAACTCCTCGTGCTTGGTATGGGCACCTTGGGAATTTCCTACTCATGGACGGGTTTAGCGTGGGTAAGGTCGATTCCACCATTTTCACCAAACGGGTTAAAGGGGGTGGCTTATTCATTGTTCAAATTTATGTTGATGATATTATTTTTGGTGGAGCTAATGAAATTTATAACAAAACTTTTGCTGAGTTGATGACTATGAGATTTATGATGTCCATGGTGGTGGAGTTGAAGTATTTCCTAGGCTTCATTATGAAACAACTTGCTCAAGGCACCTTCATCTCCCAAGAGAAGTACGTGAAGGACATGCTCGTGAAGTTTGAGATGACCAATGCCAATCCCATGAAGACACCCATGGCACTAAATGGGCAACTTGGTCTTGGAGTAGATGAGAAGGACGTGGATCAAAAGGTATATCGCTTCATGATTGATTCCTTACTCTACCTTTGTGCTTCTAGGCCGGATATCATGTTATGTATTGGAATGTATGCTCGTTTCAATCCGCTCCCAAGGAGTGCCATTTGATGGCTGTCAAACGGATTTTTAGATACCTTGTTCTCACTCCTACACTCGGGCTTTGGTATTTAAAGGGGTCAACCTTTGAGCTTGTTGGCTATTCGGATTTCGATTGGGCCGATGATAAGGTTGACCAAAAGTAGACCTCCGGGGCTTGCTAATTCCTTGGCTGGTCATTGGTGAGTTGGTCATCCAAGAAAAAAAACTCTACCACCCTATCCACCGCCGAAGCCGAATACATTTTCGCAACATCTTGTTGCGTTCAATTATTATGGATGAGGCAACTTTTGAAAGACTATGGCGTCTCTTGGTATGGTTGCCCTTCTGTGTGACAATGAAAGCGCAATAAAAATTGCCAATAAGCTCGTCCAACATTGTCGCACCAAACATATTGACATCTGTCACCACTTCCTACGCGACCATGTCGCAAATGGTGACATCAATCTCACTCATGTGGGAATGATATTCCAATTGGCGGATATTTTCACGAAACCTTTGGATGAAGCTCGTTTTGTCATGTTGAGACGAGAACTCGGTAAGAACTTGAATTGACTTACTTCTTGCACTACATTCTTGCTCTTAACTTGCCATGTAGCCTAGTCACGCAACACATATGGGGATAGTCATCTTACCACCTCTTAGTTTGATGCATACATATGTGTACGGCATTAATTGATCTCGTGTCATGATATGGGTCCAAGCATTTATCTTTGAGGCGCCATGACATGTGTGCTTAAACATAGGGATTAAACATAGGGAGAGAAATCCCCCGCCAAACATTTGGTTCTTGAGTAGTATGGGAATTGGATCTTGATAATCTACACTCACATCCATGTTGCTATTTGTATTTATTTGTTTTTACTCCAATGGGTGTGAGCAGCATACTTCTTGCATTCTGGATCTTGTGTACATGTCACTGAAATCCTCCACAAAATTCACCATAAAAAATCTATGCATTTTTTCCAAGAAAAGTCTGCCTCCATCTATTTTTCAGGTAGAATTTCGGCAGGGCCGGACTTGGTGCTGAAACAGTTCGGCGGCCACCAAATTTTTTTTGGCCTCAACCGAATCAGCTCTCTATGAGTTGTTTCGGCGGGTGCCGATAATTTTTGGCGGGCGCCGGAATGGTTTGGCTGCCTACCTAGCGCCGTCGGACTTTTCACCGAAAATTGAACCCTTTATATACTCCTCTGTCGCGTGGGGTCCTCGCGGTTTTATTTTCTCCTTCCTCCACCCCCACGCCCCAACCTCCATGGCCGTGACCTCTCCCTGTTCCTTGCCCCCTAGCCCCTTCACACCATCGTTTTACCTCAAATCTTCTCCACATCATAGATCAGGCTATTGGGAAGTCTTCCACTGAAGGTTTTCTCATTCCTTGGACCACATTGGGAGATCGGTGATTTTTTCACGTTCTCTCATTGGCGTTCCACCATGTCTTCGGGTAATCATGTCTCTTTGCTCACTGTTTATGTTTATACAAGTTCTTGGAGCCATTTTTTGAGTGATTGTCGAGACATTGGGTATTTTGGGGGCCTATTCCCGTTTTGGCAAAACTTTCGGCCCGCTGAACCTGTCGTCAGACTTTTCAAGCCAGGATTTCGGCCCGCCGAATCTATCGCCAGAATTTTCCAGCCAGCGTTTCGGCTCGCCAGGACTGGCACCGAGTTGTTTCGGCGACCATTTTGGCCCGCCGGACCTGGCGCCGAAATACTCCCTGTCTCCAATTTTGTCGAAAATGCACTGCATAAACGCAAACTTTGTGGGGTTTCCTTTGTCTTCATGGAATGTATACTCATTTGCTTCTTTCTTTTGCCCATTTCGACTTGCCTTTTTGTGCAGCTTCTGAGGAGAGCAAGAGGAGTATAGAGGGACCAAAGAGAAGCTGACTTAGAAGTTTTTGGCTAATAAACGGAAGGTGACTGAGGATGATGAACAGCCTGGGCAGCTACGTACCAGCGGTCGTATCTCCTGCCAAAGAGGCAACCACAACATCTGCAACAGCCTAGCTAGGCGGTTCTGTGGGGCTCCACGCCTCTCGCTAAATGCAAGGCTGCTGCCCAAAGGAAGCCTCAGCCGCAGTCGTTTAAAGGCAAAGGATCGCCTCCCAAAGAAGAGATTTATGGAAACATTACTAATACCTCTGAGTGGCGAAGGCTTCGAAGGATCAATCCCTACCGTTACCATGAGAGAACCTGTTCTGGCTCAGATCAGTTGTTCTAGACTAATACCCAACGTGCTTTATGGGATGCCTTTTATGCTGAAAAGGAGTTCATGAGGAGTGGCTACTTTGTTTCTCCTAAGGCCCTAAATGTACACTAGTAGAAAAAGGCTCACGGCCGGTGCACCAAAATGGCCTACCACCGGCGAGTCTCTATTCGCTGGTGACCATCTCACCGGCGGTAATGCATTACAGTCGGCGAACCATATGATTTGCCAGCGATAACTGATAATACCACCAGCGAGTAGCCCCATTCGCCGGGGATAATGTCCCCTAATACTGGCGCACACCCTTCGCCAGGGGTAATACAATTTGTTCGCCGGCAGTATTATGTATCAGAGCAAAAAATAATAAATAGACAGAATATGCAGATGAATACAAGAATACACAGCATACATGATAATGATAGCAAAATACATATTAACATAGGAAATAGTAGCAGTATCCACCAAATGTTCAATATAGCTGGGACATTGGTTCATATAGTATTATCTAGAGTTCACTCATCTTCACCCTCGTCGGAAGAGTCGGGAGGAAAGCAAGTGAAATAGATGATGCCATAAGTATGACTGAGGAAAAACTTGAACTCCTGTCCCTCTTTCATGTTGTCGTACAGGATGAGGAGTTTGTTCCATCCAGAACCACTAAAATATGTTCAGGCCTCTTTGTTGGTGACCCTAACCTGGTACATCCTATCGGGATGATTATGATGCGTCAAAGTGACACTAAACACGACAACCTCATCCATGATTCTATGGAGATGGTCCATGAAGCCATGTCGTGCACCGCAAGAGATTGACTGAGTAAAATCATAGGACAGAACAATTAGTCGTGATTTTCATTGAACATACATATATTTACATTCTTCACATGAATTTCAGAGAACATACCGTCCTAACACCAAAGTTCGCAGGGAGCGGTATGGTGATCTTCTTGTCCATGCAATTCTAACTATGTTGACCACAATTACCGCACGCTTCTTCGCTATAATCCAATCTACATATATTAAGAAGAAAGTCAAAAAAAGAATACATGTATAGAGTAAACGACATATAATACGATGGTCTCAACTACATAGCTAGCTTACTGTTGGATATCATCGTTAGGGGGCGTGTACATGTAGTAGATTACGGGTGCTTGATGCATGAGAAAGATCTTTATCTTGTCTCTGTATTGCATGTCATGATCATTCAACAAGTTTATCTAGCCAGATCCACTGAAAGATGTCCTGATCACTATGGTGGTCACTATAACCACATAACTCCTGTCGAGATCAGCATTTGACATCAAAGTGATCTCAAACACGACATCGTCCATGGTATTTCTATGGAAATGGTCCATGAAGTCCCATCGCCAAGCGCAAGGGATTGACTGAGTAAAACAATAACAATACAATAAAGTCCATGGTTTATTTTCGATTCTATATATAGAGATATCTATGATACTGTGTATCTCACAGAGCACATGCCGTCCTAGCCTCAAACCCGTCAGGGAGCACTATGGGGAACTTCTTGTCCATGCACCTCCCCAATGGTTGTGCACAGTTGTTGCACATTTGATCCATTCTATATATTTATCTAGAAAGAAGACACATAGTAAACATAGTTATAAAGTAATTAAGTAGCAGGATAAGTAATATATATGACAAGTAGTAGGATAAGTTATATATGACAAGTAGCTGATCCACGTCTAGCAGGATAAGTAATATATATGACAAAGTCTAGCAGGATAAGTCTAAAGTAATATATGACAAAGTATAGCTAGATCAGACATCGTCGTCCTTGTCGTCTGATACGTTGCTAACGTATCTATAATTTTTGATGTTACATGTTTGTTTTATATCTACTTTCTTATGTTTTGTCCAGACTTTGGAGTATTTTTATACACTTTCTTGGACTAACCTATTAACAAGATGCCACAGTGTCAGCTGCCTATTTTCTACTGTTTTTGGTTTCAGTAAAGTCAGAAAATTAATATTCTCGGAATTGGACGGGACAAAAGCCAAACTCAATATTTCACCGAGGGGGACACGGAGCCAGAAGACAATACAGAGAGGGGCCAGAGGCCGGCCACACCACCTGGTCGCACGGCTAGGCCTGTCCCGCGCCAGGGGGTGGTGTGGCTGCCTAGGGCACCCCCTCGGCCTCCCCTTTCGCCTATATATCGCCTCCGATATAGAAATCCTGAGTACCCGATCAAAATTCCACGAAAGAGTCTGTAGCCACCGTCATCTCCATCCCTAGATCGGGAGGGATCTAAAGCTCTTCCCGGCATCCTGCCGGAGGGGAGAATTCACCATGGAGGCCTTCTTCATCACCATGACTGCCTCCGGTGTGATGCGTGAGTAGTTCATCCCTAGACTACGGGTCCATGTAGTAGCTAGATGGTTGGTTCTTCTCCTTTGTGTTACCATGTTTAGATCTTGTGAGCTCCGTTCATGATAAAGACCATCTATTTGTAATCATACATGTTGTGTTTGTGGGGATCCGATGGATATTGAGATGCTATTTAAGATTGATATTGATTCTATCATGTCTTTGTTATTTGTGATCTTGCATGCTCTCCGTTGTTAGTAGCTATCTTGGCCTAGTAGATGCTAGCAACTCCAAGAGGGAGTATTTATGATCGATAGTGGGTTCATGCCTCTAGTAATCTGGGGAAGTGATAGAAATCTCTAAGGTACTATATGTGCAGTTGCTACTAGGGATAAAACAACAATCCTTTGTTCATATAACAATCGTATTGTTTACTTTACACGCAATGCATAATGCAATTATCCGTTGCTTGCAACTTAATACTGGAGGGGGGTCGGATGATAACCTGAAGGTGGATTATTAGTCATAGATGCAGTTGGATTATGGTCTATGTATAATGTTGTAATGCCCAATCAAGTCTCAAAGGAGTCAAGATGAGTAGTATTTGCATGTATTGCTTTCTCGATGTTTGTCAATTGCCCCGCTGTAATTTGTTCACCCAACATGTCATCTATCTTAAGGGGAGCCACCACTAGTGAACTATGGACCCCGGTCCTTTCTTTTATTATCAATCTACAATCAATCTGCTTCGTTTTTGTTTACTTTCTGCAAACTATTATTTTCTTCCACTCGATACGTTTAATCCTTTGTTTTCAGTAAAACTAGTGAGATTTACAACCTCATCGCAAGTTGGGGGCAAAGTTCTGTGGTTGTGTTGTGCAGGTCTCCACGTTGTTGCTGGCACCGGTAGTGCGCCCTACCAAAGTTCAGCTAGCAACACCTTTGAGGTGTTTCCTTGCTCCTACTGGATTGATAACCTTGCTTTCATAACTAAGGGAAAACTTGCTGCTGTGCTCATCATACCTTCCTCTTGGGGTTCCCCAACAAGCTCGATATATTTTGGGCTAAGCACTTGCCCCTAATAAACTTGAACCATTGTGTCATCTATGTTGTATATGCTTGCACTTATATGTTGGGGATTAGCAGAACCATGCTGTCATGCGGAACGCTTTCAACATTGCACTTGTACATTGTACCCAGTTGATATCATGTTCTTTTGTCTATGGATGTCGTCGGTGTGAAATGAAAGGGGAGCTTGTAAGTCCATAGAGTTTTGTATGTGTGTTAGAGAAACGCCTGGGCCGCTGGTCTAATCCATGCCTAATCATGGTGGAAAGCTGCAGCGTAACCATAATGAGCAATCTATGAAGCATTCTTCTTATAAAAAAAGAGATAGAGATTGAGAAAAAAGAGAAAAAGAAAAAGAAAAAAAAGATGAGAAAAGAGGAAAGAGAGAAAAACACTATTTTCCCATTGTAAATAAGAAGATTGCTGAGATGCTTATTGTCTGCTTGCCTTGTCATTTTCATATGGGGATTCTTCCGTATCATCGGGCAAGGGGTACCCCGTTGGCGGTTCTCTATGATACACATGTACTTACTATGACAAGTAATAATCTGTTGCTTGCAACTTAATACTGGAGGGGGTTCGGATGATAACCTGAAGGTGGATTATTAGTCATAGAAGCAGTTGGATTACGGTCTATGTATAATGTTGTAATGCCCAATCAAATCTCATAGGAGTCAAGATGATTAGTATATGCATGTATGCTTTCTCAATGTTTGTCAATTGTCCCGCTGTAATTTATTCACCCAACATGTCATCTATCTTAAGGAGAATCACCACTAGTGAACTATGGACCCGGTCCTTTCTTTTACCATCAATCTACAACCATTTACTGTTTTCTGTTTACTTTCTGCAAGCTACTACTATCTTCCACACAATATGTTTAATCCTTTGTTTTCAGCAAAACCTGTGAGATTGACAACCTCAGTGTAAGTTGGGGGCAAAGTTCTGTGGTTGTGTTGTGCAGGATTCCAAGTTGGAAACAACACCTTGGAGGTGTTTCCTTGCTCCTACTGGTTCGATAACCTTGGTTTCATAACTGAGGGAAAACTTGCTGCTGTGCTTATCATACCTTCCTCTTGGGGTTCCTGAATGAGCTCGATATATTTTGGGCCATCAAGCTATTTTTCTGGCGCCGTTGTCGGGGAGTCAAGGACATCTTCACAAGGGGAGTCCCGCATAACCAATCTCTTTACTTTGTTATTTTTGTTTTGCTCAGTTTATTTCTGCTTTGTTTGCTTGTTTCTTTATCAAAAACACACAAAAATTAGTTGTACTAGTTTGCTTTCTTTATTTAAAACACAAAAAATTTATTATTAGTTCCTACCTTAAGTTTTAATTATGTCTAGCATTGCTCCAATCACTATGTCACCTCAGGAAATATTTTTTACTTTCAAACAAGGAATTGAAGAGAGTTTCAAAGAATCTTGGTCTAGAATCTTTGAATTGCATGAAAAATCTGAACCTAAAATGACTCAAAGTTTGTTTCTTAGCAGTTTTTACTCTGGAACCGCTCTTTGCTATAGATATGCTTTGGATGCTGTAGTGGGAGGAGATTTCTTCCAATGCAATTAGGATGAAGCTTTTAATGCTATAAAGAAGTTGGTCTCGACATATAACTTTCCTACGAAATCTGATTCTTCCTTTATAAACATATTTGCTAGGTTGAACACTCTTGAGACCCGCACTGCTAGTTTAAAAGAATGCTATAATGTGCTTAGAGAGCATCATGATTATGTTCCAATAAATTCTGAACCCTCAAAATGGCTTCCTACAGTGAATTTTTTTATAAATAATGAAACTTTTCATGCATGCTGTGATATCATGTCTGAATTATGTCTTATGCCTAAAGATATCTATGAAACTTTGAATCTTTTGGGTCTTTCTGAAGGGGGAGAAGCAATATCTCTTGCTAATAATGCCACAATATTACCCATTGGAATAGCTGAAGGAGTGTTTACAAAGATTCTAGGGAAAGTGGTGTCTAATGATTATCTTGTTATTGAATGTGTAGGAAAAGGACAAATCACACTTGGAAGATCCCTACTTAAACTCCTTGGAGCAACAATAGATGTGGAAAAGGGCATCATGCACTTTGCTTCCCCACTGAACAATCATATGTTCCCCAAGTATAAGAATAAAAGTAAGAGAGGTAAGGGCAAGAAATTTGGTCTTAATGCTTCTTCATTTGAGAACACTTGATTCTTTTTCTTGCTTCTTATGCCTAACTTAAAGGCGTTAAAGAAAAGTACTTATTGGGAGATAACCCAAAAGTTTTAGTTGAGTCTTGGAAGTTATTGCTTCAGTAATAACCTCTCATTATACTTTTTATTTGCTTTTTGTGCCAAGAGTAACCTCTAATGAGAGAGAAGTAATGTTTGGAAAAGTTACTGTCCCGAAACAGATTTTTGTGCTTCAATGTAAAAATTCGTGTAAAATCTATGTGCGTCGGTTTGAGCTGTGATTTTTTGTGCTTCTGCCCCAGGTTGTTATCCAACTTTCCTTAGTTCAACACTTTTCAATTTCAGCAACAGAAGGTCTTCGAAAAAATAGGTTTTTACCTGCTGGTCTGTTTTGACAGATTTCTGCCATTATTTGCATTTGCTTCTTGTTGATTCCATTTTGGGTTCTTTTTGGGGAATTGAACTTTTTAAGGGAAGTGCTACAGTAGCTTTTGTTTTAATGGAAGTTTTAATTGTGTTGGAACTGAACTAAAATACTTATTATCTTGAGTACACTAATGTTGCTAATGAAGATTGTGTGAAGTTTTGTATGAAAGAAAAAATTTAGGTGTAAGGAAAGAATGATGCAATGAGATGAAGAATGGACTAAAGATCAAGCTTGGGGATGCCACCCGTGTCACCCCAAGAAATATCCAATAAGTACAAGCATCAAATCTTGGGGATGCCCAAGGCGTCCCCTTCTTCATCAATAAAAATCTCAGGTTTCTTCCAAATACTTCAGTTTTATTGTTTCATGCACAGTTGTGTTGTTCTTAGCGCGTCTTCGTTTTTGTTTTTGGTTTTCGTTTGCTTAGTTTGCTTAAATAAATTGGTTAGACCCCCTCATTCATGCATTAGTTTTCAAATAAGGTTGGTTTGGATTGGAAAAGAGTAGGAAAAGTTCATGCTTAAGTGGTAAAAGGAACTTGTTTTTGACTGTGGCCTATGCTTTGTCATGTCATGCTTGGTATTGTTTTGGCTTTATGCTTAGTGATTTTTGCTGTAGTATGACATGTTATAAACAATTGATATTTCTTAATGTGCCTTGAAAGAATCATGCGTTGTTTTAGCATATTAAAGCATAGTATTGTGGTATTCTCCTTTGATGCTTTATTTGGGTTGACTTGGCGCATGCTCACACCATGTTAAGACTATCCCAAGTCACCATATCCTCTATGATCCTTTAGTTTTCGACTTGTAATATCACTTTATGCTTTAAGTAATGATGTTTTGTCGCTTTGCACGATTATGGCCATTATTGCTCTCTTAGTTGGTCGCTCCCAGTCTTTTGCTAGCCTCCATAACCAAGTATGAGTTCCACTCATGCATCCAACTCCAAATAAAACCAAGTTATTCAAAAGAGTCCACCATACCTACCTATTAGCATTTTCTATTCCAAGTATATTCATGTTTTTATCTATCTTCCGAATTAAACTTGTTATGAGAAAACTAGTGATTAAAGCTCTCACGAACTTGATGGCAAACTTTACTTTTCTTGCTGATACGTTGCAAACGTATCCATAAGTTTTGATGTTCCATGCTTGGTTTTATCTACTTTCTTGTGTTTTGTCCACACTTTGGAGTACTTTCTATACACTTTCTTGGACTAACCTATTACCAAGAGCCACAGTGCCAGATGCCTGTTTTATGCTGTTTTTGGTTCCAGGAAAGTCAGAAAATGAATATTCTCGGAATTGGACGGGACAAAAGCCAAAGTCAGTTTTTCACCGAGGGACACCCGAAGCCAGAATAAGAGACTAAGAGGGACCAGGGGGCCGCCACACCACCTGGCCACGCGGCCCAGCCTGGCCCACGCCAGGGGGTGGTCTGGCCACCCTAGGCACCCCCTCGGCCTCCCCTTTTGCCTATAAGATGCCTCCTATACAGAAACCCTAAGGACCCAATCAAAATTCCACGAAAGAGTCTGTAGCCGACGTCATCTCCATCCCTAGATCGGGAGGGATCTGAAGCTCTTCCCAGCACCCTGCCGGAGGGGAGAATTCACCCTGGAGGCCTTCTTCATCACCATGCAAGCCTCCGGTGTGATGCGTGAGTAGTTCATCTCTAGACTACGGGTCCATGTAGTAGCTAGATGGCTACTTCTCCTCCTTTGTGCTATCATGTTTAGATCTTGTGAGCTCCGTTCAAGATCAAGATCATCTATTTGTAATTCTACATGTTGTGTTTGCGAGGATCCGATGGATATTAAGATGCTATTTCAGATTGATTATTGATTCTATCATGTCTTTGTTATTTGTGATCTTGCATGCTTTCCGTTGTTAGTAGCTATCTTGGCCAAGTAGATGCTAGCAACTCCAAGAGTTAGTATTTATGCTTGATAGTGGGTTCATGCCTCTAGTAAACTGGGGAGATGACAGAAATCTCTAAGGTACTAGATGTGTTGTTGCTACTAGGGAGAAAACAACAATCCTTTGTTCATATAACAATCGTATTGTTTACTTTACACGCAATGCATAATGCAATTATCCGTTGCTTGCAACTTAATACTGGAGGGGGGTCGGATGATAACCTGAAGGTGGATTATTAGTCATAGATGCAGTTGGATTACGGTCTATGTATAATGTTGTAATGCCCAATCAAGTCTCAAAGGAGTCAAGATGAGTAGTATTTGCATGTATTGCTTTCTCGATGTTTGTCAATTGCCCCGCTGTAATTTGTTCACCCAACATGTCATCTATCTTAAGGGGAGCCACCACTAGTGAACTATGGACCCCGGTCCTTTCTTTTATTATCAATCTACAATCAACTGTTTACTGTTTTTTGTTTACTTTCTGCAAACTATTATTTTCTTCCACTCGATACATTTAATCCTTTGTTTTCAGCAAAACTAGTGAGATTTACAACCTCATCGCAAGTTGGGGGCAAAGTTCTGTGGTTGTGTTGTGCAGGTCTCCACGTTGTTGCTTTTATGGCACGCGCTCTACCAAAGTTCAGCTAGCAACACCTTGGAGGTGTTTCCTTGCTCCTACTGGATTGATAACCTTGGTTTCATAACTAAGGGAAAACTTGCTGCTGTGCTCATCATACCTTCCTCTTGGGGTTCCCTAACAAGCTCGATATATTTTGGGCTAAGCACTTGCCCCTAATAAACTTGAACCATTGTGTCATCTATGTTGTATATGCTTGCACTTATATGTTGGGGATTAGCAGAACCATGCTGTCATGCGGAACGCTTTCAACATTGCACTTGTACATTGTACCCAGTTGATATCATGTTCTTTTGTCTATGGATGTCGTCGGTGTGAAATGAAAGGGGAGCTTGTAAGTCCATGGAGTTTTGTATGTGTGTTAGAGAAATGCATGGGCCACTGGTCTAATCCATGCCTAATCATGGTGGAAACCTGCAGCGTAACCATAATGAGCAATCTATGAAGCATTCTTCTTATAAAAAAGATATAGAGATTGAGAAAAAAGAGAAAAAGAAAGAGAAAAAAAAGATGAGAAAAGAGGAAAGAGAGAAAAAACACTATTTTCCCATGGTAAATAAGAAGATTGCTGAGATGCTTATTGTCTGCTTGCCTTGTCATTTTGATATGGGGATTCTTCCGTATCATCGGGCAAGGGGTACCCCGTTGGCGGTTCTCTATGATACACATGTACTTACTATGACAAGAACTTACCGGTAACTAAACTTGAGTAGCATGAGGAGCGGCCCTCATATTCAAGGGACATGAGATTGCCAACTTATACTTTGTCAAGTATATACTCCATAGTTTGTTCACTTTAACCTTAATCACTTCAAGATGCTTATCATACCTTCCTCTTGGGGTTCCCCAACGAGCTCGATATATTTTGGGCCATGATCATCGGACGATAAACCTAAGGAACCTAGGTCAGCAGATGACGTGGGTGTGATGGTGAAGTCGTCGGGGCTGAACCCGTAGTACGGGCCCTGAGGGCGCATGGTGGAGGAACCCACAATGTCGGACCTAGAGGGACCCACCTCCTGGACGGGCTGCTAGCGCGTAGTGGTCGCCAAGACCTCGTACTGCTACGCCATCACCGTAGGATCCGCACGGAGCGCCTGGACCAAGGGGTCAACAAGCTGTCTCTCAACCAGTCGGTGCTCCTACTCCTCTGCCCTCGTGGCGACTCTCATACACATGGGCCTATTCTGAATGGCCCTAGCTCGATCCTCGGGGAAATTGAGGGTCGCCCTAGCCCCTCTGTGCTAGACTACTATGCAGTCATAGGCACGTGCTGCCTCCTCGGGGGACTACCATGTCCCAAGGTGGTGCCTAATCCCATCGATGGTGATCTTAGCCTCCCAAGTGGGGATCCTCATCGACTTCTTGTACACACCGCGGTACTTCGGCTCCCATTGTGCCATACTATACTTAAATAGACAACATATTAGCAAAACTAGTGTACAAGTATAAGTAACTGAATCATACATTAGAAAGAGATCAATGGGAGCTAATCAGTGACTAATCAGTTGAACATACATTAGGATTTCTCCAGCAGTGACTAATCAAGTGTCAGTTCAACATGAACTAGGCTACATACATAAACTAGCAGCTACACACATACATAAAAGATGGAAGCAGTAATTTCTTATGAAACTATAATCAGAGTATCAGACAGACTCTATTTTGTGAATTAATATAATGAGAATCAGAGTATCAGGCAGTTCATTTATTCAGCAGCACACATACATAAAACATGGTAGCAGTTCATTCTTATGAAACTATAATCAGAGTATCAGGCAGCGACCTCCGTGCACAGATTGCATCACAGAATCCTAAATGAACACCAAGTTGACACTGCCGAGGACAAACACCTAAACTGACACTGTCGAGGACGCGAACACCTAACTGAAACTGTCGAGGATGCGGACACCTAACTGACACTATCAAGGATGAACAACGGTACTAACACTATCGAGGACACGAACACCTAACTGAAACTGTCAAGGACGCGAACACCTAACTGAAACTGTCAACGACGTGAACACCTAACAGACACTGTCGAGGACAAACACCTAAACTGACATTGTCAAGGATAAACAGTGCTACTGACACCTAACAACAGCGAGGACAACGACAGTGAATCAAACCTGGATAGGTGACAACAAGGCGGACGATGATGACGAGGCCCTCCTCCTCCTTCCCTTCGGTGAGGCGGACAGCGGAGCAGGGGGCGCCTCCTCCTCCTTTCCCTCGACAGCGAGGCGGACGACAGAGCGACGGCTAGGGTTGCACGCATGTGGGGATTAGATCTTTTGTCAGTGAGATTGATGGTCGATCGAGATGGGGGTGGGGGTTAGTTACCTCGTTGTGCTAATAGGTAGACCCCTGACGCCTAAGGGCCTAATTCGCCAGGGATAAATATTTCGGCCCGGGCAGGCCCATCCAGCCCACTCTACCCCCGACAGCTATGGACTTAATTCACCGGTGGTAATGGCCAGCCCATCCAGGGGCATGTGGCTCACAACATCCCCGACACGCACCCGACCTCTTCGACGGTGCTAATTGGGCCAGCCCCGATGCTTACGTTTTCCTCTCGCCGGCGGTAACGCGAGGAAGGCCTGGATGGCCTTATCGCCAACGACCCCTGTGCCCGCTTCACCGACGGTGAGGAATCCGGCTATCAGGTTTTCCCTACTAGTGGTAGAGCACTTTGAGAAACAGGTCAACAGGGAGTTTCGCTTCATCGACGAGGCTCTCAAGAAGATGGACGTGTATGATCTTTTTACCCTCAAGGAACCCCTGCAGACCAAGTACATTTATCAGTTTCATTGCACAACCTTCTTCCACTCGGATGCAGCTCGTTCCCTCACTTGGATGACTGGCAGTGTTCCCTATACTATCACATTTGAGCAGTTTTGTGAGGCTTTGGGCTATGGTGGTGGACGGGCATTTGGGTTTCGCATTCACTCGAACAATATTATGGACAAGAACTCCATTGCTCACTACTATCCCGAGGATCCTATTTTCCTCCCCCTGAGTCTTTTCGGGATGTATTTCTACTACAATGCCCTTGCCAAGATCTTTCTCTACAACTTAGTGAGCAAGGCAGGTGATGAGGCTAACTGTCAGAGCTATCACTGCAACTTGATGTTCTATTTTCACCTTGCTAGGATGCAAAAGATCAATGGTTGTGACTTCATTTTCTCAGAAATTCAGCGGTCGGTTGAGAAGCGCATGACTCCCAACTACTGCCAGTACATTCAACGCTTGATCAACTTCACCGTTCCTAGGGGCTTGAACAAGGGCAAGATTATTGACATGAAGCTCTTCAGTGTTCCCCCTCGTGGCACCTTTGTGGATCTTCCAGAGATGATGCCTCGTGAGTCTCAGACCAAGGTTATTCACGACGAGCAGGTTGTGGCTTCCGGCTCAGGTTCTTGCCGCCCTGCTCCTCCTTGTAAGAAGGGCCTTGCTAGGTTCTTCACTTCCTTGTTTGAGATGTGCTGCAGCTCCTACGATATTGCTCACAAGAGCCTTGAGATCAACCAAGAGAATCAACGTAGGCCCTGTGCCTTTCTTGTAGAGAGAGGATTGACACCTCCTGAAGATGGTCCTGACATGCTCCCGGTTCCCTATGTGAACCAGCAGATGCCTCCTATTGATGATGACATGCTTCAAGGGGTTGATCTTTCTCAGTTTGCTAGCTCTCAGTCTCGCCGTGCTACAGCCATTGAGTTTCAAGAAGATGATGATGGGACTGATGAGATAGAGGAGGATGGGGACAAAGAAGAAGACGAGGATCCTGAGGAGGCTGCTCGTGCTCATGCTCGCGATGACTCTCACTTTGCATTTTGAGCGATTGCCTTGTCTACTATGTTGTCCCTTTTTGGTGTTTCGATGCCAAAGGGGAGAAGAGAGTAGAGTCCTTTTTTATCTCTATTGCCGTTTGCACAAGCCTTGTGCTTTCTATTTGGTTTTATGGCTTGTGTTACTATTTGAAGTTCTTTATCGAACCATATGTGTGATGGACAAGTTTTTATTACTATTTAAGTACTTGGATATCATATGTTATCTTGTTTATTTTGTGTTATATATCCTTGCTCTATTAACTTGTCATGCCATGCTAGTATCCTAAGGATTTTGGGGGAGCTCTTCCTTTTCCTAAGTGTTGCACCTTGCATTCAAATGCAACATTATCCTGTGCATACATTATGGGGGAGCTCTCCTAAAATCTTCCATGGAATTTGTCTCTTTCAACTTATCATAATATATTTGTGTGACTCTAGCTCGATTTGTCATCGTTAACCAAAAAGGGGGAGATTGTAAGGGAAAAATGCCCTTATCTATTATTTTGGTTCATGTTGACATTGGTGTTAGGGTATGGACTAATGCTTCTATTAAGTGCATACACAGGAATTATTCGCAGTTGGTGATGAGAGGTGGTGTGAGACCCCCCATTCGTTTACTCAAGAGAAGAGCTAGTGTTTTTCTTTATGTTTCTCTCTCTTTGTTTTTGAGTCAAGTAGGAAACACTACACTATTAAGAGGGGTGGTCTCAATGAGCTCTTTGGGGATGCCATTCCATCACCTACACATCCTAACACCAAATAGCCATCACACCCAATCGAGAAGAGCAAGTAGCTGATACGTCGTAAACGTATCTATAGTTTTTGATGCTCCATGCTTGTTTTATATCAACTTTCTTATGTTTTCTTCACACTTTGAGGTATATTTATACAGTTTCTAGAACTAACCTATTGACAAGATGCCACAGTGCCAGTTGCCTGTTTTCTGCTGTTTTTGGTTTCATAAAAGCTAGTAAAGAAATATTCTCGGAATTGGACGGAACAAAAGCCAAAGTCAATATTTTACCCGAAGCAACACGGAGTCCAAAGGGCAGCTGAAGGGGGGCACGAGGTGGCCACACCGTGTGGCAGCGCGGCCAGGGCGCCACCAGGTGGTGTGGGCCCCTCAGGCCTCCACCGACCTTGCCCATTCGCCTATATATTCCCCCCGAGATGAAAACCCTAAAGACAAGATCAGAATTCCATGAAAAGTTCTGCAGCGCCGCCGCCACCGAAGAGGAGATTCGGGGGGACATAAGTCTCTGTTCTGGCACCCTGTCGGGATAGGGAAGTGCCCCCGGAGCCATCTCCATCGACTCCACCGCCATCTCCATCACCGTTGCTGACTCCCGTGATGAGGAGGGAGTAGTTCTCTCTCGAGGCTAAGGGCTCTACTGGTAGCTATGTGTTCATCTCTCTCTATGCTTGATCTTATTGAGATCATGAACTTTGTAATCTAGATCTATTCTGCTACTCAAGTGCTTTAATTAATCTCTGCTTATCCCCACGTGTGTGAAGTTGACAGTGTGTACACCGTGTGACACTTAGGCTAAGGTTACAGAATTACTTATCATGAGTATAATTTGAGTTGGATGTCTCTATGAGATTGTGGTGTTTGTTGGAACCATCTAGCACTCAAGGTGATAGTGAGGGGTTATCTAGATAGGGAACGCGAACTTTAAGGTGTGCTGTTATAGCTCTACATCGTAGAGCTAGAGAGTAGTTCAGGGTAGCATAATGAAGAGAAGATATTTATATGAGAGTGTCCACTAGTGAAAGTATGACCGCTAGGCCTTGTTTCTAAGCATTGAAACACCGTTTACAATCAGTCCTGTTACATGTTTGCTTGCTGCCACTCTTATTTCAGATTGCAATTACCACTTATAATCATCCATATTACTTGTATTTCACTATCTCTTCGCTGAACTAGTGCACCTATACACTTGACAAGTGTATTGGGTGTGTTGGGGACAAAAGAGACTTCTTGTATCTTGATTGCAGGGTTGTTTGAGAGGGATACCTTTGACCACTTCCTCCCTGAGTTCGATAAACCTTGGGTGATCCACTTAAGGGAAACTTGCTGCTGTTCTACAAACCTCTGCACTTGGAGGCCCAACACTGTCTACAAGAATAGAAGCGTGCATAGAGATCAGTAGCCAAAAGAGAAATTAGCCAAAAAGGGGGATTCTACGAAATCGACGAGAAATCCGGGGCCAGCGGAATCTTCACCGAAACATTTCAGCAGCCGCCGGTTTTTCCTAGTCTTAATCGAAACCACTCTCTATGGTGTGTTTCGGCTGACGACGGAAATTCCTGCGGTAGCTGGTTTGTTTCGGCGAGGAACTCGGCCTGCCTGGTCTGCGACCGAAATATTTCGGCGCACCTTCTGGCTTCGCCGGACTTGTCGCCGGTTCTGGCGCAGACTCCCCAAAACAGCTAGTTTCCCTCGTGATCTATATATACCCCTTTCTTCTCCATTGAGAGGTTACACATTCCATTTCAGAATCTATTCTTGAGCTCTCTCTCTACATTGTTGAAACACCAAAGCTTGAGTATCACCCATTCTACCCAACCAAATCGAAATATTTTTGGTAGAAAGCAAGAGGAGGTCCCGATCTATGTTTCCACCAAGCCAAAGTTCATTCCCCCCTAAGTTCACCGAGTTTGCTTGTTACTCTTTGGTTTGTGGGAAAATCTAGGCGGCTAGGGTCCCCCAGAGGCATTCAACATGTGATTTGCTCTGTGGAAAGTTTGTGAGGTTTGGAGACTACCTTAAAGTCTACCACAAGTAAGTGAGATATTCCTTCGTGGGATAGGCTCGGAGAAGAAGGTGAGTCTTCGTGGTGTTGTGGAATCCTTCGTGGAACCTCACACCTCTCCAACATGATGTAGCCCCCTTCCCAAAGGGAGTTAACACGGGAATACATCTTCGTCTCCGCGTGCCTCGGTTATCCCTTAACCGATCTCTTACTTGTGTTGTTTACTTTATGATAGCCTTCGTGCTTGAAGTATCTTGTATCATCATCTAGGTTGCCTCACCTAGTTTGCATTTAGGCACACTTATATTCCGCAAAGCCTAAAACTTGCAAAAGATTATATAGAAATTTGTAGAAACGTATTCACCCCCTCTAGGTAAACCATCTTACACTTTCAAGGCCAGCTCCTTCTCCACCACAAATCGAACCCACAACACAATCACCCTCAATATCATGGGGGACGAGACCACTTGGGGTGGTAGGAGGGGACTAGGGGGAGGGGGAGCCTACTGCACCATCGGCAAAGGGCCTACACAACAACATCAAGGCCTAGAGGTTGTAGCTTACCATCTGGTGCTGGCTAGAGACAACTGTCACCGATGCAAGAGGAGGGAGTGCCCACCTTTTGGCCACAGGGTACACCAATAATTCCATCGCCGATGTTGGGAAACTTTGACGGGAAGCGGAGGTTCTCTCCTGCTGGTTGCTGCAGAATCAACCTTGAGGTGTCGCCCTCAACGCCTTGATGTCTACGCACTTCTATTCTTGTAGACAGTTGTTGGGCCTCCAAGTGTAGAGGTTTATAGAATAGCAACAAGTTTCCCTTAAGTGGATTACCCAAGGTTTATCGAACTCAGGGAGGAAGTGGTCAAAGGTATCCCTCTCAAGCAACCCTGCAATCAAGATACAAGAAGTCTCTTGTGTCCCCAACACACCCAATACAATTGTCAAGTGTATAGGTGTACTAGTTCGGCGAAGAGATAGTGAAATACAAGTGGTATAGATAATTATAAGTGGTAACAGTGCCAGAAAATAGCTTTGATGGCGCATGGTTGAGACTAAAGGCAAACTGAAATAAAGAAGGAAGCAAGCAAACATGTAACAGATCTAATAGCAAACGGTGTTTCAATGCTTAGAAACAAGGCCTAGGGATCATACTTTCACTAGTGAACACTCATATAAATATATCCTCTTTATGATACTAGTCTTAACTACTCTCCGGTTGAACACTCTAATCGATGGTAGGGCTATAGCAACACACCTCAAAGTAAGCCTTTCCCATCTAGATAACCCCACACTGTCACCTTGAGCACTAGATGGTTCCAACAAACACCACAATTTCATAAAGACATCCAACTCCAAATATAACTTATAACAAGTATTTGTAATCTCTAGCCTAAGTGCCACCATGGTGTGCACGCTGTCACTTTCACACACATGGGGAGAGCAGAGATCTATTAAAGCACTTGAGTAGCAAGGTGGATCTACTTGATTACAAAGCTCATGATCACAATATGATCATGCATAGAGAGAGATGAACACATAGCTACCGGTAGAACCCTTAGCCTCGAGGAAGATCTACTCCCTCATCATCATGGGAATCAGCAACGGCGATGGAGATGGTGGTGGAGATTGATGGAGATGGCTCCAGGGGCACTTCCCCATCCCGGCAGGGTGCCGGAACAGAGATTTTCTGTCCCCCCGAATCTCCCCTTCGGTGGCGGTGGCGCTGCAGAACTTTTCGTGGCTGGAGGCTGGTCAATTTAGGGTTTTCGTCCCAGGGGCTTCTTATAGGCAAAGGGGCAAGGCTGGTGGTCGGCCAGGGGGCCCACACCATGCCCTGGCATGGCCTAGGGCTGCCCGCGCCAAGGGGTGGTGTGGCCGCCCTATGGCCCCCCTTCGTCTCTCCTTCGGACTCCATGTGTCTTTCGGTAAAATATTGACTTTGGCTTTCGTCCCGTCCAATTCCGAGAATATTGATTTTCTGACTTTCCTGGAACCAAAAACAGCAGAAAACAGGCAACTGGCAGTGTGGCATCTTGTTAATAGGTTAGTCCAAGAAAGTGTACAAAAAATACTCCAAAGTGTGGACAAAACATAAGAAAGTAGATATAAAACAAGCATGGAACATCAAAAATTATAGATATGTTTGCAACGTATCACGCCTCCATGGAGAGGAGGAGCAAGCAAATCAGGAGCAATCGAGCTATAGTCGACACTGCCAAAATCCACCAGATCTAGTGGACCACCGACTTATTTAGATGGGATCTTTTCCCTTCCCTTAGGCTGCATCTGACTCCCTCTATGGGAGCACCATGAGCAAGAAGAGAAGGTCCACTCCCCAGATGCAGCTTGTGAGCGCTAGGGACACCTCAAACCACGACACAAGGTCGACAACTAGAAACCCTAGACTATTATGACTAACTACACCGACGCCGCCCCTCTGTCAACTCTGACTAGCAATGTCATCGGAGTAGGCTCGGTTTTGGTCCGAACACGCCCAGAATACTCTCAACGAAAGGAGAGAGGAGAGAGAAGGGAGAGGGGGAAATGAGGGACCGAGTGAATCCTCTACCCCCTAATAACTCTCTAGTTGATTTTTCTGTCTTCAATCTCGGAGGTGGATCTAGTAACGTGCAAGGCAACATCTCCATGATCTCGACAACTTGTACCACGATGGATCATGTTTAAGAGCATCTCCAACGGATGCACTATAATAGGGCGACATCAAAAACCGCTTTTTAGTGCACGAGAGGGCAAAAAACCAGCTCCAACAGATGCACTAAAATAAAACGACGTCCTAAAATTTTGTGTATGCCCTAAAAATCCCTATCCCACACTACAAATATACTTTGTGCGGTCCAGCGTGCCCAAATTTTTTCCAGTCTCATGAAAAGCCCACTGCCATGGTGAAACTTCACTTGCGTGTAGAACCGCCCCGTTCCCCTCCCTCCAGCCACTTCTTTAGGTGACCGGCGCGGGCCCCGCACACCGCTGGTTGCCCCTGTATCCCCGTTGGGCCTGGGCTTGATATCCCATCGTCTTCGATCTCCCTATGGCCCGTCTGTGGCGGCAGTCGAGTCCTATGATCTAGTTTGATGCACATATGTAAAAGAAACTTGTTTGTGGTGTCCTATTTGGTGGATCATCTTGGATCGGTCCATTTTTGTTGGTGTGATTTTAGGTTTGAGTCTTCCGACCTGGTTGTTGTTCCGGTGTGCTGATCCTTTGAGGTCTTACACATCGACTTCCGATTTGCCTAGAACAACGAGCTTTGCCTGATTTCATTGATGGAGGGTCAGCGACTTTGGCTGGCGCTATTGTTTGTAGTCATGGATCAAAATACCTATTTGTGATTCTTATAATTTTTTAAGTTTTTTACTACTCTCGAATTTGGCTCACCCTAGTCTATACTATTAAAAATACTCACGACGTTGGTCATCCTGTAAAATCCGTCTGCCTGGTGTTGCCCCTAAAGTTCAGAAATATTACGGCCACTGCCACCGCTTAGTCAAACCCGATCGAGCCTTGCTCCCCCGCACACCTCTTCCATCGCGGGTGAGGAGGGATAGGCCCTGTCCCCGCGCACGTCGATTCCCCTCCGTGTCTATCCCATCTTGTTGGGCGGCGGCGGGACAACCACCATGAGCGGCCGCTTACACGCTTCAGGGCAGCGTGACACGCCACGAGACATCGATAGCCGAGGCATCGTGTCAACACCCGGATTTTTAATCCCAGATGCCCATTATGCCATACCTCGCAATCCCAGGATTACCATTTTTGCGAGACATAACGGATTGGATATCACAATACATCATCCATTACAAACCATACATAAGGTTTTACACAAATAAGGATCTCATGATCCAGTCTTTAATACAACAAGCAGCGGAAATAAACGATAGTGTAGCGGTGGGGTCCATCTTCAGGGGCACAGGCAATGCTGACGAAGGCAGATAGTCCTAGTTATCATAGCCGTCCTGCTGACCATCATCTTGATAATCTCCTTGTAGTCCGCCATGATAATAGCCAGGGACAAAAGCCATGAGTACTCTTTAAGTACTCGCAAACTACTACTAGCAAGGAGTATAAATCTAAGTTAAAGTGCTGAATCTAAGTTAACTATCAAGTTAAGTTTGAAACCTAAGCTGAGTTCAGAAGCAAAGAAAGATAAAGTAAAGTTCTAGAATCACTTAAGTTGGGAAGCTATTATCATAAACACAACCCTGTTGTGGTCAAGTCAAAGTTCATCATTCATTTCAAGTTATTTAGAAAACATCTGACAACGAAACAGTATGGCCATTCCAACTGTCCATAACCGCGGACGCGGCTATTCGAATAGTTTGACACTCTGCAGAGGTTGTACACTTTCACCACAAGATTCGATACATCTGTCAGGGATAACCCTGAATCATCATACTTGGTATGCAGATAATCAAACATAACCTTCCCTTTACACACCCTAGTACAAGCACCTCTCCTATGAGCATGGCCTCCCAACCATGACCATCAGTCATCTTGGGCACTGCATAGGTGGACATCATTGAGAGGTAGCCTCAACTCAAACCTCTCCCGTGAGGCAACTAATACTAATGCATATAAATTTCCAGCTAAGCCTTACCCAATTCCGGTAATGTGGTTGTACGATAAATTTGGAATGGTATCGCATCCGAATCCAACCATCAGTTTTATAAAAGGGTTAAGGCTCATGCCTCGTCATTTTCATCATCATAAACCAGTTGTGTTTCTCAACACATGTCAAAACATCTCAATAGAATGACTCATCATTCCAAGGTTTTCACAATTCATTTTCACCAAGTGTTCCCATCTAAAGTGACTCAAGTTTTTGAGCTATTCTAAAGTACTAAGTTAAGAGTGTTCACTAAGGTGGAAAGGTGGGATCAATCTCATGCCATAGAATGACATCTAAAGGTTTCTAAGTAGATCAAGTTTTATACTCTTTATGCTACCTTCAAAATTAATTAAAGAACTTTGTGTAAACTAAGGGAGGTAAAACTTGTCAATAAGACTTGGGGTACTAATAGTTAAAGGGGGTGTGATCAAAGTATGCTTAAGGCATCTTTGCTAAACCATCTAGTTTTATTCTAGCTTGCTAACAATATCTTACTAAAGCATGTTTTTAAGGGTTAGCTTGCCACTAATAGCTTGCCTTGGTTGGTACACAGACGGTTGCCTCCATCCTTCTTGTCGACAAATAGCACTGGTGATCTCCATGGCGATGCACTGGGCTGAATCAAGCCGGTTGCTAACATGGCATCCAACTGCTTCTTCAGTTCTACTAACTCTGAGGGGTTCATGGTATAGGGTCTCTGGGCTATAGGTCCGGTTCCGGGGATTAGTTCGATAATGAACTCAATATCCCTATCCGGGAGCATACCTAGCAATTCATCTGGGAATACGTCGGGGTATTCACAGACTACTCTGACTTGGTCAATGGTAGGCAGGACTACACTCTTGTTGCACTTGAATTGACGGGGTAAGGTTTCGGAGATATGCTCTACTGTTACTCCAGAACTACTGGTCATGGTGATGGCTTTCTTAGCACAGTCTATCAGTCCTTTATGCCTTGACATCCAGTCCATACCTAGTACTACTTCCAATCCTTTGGTTCCAAGTACAATTAGGTTGGCATAAAAATCTATCCCATGTATTCTGAAGGTACAGCTTTGCAAATTTTTCTAGCTTTTGTTGTTGAACCGGGGATTTGAACTATCATGACATGCTTCAGGTTGGTTGGGAGAATCTTACTAGTGCAAACAAATTCTTCGGTGACAAATGAATGCGATGCTCCAGAATCAAACAATACTCTTGCTAAAACCAAGTTGACAGAAAACATACCTAGCACTACATCTGGCGCTTCCTGGGCTTCTTCTGTGTTCATGTGGAAGAGACGACCGTTGCGGTTGTGCGGGTTCCCTGGGGCAAATCTCCTTCCTGGTTGAACACGACGCTGCTGAGTGGGGCATTCCAGGGCATTGGCGGCAGTCTTCTTGGGACACTCATTGGAGTAGTGACCCTTCACTCCACACTCGAAACAAGTGATCTAGGACTTGTCCTCGATCGCATTGCAGCAGTACCGCATTCTGGGTGCGGTGTTGTTGTTGTTGTTGCTCTTGGGAGGCACGGTTTAAATTGTTGGCATTGCGGAGTTGTGATTGTTTCCTCCGGACTTCACATTGCCTCCGCTTCTGGTTGGGGTAGCTTAGGCAGAATTTGGGGTCGGTTGTTCCTTGGTGCATATCTGGTGAGGGGTTAGGGCGGTACTTCGGTGACCATCGGATCCAGATCACTGCATCATACGGCGCTTGCGGTTGTCGTTTACTGGTTAATCTTCCCTTCCATCTCGAATGGCGAGTCGACTAGCTCTTGAGATCATCAAAGCGGATGTTGGCGAGGATACGCATCTCATCATCGATCCGTTAAGAATCTCTCCTTCTTCTTGGCCTCCGTGTTGATCTCATCCGGTGCATATCTGGCAAGTGACAAGAATCTGTCACGGTACTCCACCACAGTCATTCTGCCTTGCTTCAATTCGCGGAATTCATCTCTCATCCTGTTGACAAGACCTTGTGGCACGTGGGTGCGGCTGAACTTGACCTTGAATGCTTCACATGTCATCACCTGGCAATGGTTCATATTGCGGATGCTATTCCACCAAGCTCTTGCATCTCCCGCCAGATAGTGGGTGGCGAAGAGAACTTTCTCATTCTCATCAACTCTGGAAACCTCTAAGTTGTTTTCCATGGTCTGTAACTAGTCATCAGCATCTAATGGGTTTTCAGATTGGTTAAAGATTGGGGGATTGGTGTTCTGAAAGTTTTTGAGTTTGGATCCTTGGTGATCCTGATTTCCATGTCCTTGGTTGTTGAGAGCCATTTGGGCGATCTGCTGCAATGTTGCTAAGTTGGCTTGACGCTCGGCCCTGCTTGCTTCACGGTCCGTGATAAGATTCTGCAATATCTGCAGCATTGGGTCCTGCGACGAGCTGCTCCCTCCTTGGTTTCCACGAGTCATCTGAAGATTGAGATAGATATAGGGGTAAGAGGGAAATTCTAAGGTTCATGGTTTTGGGTTTTCAAAGCTAAAACTTTGAGTTAAACTCAGGTTTTTCAACTAACTTCTTTTTCATTCATGCAAGCAAGCACACGATACAACACACACCACAACAAGCAAAGGGGAAAATAGATGGTTTGAAGAACCATTCTGCAAGCTACGATACAATGAGATGCTACATCTCATGCTACGATAGTGCTCTAGTGCATCTATTCATCATCGATGAAGTAGGAGTCTTCATCATCAATGTAGAAGTCCACAGCATCCTCCTCCAGAAAGTCATCATCGTTGCTGAGGTAAGAATCCATATCTCCCTGGATGTCTTCACCCTCATCTTCTTCTTCTTTGGCGGCAAGCTGAGCTTCCTGATCTTTGACGGTCTTCTCGAGGTCAGCCACCTTCTTGCGAAGACGGGCGATGGTGCAATCCTTCTTTGCACGCTGGCGACAAAGAGACTGGCGATCTTGGACGAGCAGTGCGAAAGTCTGGGCCTTTTGGTTGGCGATGGCATGGTTCTGGTTGGCTAACTCCCTGGCATTGTCCAGTTCCTGCTGTCTGTCATGAAGAAAGAAGTCAAGGTTCTCCACTTGACGCCTCAACTCTGGGTGACTTGGCATCTCCATCGGCATTCCCATGAAGTCACGTCTTGCATAGTGGGCAAAACGGGTTCCTTGGATCTTGTTGACGCTAAGGACACATAGACGTGTGAGAGCTTCATGCATTGCCCTGGCTAATCCATCTAGCCAGTTGATCTCTCTCACGGAGAACTGAATTCTCCCGGAAGTTGGTGCTTCTATGCTTCCTCGAAGATCCGCGGTGACTAGCCACTGTAGGTCTCCTCCTGGGGGTCCTGGAAGTTGAGCTCCAAGAAACTCCGGATGTGGGTGTCCCAGTAACTCCGACAGTGAATCCAGATCCCTCTCGAAGATCAGCTGACCTCCGTTTCCCAACTGGTAAAACTGGCTGAACTGAGTCTCCATCTACAAGGATTAAGGATGAGGAAGTTAGTGAAGTGATCAAGTGTGTCAAATTTTAGGTAGGAATGTAAGAATTTTGAGGAACGTGAATTTTTGAGAAAGAATGAGTTCACAAGGGTAAGAGGGGAAATAGTTTTTCATAAATACTCACTATGGTTTTGAAACTAAGTTTTTGTTTGAACGTCCATTCTAACTAGGGTCTCCTATGGTCAGGATGGCTCTGATACCAACTTGTCAACACCCGGATTTTTAATCCTAGATGCCCGTTATGCCATACCTCGCAATCCCAGGATTACCATTTTTGCGAGACATAACGGATTGGATATCACAGTACATCATCCATTACAAACCATACATAAGGTTTTACACAAATAAGGATCTCATGATCTAGTCTTTAATACAACAAGCAGCGGAAATAAACGATAGCGTAGCGGTGGGGTCCATCTTCAGGGGCACAGGCAATCTTGTGGCGGATAGTCCTAGTTATCATAGCCTTCCTGCTGACCATCATATTGATAATCTCCTTCAGAGTCTGGCCATGATAATAGCCAGGGACAAAAGCCATGAGTACTCTTTAAGTACTCGCAAACTACTACTAGCAAGGAGTATAAATCTAAGTTAAAGTGCTGAATCTAAGTTAACTATCAAGTTAAGTTTGAAACCTAAGCTGAGTTCAGAAGCAAAGAAAGATAAAGTAAAGTTCTAGAATCACTTAAGTTGGGAAGCTATTATCATAAAGACAACCCTGTTGTGGTCAAGTCAAAGTTCATCATTCATTTCAAGTTATTTAGAAAACATCTGACAACGAAACAGTATGGCCATTCCAACTGTCCATAACAGTATGTTGACTTAATTAGCTGTTTTTATTTTTAGAAATCTATACTATTAAAACACCCTCGAATCGGCCCTATGCAAGTTTTAGCGATTCCCGCCAAACTCACATAGAAACGATTCAAAGATGTCCACCAGGCATTTGCGTGCGGGTGGAAAACGAAGTAATACCATTACACAATAGTCCACGATGGAACCCACAGAACATATATATACAACAACGACTCCATGAGTCAAAAATACAGATATACAATACAAAGATCCAAATCACCTTGAAACTATACAACATCCGAGTACGGATAAGATGCAAATAGGGCTAAGATCTCTAAAGAATAACCAATGGTGTCCATAACCCTGCCCAGGCCAAGCCGGAAGGGTAACCCTGCTAACGACGTCGAAGTTATACCTGTTAAAAAAAGGGGTGCTGACAAAGGGCAAAGGAAAAGGGAGAGGTCAGTACTGAGGCCAGTACACGGAGAGGCTAGAATTCAGCGGCTCTCGCCTACATAGGTATGGTGGACTGAACCGGCAGCGCAGCATGCATAAATAACCTATAGAGACTCTATTCAACTGTCGGCTATTAGAGGGGGATAAGAAAGACATATTCTGATCCAACCTGATAGTAACACCAAAACATACCCATCCTGGTATTTCCCCCTCGAGACCACACGAGAGGACGACGGTGCCAGGCATAGCAGCAATGCACGGTGAAGGTACTGCGCGAGGCATCAGGCTCGACGGCAGCGAGGCTGCTGGGTGGTGCGACCGTGGAAGCACCGATGCGGGCCAAAGAGGAGAGCAACGATGGACGAGGCAGAAGCTGGGGTCAAGGCCGAGCTGGAGGCTGCGGGCTTGACATGGCAGAGGCGGCATAGGTTGCCCAGAGTCGAGGGTGGCAGACGCGGGCGGCCTGCACGTAGCGGTGAAGGAGAGGAGGGGCGCTGGAGATGAGCACGGGGGTGGAGCCATGCGGTCAAGGGGGAGGCCGGTGAGCTTAGTCGTGGCGCTGACTCGAGAGGGGATCCACGCGCAGGGCAGAGCGGCTCCGTGGAGGTTGGTGAGGACGAGAGGGCGGGGGTCGTGCAGCGCGGCGTCCGGCTCGCAGGCGAGAAGCGGCAAGGCGGTCCGAGGGACGCAGGTGCACGACGGCTTCCGGGAAGGCTCGAGGAGGCGCTCCTGGCAGCAGTTGACGGCGAGCGGCGGTCGAGGGGAGGGCGAGGGAATCACGAGGAAGGCGACACGGGGTCGCGGGGCATGTGTACGACGCGGAGTGGTGGGCCAGGGACAGGGTCGGGATCGGTGGAACGTGTCGAAGGGGTGGGGGTGTATGCACTGTGTCTGTGCAGGAGGTGGGGCCAGGCAGGCAGGGTGCGTGCGGGACGCTTGCTGGCATTGCGAGCTAGGGGAGTGGCGGCGGCAGGTGGAGGGAGTGGCTGGGGATAGGTGGGGTAGATTTAGGGTTTGGTTAGGATGGGTAGTAGGTGGCCGGTTGGGCCTTTTGGGCCTGGCCGGCTGCCTCCCCTAAAAATACTTTTATTTCTTTATTTTTATTTTAAAATATTTTTGTAAATAGTTTTTAGTCAAATAAAAGATCCGGAAAATACCGGGGTTATACATTTGAAATAGAGAGGGGCATATTTAGAAAATAAAGATAGGATTTTGGAAAATAGTTTTAGGCACAAAGATGCATGATGATATGACGATGCTCAAATGCAATGTGGCATGATGACATGAGCATGCGGTCATGATGATGCACAAAACATAAATAACAAGCGATTTTCTAGTAGTGGTTTTCTCGGGGTGCTACAATTCGACACCACTAACAATGGATCTCGCCCTCGAGATCCACCTCATGGTATGGGGGAGAAGGCTAATGAGCGGATTCTTCTCGCTTCGTGTAGATCCTCGCGACACCACTAACAAAGATTCTTGCTCCCTCTTGAAATCGTCGACACCACCAACAAGAGATTGTTGCTCACGTTCGTCGAGAGAACACTCCGTAGAAACAAAGGCAAAGAAAGAGGTCACAAGGCCACCTCTAACTTCAGTGGAATGAGTAAATTGCATTGATCCACCAATTCAATGTACAACAGTGAATGATAAGAGTAGTCGGATGGGGATCAATCCATCACGCACCCAAAGCATTACTCTGCACATGAATAGGAGAATTATGCAACCCCACTCTCAGAATTAAGACTGAAGATCTTGAAAAGCGATGTATAGAAACACAAAGGAGTGATGTAGGCTCTCTATCGAATCTGATGTGGTGGAGCTCATCGTGTTAGAAAACATCGGGAGGTACAAAGAAAGATTTCAGTGAATTTTGATCCACCGAAAGGTACAACCGATGAAGGGCTACTCCGATGGCACGAAGACCGGATGTGGAAACACCGTTGCAAGAGGAAGGAATCGAAACCCTGAAGGTACGAAAGAAACCGAACCACGAGAATTCCTCGACTTGAAGAAAAGATAAGAGGGCAGATCCAAAACGCGCAGAGGTAAGAGGAGAATAGCAAAGGGGTAAGGAGTAAAAATAGAACTAACCAGATCTATCCAACCGATTTTGCAAAAATAGTTTTAACACTCTACATCGGCCGTTAGCTAGGTTATCATACAGGCTGGACGAGTGGGGTATCGCAACTACTGAGCTTTGATACCACTTTGTAACACCCTCAAATCGGTCCTATGCAAGTTTTAGCGATTCCCGCCAAACCCGCATAGAAACGATTCAAGGACGCCCGCCAGGCACTTTCGTGTGGGTGGAAAACGAAGTAATACCATTACGCATTAGTCCACGATGGAACCCACAGAACATTTATATACATCAACGACTCCATGAGCCAAGAATACAGATATACAATACAAAGATCCAAATCACTCTGAAAACAATACAACATCCGAGTACAGATAAGATGCAAATGGGGCTAAGAGCCCTGAAGAATAACCAATGGCGTTCATAACCCTGCCCAGGCCAAGCCGGAAGGTTAACCCTGCTAACGACGTCGAACTTAAACCTGTCAAACAAAAGGGGTGCCGACAAAGGGCAAAGGAAAAAGGGAGCGGTCAGTACTGAGGCCAGTACACGGCGAGGCTAGAATTCGGCGGCTCTCGCCTACATAGGTATGGTGGACTGAAGCGACAGTGAAGCATGCACTAAACAACCTATAGAGTATCGATACAACTGTCGACTATAAGAGAGGGGTAAGAAAGACCTATTCGGATTCAACCTGATTCTAACACCAAAACATACCCATCCTGATATTCCCCCTCGATACCAAACGAGGAAGTCAAACCGAGGAACTCACACAGTTGGCAGTTTTATTCATTCCATTATAGTTGCAACACTTACTAGTCAGATATAGATAGAACGAGTCATCCTGATATCATAAGCAGTGGGCAGTTTTAGTTAACCATTCCACTGTAGTTGCAATACTTACTAGTCAGATACAATTACCATGAGACATCCCAACTCCAACAGTTGTTGGCACTTTTATTTACTTATTTCGTTGTAGTGAAACTGATTACTAGACATGCCAAACTCAAATTTATAGCACTACTTTAGTTATAGTTGTCTATGATCGAGATACTGTGCTCCAAGTCGTCCATAACCGCGGACACGGCTTTCAGAAAGATTTACCCTGTAGGGGTGCACAAATAGCAACACACACATGATCAACCTCGGGAAAAACCAAATAAAACGCAACGAGGCCTCACGACAATGCATTCACAAGATTCATAAATCATTTCAGGGGGCCACCCCACTAAGCTAACCGCAACGAAGTTGGCCGGCTCCGAGACAGACCCAGGGTTTGTGTAGATAGCGGTAAACAACTGGGAACTCGAAAGTGTGATTGGGCTTGTCGATACAGCGAAAACGTGTCACGATCCAAAACAGTTCCACACACAATCGTAAATAAAGCAGTAAAGCATGGCATAATTATAAAGCCCCAAACTAGTTTGTGGCCCCAAGAAATAAAGTGTGAATCAAGATCAGGCAAAGGGGGATTCATAGAGTCTCCCGTATGTGGATAGTGCGAATAGTCAAGGAACAGGTATCAAGTACTCGGGGAATACGGGACACAAGTGAGCGTGGAAGAACCAAATATTAGCTATTGCCCACTGGTGCCTTTGCATTAGTTATATCTATTCCCAGTATTATAATATTAAGTTGTAATTAAAGTCATGATCATCTCTATCATTAACCATCTCCACCATTAAGCATGTGCCAACATTCCATCAACGGTGGAACGACAATGACGCAGCACCTAAGCGAGCAACTACGACTCGCAAGGCCGACTGTCTATCAAACAACAGGCAATAGGATGTGTCCAAGGCAATATAGAGGCTGCAAGGAATATAAATGGTATGGAAACTAAAGTATCACAACACGGATAGTAGTAGATCAACAGGAAGAAAGTAAAGACTATAAATACAAAAAATAGGTAGAAAGAGGGAGATTGCTCGCCTGGAAAATGATACGTCCATTTTGCATCACTATTCTATGTCTTAATTCACTATTATTCATTGATATATTTCGTATTGAGAGGTGATACTTATGTTATTTCATCTATTTTTGCATGGTTGATGACTTTTGGAGCATGGACCTGCAATCAGGATTCGATGGAAAAGGTGCTGTTTGGAGGAAAAATTCATGAAGATCAGAAAATCCGGTAAAATATACGTAAAATTATTTTTTACCAGAAGACACAACAGGCCAGAAGAGGGAGTGGCGGTGGGCCACAGGGGGCCCACACCACCCCATGGCGTGGCGAGCCTAGGCCACGCCAGGTGGTGTGGCCACCACAGCCCACTCAGCCTCCTCGGCGTATATCAACCTCTCGAAATCCTAAGACTCGGGGGAGCTACCATAGAAAGATTCCGCCGCCTCTGCGGGGCGGAAAACACCGAGAGAGAAAGATCTCTCCGGCAGACAGATTTCTGCTGGGGGAATCCCTTCCCGGAGAGGGGAGATCGTCGCCATCAACACCACCATCAAGCTGGACTTCATCGGGATCATCATCATCATCGTCACCACCATCATCATCAGCAGCACCCTCATCACCATCTCCATATTGTTTTAACAATTGCGTTGAATCTTGCATAGTTCATAGGGGAAACTTTCCCGGTGTTGATTACTCTTTGTAGTTGATGTTATTGAGTGAACCATTGAATTATTATTTATGTTCAGATTGTTATACATCATTATTCCATCTCTGATCGATCCATATGATGTCTTGTGAGTAGTTCGTTTTGTTCTTGAGGACATGGGAGAAGTCTTGTTGTTAGTAGTGGAGTTGCGTTGAGAAAGATTAAATAGATTGTTATTTAAGTTTCTTCTAGTGGTGTCATGTGAACGTCGACTACATGACACTTCACCTATATGGGCCTAGGAGAATGCATTGTGTATTTGTCTACTAATCGTAGGGGTTGCCGGAGTGATAGAAACCTGAACCCCCGTTAGGAAACCATTGCACAAGGGACGTAAGGGTCTTAGAGTTTAAAGTTGTGGTTAGGTTTTTACCTTAATTACTTTCTTGTACTTACAGATGTTTGCAAGGGGTATAATCACAAGTATGTATTAGTCTTGGATGGGGCGGTACATTAGCACAGGTTCACCCACACAACACTTAGCAAGCTAGAGAAGATTAATCAACTATATGAAGCGAAAGCACTTGACAGTCTTCCCATGTGTCCTCGAGAACGTTTGGTCATCTTAAGAAATACAACCGGCTTGTCCTTTGCTGCATAAAGGATTGGGCCACTTGCTGCATTTATTCCTACTGTCTTTTGTTTACTCGTACTTTGTTTACTTGCTTTATCGAAAACCCCTAAAAATCCGTTTGCTAAGTATTTGCAGAGAATTCCTGATCCATACCACTAGCCAGCACCTTCTGCTCCTCGTTGGGTTCGACACTCTTACTTATCGAAAATACTGCGATACACCCCCTATACTTGTGGGTCATCAAGACTATTTTATGGCGCCGTTGCCAGGGAGTGAAGCGCTATTGGAGAGTGGAACTAGTAAATGAAACTTCTACTGTGAGTATTGTTTACTTCTGCTAGTTGCTTTATTTTCGTTATGGATAATTCGCTGAGTTTCTTATTTGGTAATGCTACTACCACTGCTAAGGTAGTAGATAAGCCACCACCTGCTGAGAAAGATGTTTTCAAAATACCTACAAGAATTATTGATCGTGTTATGGATAACTATTATGTTGGGGATGGAACTGTCCATCCCGGTGATCATTTACTCTTTATACACGAATTATGCGGGTTGTTCAAGTGTGCAGGTATTACTACAGATCAAGTTAAGAAGAAGTTATTTTCATTATCACTGAAAGGAAGAGCTGAGGAATGGTATAAGCTGCTGAAGAATGGTCAAGCTCTGGAATGGGAGGAAATAGTGCCTCTCTTTTATTCAAAGTTTTATCCTCCTAGTGAGATTCATAAAGATCGGAATCAAATATACAACTTTTGGCCTCTTGATGGAGAGAGTACAACTCAAGCTTGGGGGAGATTGAAGTTACTAATGCTCAAATGTCCCATTCATGAGCTCCCCAACAATATTATTATCAACAACTTTTATGCAAGGCTCCCTCTACATGATAAAGATTTATTGGATGCTTCTTGTGCTGGATCATTCACTCGCATGGAAGAAGAAGCTAAATGGGATCTCCTGGACCGTATTCAAGACAATGCTGAAGCTTGGGAGAATGACAAAGGTAGAAAGTCAGGTATAAATTATGATTATGAATGCATTGAATCTTTTATGGGAACTGATGACTTTCAAAATATTAAAAATGCTTATGGTCTAGACTCTCAAGCTATTGCTTCTTATTTTAAGGCTTTTGCTTCCTATATTGAAGTGCCTAAAAAGAAGTGGAATAAGTATCATGAACCTTATAAAGATGTTGCTAAGAGTATTCTTGCAAGAAATACTGAAGTTTATACTGCCAATCATGTTTTACCTAAACCTTATATTGAGAAAATGCCTTTCCTAGTTAAGGTAAAGGAACATTCTATGATAGCTAGTATGGTTGATGAAAGTATGAATAAAGATGTTGAACCTGATAAAAAAATGGTTGATGAACCTATTTTAGCAAATGTGAAAGACTTTGTTACTAAATATAAAAAGAGGGACACACTATCCTTTGTAAGGATACCTCTAATATTGTTTCACATAGTAGTGTTATGAGAGCTAGTATTCCTGTGTTTTCTGTTAGAATAAGTGATCATTGCTATGATAGTATTTGTGATAGCTATATTGTTAAGTTCATGCATGATACTAAAGGTTACTATGAAAGAGGGAAAGTGTTCTTATGCATCTCAATAATATCAAGTTTCCCCGTTTTATGCTGAAAGTTTTTATATTGCACTTCTTTTGCCTTCTTATGCAAGTTGCCTCTGGTTTCAATAACTTGTTTGTTTACAAAATTCCCTTGCATAGGAAGTGGGTTAGACTTAAATGCGTGTGTGTTTTAGCTTCCTAATGCTTTCTTTCGCTTCAATTCATATCCCTATGAGAGCTTCTTCAAAATTATCATGCCCATCTTAATGGCTATAAAGAAAGAGCTTTATGGGAGACAACCCTATTTGTTTTTGCTTTCAGTTTGTTTGTGTTTCTTTGAGTCTTGGAAGTTATTACTTCGGTAATAACCGCTCCTTATCCGTTTGTTTGGTTTTTGTGTCAAGATCAACCTCTAATGAGAGAGAGAAGTAAGATTTGGGGAAGTTGCTGTCCCGAAACAGATTTTTGTGCTTCACCGTAAAAATTCGTGAGAGATCTCTGTATGTCGGATTGAGCTGTAATGTTTTGTGCTTCTGCCCCAGGTTGTTATTTAACTTTCATTAGTTTTGCACTTTTTGATTTGAGCAACAGAAGATTTTCGGAAAAATTGATCTTTACCTGCTGGTCTATTTTGACAGATTTTGCCACTCTTGCATTTGCTTCTTTATTCGATTTCCTTTTTTGAATTCTTTTTTGGTTTTCGGAAGGAGTTGTTTCAGTAGCTTTTGTTTTGATGGTTTTCAGTTGAAGTTGGGCTCAAAAGGTTTTATCACTTCATATATACTAATGTTGCTAATGAGAATTGTGTGAAGTTTTGTGTGAAAGAAATTTCCAGGAAGTGGAGACAATGGTGTAATAAGGAAGAGAAGGGTTTTATGACTCAAGTAATAAGTGTATGAAGATGAAGATATCAATGATATTCAAGTGGTGACTCCGAAAGAATCTACTAGATACCAAATTCAGAGACCTGCAGAGTCCGTTTCCAAATAGGTAACAGTTCTGGTAAGAAAAGATCCGCGAAAATACAATCCAACTATATTTTTGCAGTTTTCAATCAATAAGGAAAGCTACGAAGCGAAAAAGGGACGGAAACGGATCCAGGGTGGATCACACCACCCTGTGGCGCGGGCCCTCCCCTGGCCGCGCCACCAGGTGGTGATACCACCCAGGACTCCATCTCCGACCCGTTTTCTCCCAGTACCTTCCTTTTGATATGAAACTTCGTAATATATAACCCCCCGGATCCCCCGAGGTCCGTATATCGTGTTTTCGTCATGTTTTTGTTTCGACCTGTTTCTGCCAGGACATACTCTTTGAAGGTTTTGAAGCACAATGGTGTCCGCCAAGAATAAAGGGAAGGAGCCCATGGAGGAAGACCTCCAAGACCCCGGGAAGGAGAAGGAGATCAAGAGTGAAGGTGAAGAGGAGCAAGGCCAACATCCGCACACTGGCACTACCATTGCAAGCATTGGGGTGGTGGCAAACCCAGCCATTGGAGGGAAGCCTCCTCATCACCATTCAGATCCCTGGTCACTTCCTCCACACACCAAGAATCCTTTCCATACCCTTATCCATGAGCATCAATACCAGAATATGCCCAAGGAGAAATTACCCTCCAATTGGGATTTGCCTCGTTCTAGCCATGCAGGAAAAGAAGACTTCAAGGAGGAATAGTGGGGAAAGAATAGCAAGAGCTGGAATTCTCAACCCGACATGATCATGAGCTGCATTGAGCAAAACTCGCAGCTTATTCGTAATCTCACCTTCGAGATTGAGGACTTGGGGAAACTGATCAGAGAGCTCATCGAGAGGATACCACCACCACCGAAGGAGTAATTCGTCATCAGGTTTGGCATCCCCTTGGTTTGTTCCAAGCTTGGGGGAGTGCCGCGGTATCACGTCACTATCTTCTATCTTTTTACCTTATTAGTATAGTCATATCATGAATAGAGGAGTTATTTTGTAGTATGGTTTGCATTATGGAAGTGTCCCCTCTCTTGTTAGATATGTATCCCTTGGTGTGAGTTGCCGTTATGGTTTATTAATTAGAAGTTCTATCATTCACTCTTTTGCATAGCTTATATTAGTTTTCAATTCGTGGTTATATGATTGATCTTGTTGTTAGTATTGGTATCACTTTGGGATCATTGAGTTAATTTAGTTGGTTTTGGCAAACCTGGCTCGGTCAGTAGCAACACCTTTTTGAGAGTTGAATGAAAAAGATAGAAGTACTCTAGAGAAAAATAATTTCATCATCGTTCTTTCTTGATTTGCTCATAAGTCTATTATTCTCTAGTTAAGATCTTTTGTGCTTCCATGGAAGATTGCATGTTTATCTTTATCACTTGTATGTTTGTTTGTTTCCCTCAACTCTTGTACTTGCTATCCAGCCTTGCTAGCCAAAAACCTGTACTGAGAGGGTATTCTTCTCGTGCATCCACCTCCTTTAAACCAAAACCTTTGCCATTTGTGTCCACCATACCTACCTAGTAGCATTATTGCAATTCCAAGTAAATTCTTGTTTTATCTACCTCCCAAATTAAACTTGTTATGTGAAAATTAGTGATTAAAGCTCTCACGAACTTGATGGCACACTTTACTTTCTTGCATTTAATAAACATGAACCATTGGGTCCTTCTTTGTTGCATATATGCTTGCACTTTATGAGTTGAAGTTAGCAGAACCATGTATCACGGGGACCGCTTTCAGCACTTCATTGGTACTTGTACCTAGTTGATATCATGTTCTTTTGCTTATGGATCCCGGCGGTGTGAAATAAAAGTGGAACTTGTAAGATCATGGAGTTTATATGTGTGTTAGAGAAACGCCTGGGCCGCTAGCCTAAGCCATGCCTAATCATGGTGGAAACTTGCAGCATAACTATAGTGAGCATTCTATGGAGCATCCTCAATAAAAACCTATGCAAATAGCAAATAAAAAGATCGCGGAGATGCTCACTGACTGCTTGCCTTGTCATTTTGATTATGAGATAGCTCCTGTGTCATGTGTAAGGGGTACCCCGTTGGCGGTTCTCAATGATACGCATGTATTTACAATGACAAGAGCTTGCTCGTGACTGAAGTTGAGTAGCATGAGGATCGGTACTCATAAGTAAGGGGCTTGAGATTTCAACTTATAACTTGTCAAGCATATCCTCTTAGTTGTGTCACTTTAACCTTAATCATCTAAAGATGCCTATGATAGGGGCAATGAGAGCTGAAAGCTAGTAAGTATCATAATTTTTGGGAGCTCTTTATGAGACTTGCAATCCCTGCTTCCCTCTGTGAAGGGCCTTTCTTTTACCTTGTAGTTGAGTCAGTAAACCTATTTCCTTCTATCTCAGCAAGTATTTTGAGTTGATGTGTTTCATTCATTCATATGGTGATTTATTCAATCATGTTTCTTATGTTCCTTGTTTTGCACATTGCTCTTATCTTGACGTTTACTACTTTGAAAGCTTTCTTTGAAAAACCAGCTATTTGTGAACTCCAGCAAATTATCAACTATTCTTTGACCAAGAGCTAAGTTTGCCATTACCAATCATGATTCACTTTGTGTATCTTTATTGTGTTTCCTTTACTCATTGCAAGTTTAGTTATATAGTAGTGAATTGTCTTCTATTATGATCTATGTATTTGATGATTGTGATGCTTCTTGTCCGTATTCTTTTATCGACTCTTCACTCCATAAACTTGAGGTCATGTTTATTGAGCTCAGTTTTGCTTGGGGACAAGCGAAGTCTAAGCTTGGGGGGAGTTGATACGTCCATTTTGCATCACTATTCTATGTCTTAATTCACTATTATTCATTGATATATTTTGTATTGAGAGGTGATACTTATGTTATTTCATCTATTTTTGCATGGTTGATGACTTTTGGAGCATGGACCTCTGCAGTCAGGATTCTGATGGAAAAGGTGCTGTTTGGAGGCAAAATTCGCGGAGATCAGAAAATCCGGGAAAATATACAGAAAATCCTATTTTTCCAGAATACTCAGGATGCCAGAAGATGGAGTGGAGGTGGGCCATAGGGGGCCCACACCACCCCATGGCACGGGCAGGCCTAGGCCGCGCCAAGGAGTGGTGTGGCCACCCTGGCCCACTCTAGCCTCTCCCCTCTGGCGTATATCAACCTCCCGAAACCCTAAGACTCGGGGGAGGGACCACAAAAAGATTTTGCCGCCTCTGCGGGGCGGAAAACACCGAGAGAGAAAGATCTCTTCGGCAGACAGATTTCTGCCGGGGGGATTCCTTCCCTGAGAGGGGAGATCGTCGCCATCAACACCACCATCAAGCTGGACTTCATCGGGATCATCATCATCGTCGTCACCACCATCATCATCATCAGCACCCTCATCACCATCTCCATATTGCTGTAACAATTGCGTTGAATCTTGCATAGTTCATAGGGGAAACTTTCCCGGTGTTGATTACTCTTTGTAGTTGATGCTATTGAGTGAACCATTGAATTATTGTTTATGTTCAGATTGTTATACATCATTATTCCATCTCTGATCATGATCCATATGATGTCTTGTGAGTAGTTCGTTTTGTTCTTGAGGACATGGGAGAAGTCTTGTTGTTAGTAGTGGAGTTGCGTTGAGAAAGATTCAATAGATTGTTATTTAAGTTGTGGTGTACTTCTTCTAGTGGTGTCATGTGAACGTCGACTACATGACACTTCACCTACATGGGCCTAGGGGAATGCATTGTGTATTTGTCTACTAATCATAGGGGTTGCCGGAGTGATAGAAACCTGAACCCCCGTTAGGAAACCATTGCACAAGGGACGTAAGGGTCTTAGAGTTTAAAGTTGTGGTTAGGTTTCTACCTTAATTACTTTCTTGTACTTACGGATGTTTGCAAGGGGTATAATCACAAGTATGTATTAGTCTTGGATGGGGTGGTACATTAGCACAGGTTCACCCACACAACACTTAGCAAGCTAGAGAAGATTAATCGACTATATGAAGCGAAAGCACTTGACAGTCTTTCCATGTGTCCTCGAGAACGTTTGGTCATCTTAAGAAATACAATCGGCTTGTCCTTTGCTGCATAAAGGATTGTGCCACTTGCTGCATTTATTCCTACTGTCTTTTGTTTACTCGTACTTTGTTTACTTGCTTTATCGAAAACCCCTAAAAATCCGTTTGCTAAGTATTTGCAGAGAATTCCTGATCCATACCACTAGCCAGCACCTTCTGCTCCTTGTTGGGTTCGACACTCTTACTTATCGAAAATACTACGATACACCCCCTATACTTGTGGGTCATCAGAAAACACTGCCGAAGGTTCACCGGAGATCGGGTCGACACTCGCATCCACTCATCGTCCTAATCTGTGAAGAAGCAAAGCACTAAAAGAAACACCGGATGCACTATTTAATACTACGGCAAGAGATCCGACATGATGTATGTATGATGCATGCCATGGAAAAGATGTGATGCGACTAGACAAAATTAAGCGGAACCGGGTCCCGACAATTAATTAATTGGTTCATGTTGTTTAGGTACCCTGCAATTTAAATGTTGTCTTAATAAAGCAAAACATGGTATCGGTTCGCTACACAAATTTAAATGCAGACGGTATAAGACAAGAATAGCCCGCATATGCACTCCATATTTAATTATGAGGTGAATCGGTATAAGTCCCCCAAACCACAAAATATGTATGCGACATGACCAATTTAATATGCATCGATATATGGATGACAGTCTATAAAATAGGGCTCGAAAAAGAGGTCACACATCTCGGATCGGAGATCTTGGGGTTCCGAGGTTCGACGGGGTTCAGTCTCGGCTTTGGGTCAGGGCTTCGGACCCGTGGAGAAGGTCTTGGTGTTCCGGGGTCTCGGTCATCGGATCCATGACGGAGATCTTGTGGTTCCATCCAATCCATGCAGGAGATCTTGTCGCTCGGCTCCTTGTCGATGGTCTTAGGGTTCCAACTTGTTGCACCGACGCATCTTCAAGGCAACACCGGGACGAGCTTGGCGAGATGGTGACCTGAGGGTTTGACGTAACGGGAGACAACAAACAGACGGTGGTACTCGTCATACAACGAGTAGAGCATAGGGTGGTGTTAAGCGAGCAGGAGCGCATGCGTGCTTTGAGGAGGAGGAGGAGGGCGCAGGAGGCTGCGGCGCCGCGGTCTTGAGATGGCAAAGGCCGGCACCGGCCTCATCCTCGTCATTGCCTCTGGCTTGGCCGCGCATCCGTCGCCAGGGGCCTCCTTTTCCATCCCCAGACTGGTGCTGCTCGCTCACCCTTCGACGCGCCTCGCCGAGCGCCTCCTGTCGCTCGCGTCACCCACCGTCGCTCAGCTGCGTGAGCCCCGCCTTCGGCCACCTTGCACCTTGCAGCCTCTATATTGCCTTGGACACATCCTATTGCCTATTGTTTGATAGACAGTCAGCCTTGCGAGTCGTAGTTGCTTGCTCAGGTGTTGCGTCGTTGTCCTTCCACCGTTAATGGAATGTTGGCACATGCTTAATGGTGGAGATGGTTAATGGTGGAGATGAACATGAATTTAATTACAACTTAATATTAAAATACTGAGAATAGATATAACTAATGCAGAGGCACCGGTGGGCAATAGCTAATATTTGGTTCTTCCACGCTCACTTGTGTCCCGCAGGCCCCGAGTACTTGATACCTGTTTCTTGACTATTCGCACTATCCACATACGGGAGACTCTATGAATCCCCCTTTGCCTGAGCTTGATTCACACTTTATTTCTTGGGGCCACAAACTAGTTTGGGGCTTTATTACTATCCTGTACTTATGCCATGCTTTACTGCTTTATTTACGATTGTGCGTGGAGCACCTGTACTGTTTTGGATCGTGACACGTTTTCGCTGTATCGACAAGCCCAATCACACTTTCGGGTTCCCAGTCGTTTACCGCCGTCTACACAAACCCTGGGTCCGTCTCGGAGCCGGCCAACTTCGTTGCGGGTAGCTTAGTGGGGTGGGCCCCTGAAATGATTTATGAATCTTGTGAATGCATTATCGTGAGGCCTCGTTACGTTTTATTTGTTTTTTCCCGAGGTTGATCGTGTGTGTGTTGCTAATTGTGCACCCCTACAGGGTAAATCTTTCTGAAAGCCGTGTCCGCGGTTATGGACGACTTGGAGCACAATATCTCGATCATAGACAACTATAACTAAAGTAGTGCTATAAATTTGTGTTTGGCATGTCTAGTAATCAGTTTCACTACAACGGAATAAGTAAATAAAAGTGCCAACAACTGCTGGAGTTGGGATGTCTCATGATAATTTGTATCTCACTAGTAAGTATTACAACTATAATAGAATGGTTAACTAAAACTGTCCACTGCTTATGATATCAGGATGAATCGTGCTATCTATATCTGACTAGTAAGTGCTGCAACTATAATGGAATGAATAAAACTGTCAACTGTGTGAGTTCCTCGGTTTGACTTCCTCGTTTGGTCTCGAGGGGGAATACCAGGATGGGTATGTTTTGGTGTTAGAATCAGGTTGAATCCGAATAGGTCTTTCTTACCCCTCTCTTATAGCCGACAGTTGTATCGATACTCTATAGGTTGTTTAGTGCATGCTTCGTTGTCGCTTCAGTCCACCATACCTATGTAGGCGAGAGCCGCCGAATTCTAGCCTCGCCGTCTTGGCCTCGATCGACCGCTCCCTTTTTCATTTGCCCTTTGTTGGCACCCCTTTTGTTTGACAGGTTTAAGTTCGACGTCGTTAGCAGGGTTACCCTTCCGGCTTGGCCTGGGCAGGGTTATGGACGCTATTGGTTATTCTTCAGGGCTCTTAGCCCCATTTGCATCTTATCCGTACTCGGATGTTGTATTGTTTTCAGAGTGATTTGGATCTTTGTATTGTATATCTATATTCTTGACTCATGGAGTCGTTGATGTATATAAATGTTCTGTGGGTTCCATCGTGGGCTAATGTGTAATGGTATTACTTCGTTTTCCACCCGCACGCAAGTGTCTGGTGGGAATGCCCGTGCGTTGCAACAACCTCATATTTTATTCTCTGAAATCTATTTACAAATACTTACAAAATAAAGCAGAAAAAATAATAAAACAATGTTTTTTGGGGGTTAAGGCATCCTAGGCAGCCGGCCAGGCCACCTACCACCCCCGCAGCCCGTCCCGCGACCCACATGGCGACCCGGTAAGGCCTAGGCCGGGCTCCCCTAGCCGAAACCCTAGGGAGAGGGGCTCCCTTGGCTGTTTTTCTATAAAAAAAACTCCGCCGCCACCAGGAAACGCCATTAGGTCTTCAGCCACCAACTTTCCTTGCTCTCTCCCAGATCAACGTAGACCGAGCTCCGCTCGATCCGCTCGGCCTCCATCTCCGTTTCTCCTCACTGTCCCCAGCGCACCCTCACCCTCTACTCAACCCCGACACGAGATCCCGGCCACCTTGTTGTTTCGTGTCGTCACTAACCAGCGCCTGCCAGCACGGAGCCTCGCCGCCATGTCATTCTCCTCCTTTCGCGCGATCTAGGATCCAACCCTGTCACCTCCCTCTAGTCGCGGATGTCGTTGCCGCCTCAACCCCGAGGGAGAGATCTCCCTCGCCTCTATGCTCGTGGTCGTTCGACATCTTCCACCTCTCAATGGCAATAGTGCAATACTATGGGTCTTCCTCTGCTCCAACACACAAGACATTGTCCGACTCCCCTACCTTCTACGACACGTTGCCGTTGGCCTGCTTCATTGCCATGTGCATGACGGCGTTCGATGTCCTCTTACTGCCCCTCGATCCCCGCGTGGACAACACGACGCACACGAGCGTCTCCGGTCGATCCCGATGCCATCCTCTCGCTCACCCCTCGTCGGTCGTCCCACCGCCTCACAAGCTCACGCACGTGCATCCCAGCGAGTCCACTCCTCCTTGAACCTGGGAGCCTACAACGACAAGTTCCACGTCGTCCTCTACGCGCCCCGGCCCTGATCAACCTCCTGCAACCTTGCCCGCATCAGGCCGATGCGAAACCTTTTTTGGGGGTAACAATAGGGTGATTTTTCTATTACTGGGAAGGTAAAATCGTTCAAACATGCAGACAAAAAATTTGTGCAAACGAGAGCGCACCGTAACTCGTCTGTTGCTACGAAAATATTTTTATTTGGCATGACACAGTCTAGTGTAGCAATTGTCTCATGGAACCTTAGTCTCGGTTTGACCTTTCTTCGTTCTCCCCTTGAGCATAGCACTGGTGTCGGCTAATAGCGAGTCCAACAGAAGTGATAAAATCTATTCCTCTCTACAAAACTTCCCACTTTGGTTTCCGATGGATTCTCTAATTTTACTCTTCATATTTGATGAATCTATTTATTTATTTCTTGTAACTACGAAATTGATAAAATATTAATTATTTTGTTTTTAAGGGATTATTAATTTTTTAGTGGAATATAATATACACTTATTTTGCTGAGAAGATTTTGTACCAAGAGGCCCACCCACAAGCTAACCAGGCCTATTTACCATCCGTCGGTCGAACACACCCAACCCCATCCTAACCTTAATACCCAACCCACTCGCACAGCACGCACGCGCGAGGCACGACCGCACGGCTCCCTCACCCAGCGATGCGCCGCCAACCTCCCCTGCTTCCCAATTCCCATCGACCGCCGCCTCAGACTCCATCCTCCTCTCACTGTGCGGCCTGGCTCTCCCTCTTCCGTCGGGTCATCCTTTCCACTACCGAGTTCAAGCACGAGCGCCTCCTCTCCGTCCGCGAGTACCCGGCGCGGCGTCGCCCCACCCCGTCGAGCTTCCCTCGCCGGTTCCGGCCTGCCGCCTAGCAGCTGTTGCCTCCCTCGTCTAGCTCACCTCTCCGAAGCGGAGTCCCGCCACCTCCTGCTGGATCTTGAGCGTGTCACGCCAGTGTAAGAGGAGGATGGGAGGGAGACGGCGGTTTCCAGCGGCGACACATACATGCTCTGTTTCCAGCGGCAGGATTCAGGCAGAAGGGAATCGGGGAATGGACGGCGACCAACCCTATCTCGACTATTTTTTGGCCGCCTAGAAATTTGGGGACGGTGCGACCTTGCGAGCCGGCCTCGACTGCAGCTCGAGTTTCCCAGAGCCAGAGCGAACCTTTTTTTCACTCGGCGGTGGCAGTAAGGGTAATAGGTTCAAACTTGTAGGGGCAAAGTCATCAAAAACCAGACGGAAAGATTGGGACGACGAACGTCCTTGATCTTTTTAATAGTTAGTTAAGTGCCCTTTCGCTGCCACGAGTCTAGAAGTTTTTTACACATCACACATGTAAATATGAAGCAGGTAAATATTCCTATGATATAGAGGATATGTGAACTAAGGCACATTTTTAATCAATCTTTTCAATGACAACATCTTCCTACTACAGGCTAGGTTACTCAAACAACCTCTCCCTCCTCCCCATCTCTTTTCTCTTTACCCCTTTCCCTCTATCATAAAACATAGCACTATAAAGGCATGGCAAAGATGCATTTGTCATCCTTTTCGTTTCCCACGAGCCCCTCAACTTCACCATTTTCACCAATTCTTTGATACTGTGCAACATAGTCTTCTTATTCCAACAACACCGAAATTGTACTTTGTTTTTATCCCACTCTTACAATGTGTCACTCGGTTGCGTGTCGATGTTTTATCCAACTTTGGTAAATCAGCCATAACTGTTCCCGTAGGCTATAGCCTATGAATTTGGAGGGATTGCAACAATCACCATCCCACTTTCGACAACAATAATCATAGTGGCCGTCTAGAGTTGTGAATATCTAGCAATTTTCTTCTAAAATAATTTTGCAAGGTCTAAAGATACAAAGGAGACTCCATTTTCCTCTTATTTATTTGTTTAAGCATACCCTGAAATCTAAGAGTTCAACTCATAAATTTCCCACATGATTGCTATGGAGCAATACAAAGTTTGAGTCATAATATTCTTACTTCCGAACATTTCTCGACAAACACGGTTTCTTCCTTCCTCATTTCCTTGTTTTGGACAATCACCATATTTCCATGGTGGATCCAGTCCTTCCATCCCAGGCCCCAACCAAGCGTCGCCAATACACTCACCTTGTAATTGTATTATACATCTTGAATGACTTCCAAAGCAGTAATTTTCCCATGTTGATATTATTCGAGATAACGAAAAGGCACAAGTGACAACGGTAACATGGTACTTCGAAAATCATCAGCCCTATCACAAGCTTATTGCGCCGCCTAGGGCGCTATATTTGACTTTATTTGACTTCAGTGCATTTTGTTCTCGTCTCCAACCATTGTACTCAACCTTTTTGAGTCATGTAAATTATGAATGACATTGATCAAAGATCAATCCCCAAATGATAAGTTTAGGGTAAGATTTATTGTTGTTAAAAGTTTATGGAATAGTATAGGAATTACATGGTGAAAATTGGTATCGATGGATTCTTATCTAATGGCACTTTTGGTGAGATGGTTTTTGAACCAACGTGCTTAGTCACTTCCATCATAGAGGAACTAAAATACATGGTCAGCCTGAACTGATTTGAAGGTAGAGAATAGATGTCTCTAAAATCCTTGCCGCAATTGTGTTTGGAAGCTAACGAGCTAGCTTTAAATCCAAGACAAATTTGTGTTGAGATATTTGAGACAATAGAATAGTTCTCTAAGAATTTACAAAGAAAAATAAATAACATGACTACACACTGGGTTTTCATCAATTAACCCACATTATTGACAAATATTGAGTGTAAACCTCAATTTCTTGTAGAATGCACATCATCTAGGTGAAGTATCAAGGCAGATCAACTATCGGCACATATCATAACCGAAGAGAGCTATGTCAGGATCTAAATACTGCAATTCAAAGCAGAATGCAGGGAAAGACCCATCATCAATTTATTTTACAAACCTTCCAACTTTAGTATTGGATTTCCTTACATCCAAAAAGTGATATCTCACTTCAACATACCATCAAACAAGAAGAGCACTGACAGAGAACGCAAACAACCTATCCAGAACAATGTGTAGCTAAAAACAAAACATTGCATAAACTATGGCTAAAACTTTCATATGCTACCGCATACATCATACTTGGGCTGCGAAATGGGAAACAACACGATGTCCTATTCGAGTATTTCAGTCAAGACAGTACATTTAGGCACTGATCGTTGCTGTTTTAAATGTACAAAGGAAAAAAATATAATTAAATCACTTCATTACATTTCACCTCATGTAAACAACACAAAGATTCAGAAAAAGGTTTACACCTCGAATAGGTCCTGCTAGAACAATATAGTTCATCTCTGACCATATCTTTCTTGGTCTAAGAAGAAAAAACATCCTTTGTCTACAACACCAGATTACTTGCACCAATAAAGACGCAAATTAGATAATCAAATCACGATGTCGGTACATATTAAATGGAAAACATACAAGACCATACACAGATTTAGAAAGGAATATCTCTATTATAATGGAAGACATATATAAATTTTAGATATGGTAACCCTCACATTAGCATATAATAGACTCTAATAATGGGGTTGACGCCCAGAGACATCGCTAATACCTTGGAAGCTTCCTAATCTATTAAGTTGGGCTTGATGTAGGAATAGACAATTTAAATTTTTAGACAATGATAGGAAAGTAAACTAAAAGGATGAACATACCACATCTGAACCAACCTGTAGCAATTGGAAAAATTCTTGATGAGAAGGTTGGTTGTGGCATCCACCGGCACCTGACAGCCGGTGAGCGAATATCAACCTGTCCACCTTCACTTTGATCTTCGGAAATTTTGTCACCAACCAGCTCTAGAACAATAACCCCCACCTCGCAACAGTCCACTAACCTTTTAGAGATGATCTCATCCACTAATCTTTGATTTTACAAGCAGGTGATCAGCTGATAAACGATATGCATGAAATCATTTTTATTCTCCTATTGCAACTTGAAACTGAGTTAGGTGGTAAAATGCATCTGAATTCATATAACTTTTCATCGGTATTGAAAATGAGAGGGACGTTGAGATGCTGCTGCGGCATGTTGCCCTCACTCAGCAGCTAGCGAGCCGCAGAAGCCCACCACCTTTGATCCCCATCCCTCCCCATAGAGACATCGATGCTCACAAACCCGCCGTGCTCCCCTCCTTCGCGGATCCATCAATCAAGTGTGGCCTCCCAGTCGGAGATGAGGCTGGCTACCATGGACTCGCCCTAGTTGTACATATGTAGGTTGCAAAGCTTTTTGCTATCTTCTTGGTCATGTAGATGCAAGTTTGGCTATGTTATCTATCAACATAATCCCCCACCACGAGATCAAGAACACGATCAAATTAGGTAGTGGCGGCAATTTCGGAGCAATGAAAGGACTGCACCGAGTATCTCAAATATTTATGGAACATTATCTTATATTATAGCTAGATGTGATAAGCAAACAAATATGAGTGCATGTTGTTCTAACCACAAACTTCCTCAACTGTTGATGTTGATGATATTATTCTGCAGAAAGTCCACAATAAAATCTAATCATAAAGAATCAAAACTCAACATAATCTAGATAGGATCATTTAGTTTTAGTTTTTCCATGATCCTCATTTTCCATCGATACCACGGTAAATCAACCACCCAAAATATCAAGCACTTGCACTTCCATCTACTGTATATTCAGTTTTTTTGCACCCTAGAAATAGACATGCTTTCTTATAGTTTCAGCCACTACTTTTTTAATCTGATACAACTACCATTTTCAGAAGAAAAGCAACTGGTTACTGAAAGACTTCAAAAGGCTCATCTCGAGTATAGAGATTTAGAAAATGAACGAACCAGTATCCTATAGTTCCATATAAATATGTGTGCCACTACCAGCTTTCACAAACAATCAAGACTATAATTAACTTCGAGAAGGAACAGAACCATGTAAAAAGAAGTGCTGATAAATATTCACCTTGAGTGCAGCCTGCCTGTGAGTTACTTTATTACAACCTATCTTCTCAATAAGTTCCAGTGAAGATAACACATTGAGAATGTCATACAATCTCCTGATTTTATATGTATCACTAATATAGAAAATAAAATTATCTTTCATTTTGATTAGTAACCCATAGTCATATAGCTGCAGAACTAAATAGAGGAAATGCGAGTACAAACTTCTCATATTGGACTCCTCATGAACTTCTCCGAGGAGAAACTTTGTAGCTTCATCAAGTGAGATGTCAACCTTCTCAACGTACAAATGTCATACCAATTAACCATAGTTTCACACACCATGAATCTTCAAAATAGAAACAAGGAAATACATAATTCAATGATGGGAAAGGATGTTTGTGCTTTAAAAAACTTATAACAACATGAAGATGCCGCGGATGACTGGAGGATCATGCTCATGCCGGCGCATCTGGACATCCATCTCCCATAGAGCGTGGATTCTTATTGGCCAAGAAGTACAAGACTGAACCAATAGATAGATAAATTCCCTTGCACCGCATGCTCCACATGAGTAAATCAGAACATACCCCACGAGACCATCCTCCAAGGAGACACGACATTCAAGAAAGCATCTGAGTCATCTTTACATCGCATTGACTATTAGACCTGATTCTGTATACAACAGCTCTGTAGTGCCTGAACAATAACCATAGTGATTATTTTTTATCCAACTTGATTTCCAGTACATGCCAAATCTCCAACACTAAAGGAGAACACTCTGCGTCGGACAATCCTCTTCTTCTTCACCTAAAGTTCATGGTGGCTTATAACAACCAGATGCAAATCCAAACTCATTTCAAAACCATGTCTACATCTAGCTTGATGTGCAGAGCATACAACTGAAAATAGAAAATGTAGTTATCAATTTGCCACCCAAATCATTATAGACCAGTACTCATATGTATAAAAGGGGTAGTATTAGTGTATTACACAAACGTTTTAGTGTTTGTAATTTCAATTGAGTGAATAATATATGTACGAACGAAAAAAATTCAATTTAAAAAAAAGAGAATGATCATTGAAGGTCAGTAACCAAGTTCAAAAAATAATCAAGTCAAGTTTGAAAATAAAGTGGACAATTGCAATTATAACGGAATATGAAAATGCATGGACTAATTTATCTACAGAGTAAGTGTGGACCATTACTCTAACTCATGTAGTCATGTATCTACACCCACGTCTACACCAGTTGATCTTCGAAAGAGTAGAAAATACCTCGACTACGGGGGATCATCATGCTCTACGATCTAGCGCTCACAAAAAGTTCACCGAACGACGCACGATATGTGACAAAGATATGTACTACTTATATGTAAAAATAGGTGTGGATTTGATTTGTTTTGGTACGAGCAACAAGTTAAAGTGTCGACCAAATACTTTCCTCGATATCGATAAGAAACATGCTTTTGTACATATCGCCACCATGGACAAAGACATGTGTTAGACATGATTCAAACAGCTTCACTTACATAGTTACACACCTTGGGCGTCCATCATGTCAAGGAATCATTTGTCAAGCATAATATACCTCCTTCTATTTGTTTGGTCAAAACAATACGAGATCTAGAGCTCCGATCCTCTCATTTCACTATAAATCTTCTGACCTACAAGGACATCAAACAACCACTACTGCATAAGGTTCATGACAATCCTAACTATGATGGAAGCAAGCTTTATGAGTACATGGAAATAGAAAATTAAGAATAATAAAGTGAGAGAAAGGATTGTGAAAATATAACCACAATCATGAGCATCAATCCAGCAATTAAACATAACAAGCCTACCAGCAAGCAATATTCAGTACTCCTAACTACAAAGGAAGCCTATAATATTTTCAGTTATCTTTGACAACAACAAAATAAAAAAGTGCAGGGCACGCACCATTGTCATGTTCATTGGAGGGGTATGCATCATTCTGTACTCGTTCTACATATGGTTGTTCCATATAAGAAGATATGACCACGGGAGCTGAAAAAGACGACAAGCGGAGGCCTCCCTACATGTCATCAGGTCCATTCATGCTTAGTCCCCCTCATGTGCCCGTAGATGTTAGCCTTCGCAGTATCCCAAACTGAAGTCCTAAGCATGTCAGATCGGTCTTGAGAGGGGAGAAGGGAGAAGGGATCATGAACGCGGCTGCCGGAGCTGCGCCTTGTAGTCTCACCAGCCTAACACCACCTGCGCGGGGAACGTCGCGCCACAGCCCCGGCCAGGGACGCCAGATCCGTCGGTGGGAACAACGGCGGCTGCTACCGGGAAGGCATGAGCGCGGATGCTGCTTGGGGCGTGTGGAGGCGGATGGTGTGGAGACGCCGGAAGATGAAGGGTAGGGCGAGGAACGGATTTGCAGGACGAAGGCAGGGTTGGTTGGTCGAGACGACGCCGGCTGAGAGGGTCGTGGGATGGTGTTAGGCGGTGACGGTGGCTCTCTTTTCTTTGACTTGGTCGATGGCTGTTGCATGATTAGCGGAGACTTGATTAGTGGACGCGGGATTAGCGGAGATAGGAAATTCCGAGCGGGGCGTGAAGTTGGACGAAACCACGGACGTATTGGCGACGACGGAAAAGTTCTTTTTAGGTAGTAGAGATAGATAGATAGATTGGCGTCGATTTGTCGATAAGCAAAAATTTCCATCGGCCTGGTTTTGACCGTTTTGCCTCTATATTTGTCTGAAAATTACCCACTCCTGCCAGCTTGAAGTGAAAAGAACGGTTCGACCATTCCACCTGCTCCTTCTACGTATCGTCCCCGCGCGTGATTCCCCGTCCGACGATCGGGATTGACGGGTACGGGGAGAGCGAACATTCACCCGGGTCGCATAGATAAGGGGCTGGGCGTTTTTACCGACACGTGAGGAGTGAGGGTGTCAGGGCCCAAGCGCCGCCCCGATGGGCCGATGGGGGAGGGGAAGGAGGCGAGCCGGCTTGCAGCATAAAGAGATGCGCCAGTCGCGCAAACGACAGCGAGGAGAGTTGAAGGCAGCGTTAGCGAAGATGGCGAAACGGGAGAGAAAGGCGAGGGGCTAGCGGCCGACGGCGGGTTGGCGAGAGGGCGGTGCAGGCGACGCTGGTGGGCGGGCTCGTGCGCGGGCACAAGGTGGCGTCCTGAGGCGATGCAGAGAAGAGACGGGCTTGGCGGGGAAGGCTGGCGGGCGCGAAGCGAGGCCGAAGCTGTGGCGGCCACGAGCAGCTGGGCGGCAGAGAGCGGTGGCGGCGGATGGGAGTGAGGAGGCAACGGGGTCGAGCAGAGGAGGACCGGGCGACAGTCGGGGATTAGCGACTTCGAGGGAGACGTTGCGGGCAGAGGGGAGAACGTGCGGGATGGGGGATCGATCGGGGCAGCGAAGTGGGGCCAGGGTAGGTGGCATCGGGCGGAAGCGTGTCGGCAGGTGGGTGCGATTCTGCGTGCGTCTGTGTGGTGTGTGGTGTATGCGGGTCTGGGTAAGGTAGCTGCGGCGGGTCTGGCCATGGAGGGGCCTCCGCCTAGATGTTGCGTCTGATGCTAGAGATGACGAGTGGATGGGCTGGAAAGTTTTCGGTTGGCTACTGGGGTATTCTGGTGTGGGGAATCAGAAGAGAGAGATTGAGACGGGGGAGGAATTGAGGGATCTTTCCCCTAATAAACTGGATTAGGAATTGAGGATTCTTCTTACCCTTCTAATCCTGGATAGAGAGTAAGCTCGTGCTGCCAGGCATATTGTAATAGGCAGATAGAATGGAGAAAGAGATGCCATCTTTTTTTTTGAGAGAGAGAGCACAGAGATGCTATCAGGTGTGAGGGGATAAGATGAAGAGATGCGGTGAAATAAAATTTATTTTATTTCAGACGTGGTTCATCATTTGCAAGAGGGTTTTGTCTTTGAAATATTTTTTCTGTAGCAAACACACGGGTGTATGGCTATTGGTTTTAGTTACAGTACTATACTAACTTGGGACATGGATGTTTTTACACTAATTTGTGGTGGCAGTGAAAAATAGAAGTTACATTAAAATAAAAGAGTGAAATACAATTATTCTAACCACTCGGGTCACTGGAGAAAGGTAATATGCTAATATCTTAGCTACGACAATGATTGAGAATTAAAAGAATATTGCGTTTATAAATAGAACAAGTATATATATACTTGAAGGCTGGAGCAGTTTAATCATACAAGCAAAGCGATGTTAAATTAGAGTTTTTTACTTGATTACACTTGCTTTTTTTAATATTATGTGGCAATCGTTCTATACATATATATAAATATATATTATATATGTGTATTATGTTTATTATGGCAGCAATATTTCTTTTAAAAAAAACGTCATTTAGCTAGTGTTAACCGGTGGATCTTTTGAAAAAAAGTTAAATTGCCAAAAAGCAAAAGCAAAGCAAATGAGGGTAAAGCGCCTACATGGTCTTAATACCGGGGCCCACATCGTAAGCTGCTCCGCTAAAGCAGGTTACACCATAGCCCCCCTGTCCCAGTCCCCCCAACCGACGCCCACGCCAACGAACTCCTCCTTCGCTTTGCTGCGCGTGCAAGGTCCGAGCGGATGCATCGCAGGCTTGTCAATTGGCGCTGCGGACGAAGGAACGGTGTTGTTGGCCCTTGATTCCGCCCCAAGGTGAGGTCCGATGTTCTTTGTCGGCATGGTCTTTTCTCTATCCAGTAAACAAGAAAAGTCTGGAATGGAATCCTCCGACCATACAACTTTCCCAATTCCCTTCAGTTGGGGAGTTGAATCTCGTTTTTTGTTTTTACTCTTCTCCCACGGCTTCAAGATCGGGTCTGTGTTCGTCACTTGTCCGAGGGCCGTTGCTGAATTCAAATTTGATTCAGCCACACTCCAGTCCTAGTGGTCTTCGTCTGAACCCACCACCACCAGAGTCTTGCCGGGGGTGAATTCTGATCTGTGTTGCCTTTGGAGGTCAATTGGGGATTTCGCTCCTCAGTGGTTGACTAAGGAAACATACTGCTGTTGAGTTAGTGAATCCCATGTCTACTTTTCTGCATCTAGTTTCAGAGCAACCGTTTGTTTGGGCTTCCCTGGAAATTTTGCTGCAGTTTCTCTTCCTTTCTTCAGTTCGGCTCAAGGGTAGCCTGATCCAAAATAGAATTTCAAATTTGTTCCAGTGCATGTACAGCATTTCGATTAGTCTTTTTAGCTGGTTTCTGATCATACCATCTCAACAGAGTCTTTTTTGTGGGAGAAGATCGTCCCTGTTGTGAAGTTCTTGTTCAGCTCCCTCATCAAAAGAAAAAAAAGTAAGTTCTTGTTCAGACGTAAGTGTCATGCGTTTCTTAGTTTTAAAAACCAGTTGTTGAAGTGTCCACTAATATGTATTAAAGTGTCCACTAATAAGTATTAATAAAATCGTTGAATTGCTTAATTTGAGCTGGGCACTCTCTTTCGGCGATTAACTCTGGTCAAAAGCTGCTTGTTGACCACAGCACTTTCGTGTAACACTGTAACCTCACAGGCCAAGTACGGAACTGTATACGGTTCAAGTGCTTGCTTTAGTTTACTGTCTGGTTCTTATTCATCGAAGTTAGGCTCCACTGAAAAATAGTACTACTAATAAAGATCATCTTGACTACTCTTTCATTCTGCATTTCCATCAGATTCTTGTCATGATAGCCCCACTAATTTCTTGTCAGAATTATCATTTTTTTATCTGCCTTTTCTGTGACCTGCCAGATACCCTTTAAAGAAGTTGTCTGGGCTTTACGGGAGCACATATTTTGATAATTCTTTCTCTTCTTTGTCAGACATTTTCTGTTTCTTTAATCTATAGTTGCTATAAGCTATCCCCTGCCTGGTCATAATGTGGCGACCTCTTTCGCTTTAGTTTAGACATTTCATTATCCCGTACTATTGGTAACTTTAAAAAAGTAGCTACATAGAAATTGGGGATTGTCCCTCCAACAAGCCCTGTCCTACTGTGTTAGCGTCCACTTGGCCCAGCAAAGATTCAATTTTCTGATTACGGGCGTTCATACGCCACTACCAACTATAAGAAGAGAGCCCACTCCATCCCAAAAGCCCGGACTGAAAGGAGGAAGGAATCTCTCCCTTATAAGGTGGGTGTGGCCTCCTTCCGTAGGCGAGGTGGGACTAAACTTCGTGTAGCCTCCACCGGACCGTCCCCAACCGTGCCACCCGTTCGAGTGCTGACATCCCATCCTCCTAAACAGGAGCGATGCAGATCGCCACACACCTAATAGCGGTGCACTGGCTCGATACTGGATGTTACAGTCACTTCCCCAACTTTAAACCCTTCGTTACGAACGTTCATGCGCTTACGGCCCAACTATAAGAAGAGAGCCCACTCCATCCCAAAAGCCCGGACTGAAAGGAGGAAGGAATCTCTCCCTTATAAGGTGGGTGTGGCCTTCTTCCGTAAGCGTGGTAGGACTAAACTTTGTGTAGCCTCACCAGTCAACAGCAGCCTAACATACTGAAGAGGCCAAGAGCTCTGCATGCAAAGAAAGCGAGAGTGTGTACTCTACTCTCAAGTTTGGCAGTCATATTCTCATGATACTTTGCTCGACCTCTACCCCATTCCAGGTGCATTTGTGTGGATGAAGACGAGCATATAATCGCACAATAAAAGCTTTCCAGCCTGCAAATTCAGTCTTCTGCTTCTAGAGAAATGTCAGGTATAATCCGGTTTCTTTATCTTACCCTGTGCATATTCTCTTTCCTCTTGATTTAGAGGATGCGAGATCGACAAAGTATTTCCTTAAGAAAGTATACATATTTTCTTGTATTGGTGATATGCTTACTAATTTACAATCGCGTGTTTTGCATGAAGTGCGGCGACGGTCAGATAGCATGGAGGGGCTGTTCTCATTCGACGAGTGGAAAGATCGGAGGTCAGACGTAGAGAACTCAGAGGATGAGAGGAGGAGGTTGTCCATCGGTGGTTCACTCAAGAAGAAAGCGCTAAATGCATCGAGCAAGCTCACACATTCACTCAAGAAGCGTGGGAAGAGAAAGGTTCAGCATCGGGCTTCTTCCTTCACAATTGAAGATGTCAGAGATGAGGAAGAGGAACGCTCTGTCTTCACATTTCAGCAAGAGCTTTTGAGCAGGAATTTGCTATCTGACAAACTTAATGATTATCACACATTGCTGAGGTCGATGCTCGAACACAACTAAACAGCTACTGAAGCATGGACTGCTATTTCTTGTCAGAGTATTATTTATACTACAAGTCTAAATATTTCTTGTATTTACATTGTAGGTTTTTGAAGGCAAGGAAATTTGACACCGAGAAATCCATTCAGATGTGGGCTGAGATGTACCAATGGAGAAAAGAATTCGGCGCGGACACAATACTAGAGGTGAGACTGAGGCTCTATTTGGATGCAAAGTTCTTTTTTAAAACCACAGCATTTCAATGCCACAGTTTTCGATGCCGTGGGCACTGAATACCGCAGTTTAAGAATGCTACGGTTTGTTGCGGTTTTCTGAAAACCACGGAGTTTTTGGCAACACCAATGCGTTTGGTCACTTTTTTCTTGGTTCATTTTCGTTTGACTAAATTGAATCAGGACACATGGTTAATATAGCTGATCAAATTATCAAACAACTAGTAGCTAGAGATGCCTCTTCTCTCTTCTTCTACTGCATCTACCAGGCCATTGAGTCATCGTTTTCTCTAAGGATGCAAATGGGTAACCTTTAGGGTACCCTCTACCCTCTTTAGTAAAAAAGGAACTACATTTTCACAGATCATCACTTTTTGAGAGAACTAGTTCATTTGTTTGAACTAGACTAAAATAGAGGGTACCCTAAAGGTTCCAAACTTGCATCTCTTTTCTCTTTCTCGTGTTGCTTGGAGCAGTACATGTAGTTCGCTTGCTGCCTGAAATATCATACTGGGGTTCGCTGCTTCTCTTGCCTCAGCCTGCCAGGCCGGAAATTTGTGGAAGAACAATTTCTTGAAGGGATGGAAGTGCAGAAAAGAGCACTCACCCTTTTTTATTCTGTTCAATTGGGGTTCCTTGCACGTCCATGACAGTAGAAAAAGCAAAGGAAGGCGGGAGAGGTGAAACGGATTGGGTGATCGAGACAATGAAGGGAAAAATAAATTGTTTTCTTGTTTAGGAAAAAAGAGGTCCTGGCCTCTTTTTCGAATACTACAAAAACCCCATTTTCTGAAACTGCCCTATTTTCATGTAGTTTCGAGGATACTACGGTTTATGAAACTGCCCTATTTTCTGCCAAACACCCCCTAATTGTTCTGGTAGAGATATATTTGTGTGTATGAACATTTACTTCGGATTAAACTTTCCTAAAGAACATCAAGTATATAATGGTGGTTCATGCTGAAGTTGTTTAGTCATACGTAGAAACTGTAATCTGGCATCTTAAACTAGGGCGTGTTTAGTTGGTATACTATGTCGCCAAACTTTGCCACACCACAAGTTAGGCAAGTTTGACTGAGTTAGTCACCCGTTTGGTCGGCAGCAACAGTTATTGCAAGATTCTTCGTATGCAACCTGGGACCCAGATGTCACTGCCTCAGGAACGTTTGGCAAGCTTCCCTCAACTGTGGCCCTCATTTTGATCGCCTAACCTTAGGCATGAGTGGCAAAAAATGTTTCACATGTCGACAACCCTAGTGTAGCAACCAAACAAGCCCTAGATGTTCTTAGGGTATAGAGTGATAAATGCTAGCCTATTCCTGTTCTCCAAAAATCCTAGTCCGTTTTGGTCTTTACATTAGTAACTTTAATTCTAAAAAACTACTTTCATCTGAAGGGCGATGCGGGGTTCCGCGTGGCGGTTTGCGTGGCAACGGTAGCGTTGATGAGTAATGTTTTGGTCGTGACAAGACCTTGTTAGTCGGCTTCCTGGTCCAGCGTATCCGAGCGTCTTCGTGTTGGTATTCCCATGCCGTGAGGTCGGAGTCGCTATGTTCTTCCGAGCATCTACACGGTCCGGTAGTGAAGATCTTTGGCGCGGGTCTTGCGCACCTCCTCTTCGAACCTCATCATCAGAATCAAAGCCGCCTATCTCTGTGTGAGGAGTCACCTGTTTGGCATAGGCCGACCTGAGCTTTACAATGCCGCTTCGGCAAGTGTTTCTTGATGGTTGTTTCTTCGGTGAAGTCGGAGTCACTGCAGAGTGATGACGTTAACATTGGTAGGCAACCTCGACGACGATCCTTGCTTCGGTGGTGTATGTGCAGCTTGTGTAGGTAGCCAGGGTGGCTGGGTGTGCCCTCGCGATGGCCGTGTTCCATGACGGTCGGCGAGGGTGTCTGTACCGGTTTTCGACCAGTTTCCTGCTAATAAACCGTCCAACTCTCTTCTGCTTAATTGAAAATGGCAAGTCTTTGCCTCGTATAAAAAAAATCACATTTTTATTTCTTACCATGATTATAACTGATACCATCCATTGGGAACTGAATGGTGCAGGATTTTAGTTTTGGAGAGCTAGACGAGGTGCTTTGCTATTATCCCCAGGGTTACCATGGAGTTGACAGACAAGGAAGACCAGTATACATCGAGAGATTAGGGAAAGTTGAACCAAATAAACTGATGAATATCACTACAGTTGACCGCTACATCAAGTATCATGTGCAAGAATTTGAGAGAGCCTTCTGTGAAAAGTTTCCAGCATGCTCTATCGCTGCGAAAAGGCATATTGATTCTACAACCACTATACTGGATGTCGAAGGCGTGGTATGATGGTTCTTTCTATTTTCACAGGACCTTATGTCTAAGTACAAGACTGACTTTGTTAACTTTTAGTTTGCAACGAAAAATAGTTCGTATAAAGATTGCATGCTAACATTTCCCATTCTATTTTACTACAGGGTTTCAAGAACTTCAGCAAAACAGCAAGGGAAATGTTAACTAGAATGCAAAAGATAGACAGTGATTATTATCCTGAGGTATACCCACGTTTTCTTTACTTATCTAGTTTAATACTTGCTGCCAGTGTGCTTAACAATTTACTTGTATATACAGACGCTGCATCAGATGTTTGTTGTAAACGCTGGGAGTGGTTTCAAGCTACTATGGAATTCAGTGAAAGGCTTTCTTGACACTAAAACTGCCTCGAAGATACATGTGAGCATGAGTCTGCAGTTATTTTCCTTGTCTTTTCAAATAAATATTTTGATGGAATCTCAATTGCAGGTTTTGGGAACAAAGTTCCAAAGCAAACTTCTTGAAGTAGTAGATGCAAGGTGCACTTCCTTTACAACTATTTAGTAGAATTTATTGATCACAAAGATTTCTCTATTACCTTTGATTGAACACTTCATTTTTCTATTTGCAGCCAACTTCCTGAATTTTTGGGTGGAACATGCACTTGCGCTAGTGAGGGAGGATGTCTCAAGTCCAACAAAGGTCCATGGAATGATTTTGACATTATCAAGGTATAAATTTGGTACATTTTCTAGCTAACGTTACCTGTGCTTCTTTCTTCATGATGTTATTCTATGATTTTCTCAAAGCAAGCTTAGATTTTCAGTTGCTTTTGAATATCGAGAACATGACAATGCCATGCTGACATAGATTACAACAAATAAATGAAATTCCACAAATATCTTTGCAAAATTGGCATACTTCAAATCGAGATGGCAATGATATTCTGGAAAAACTTATGAAGTATTCTTTCTTTTTTAAACGGATATTACTGTGTTCAATTCGCAGCATCATTCCCAGCTGAGCATACCACTAAATTTGAAACTCTAAATATACTTTAGTTAAAGTTCATACATGTTAAACAAAAGTATACAACAACATTCTCAAGTGTGATACTTGGTGTTTGCTTGTAGCTAGCACATAACAAGGAAGCAAAACTTATGAAGCATACAAGACGTTTATCAGAGATCGAGCAACGAAGGGGTTCATTTGCTAGGTTACATCTTTTGAAGGCAAGTTCAACACTTATCACTATTTTAATTTTTAATTTTCATTTGGAATCACATGATTGGAGGCTTGCAGCACTTTCTTTATTTCATCAGCAATGTTCATTTTAGCACTAATAAAAAAATTACTTTCTTTTCCTCTCCTTATTATGAGTAACAGGGTAGAAACAGTGACACGTCAACAGTTGAGTCAGGATCGGATGTTGATGACCTGGGTTCTCCTATGATGAGAAGGGCATTGGAGTGCAGTCGATTAGCTCCAGTTCGTGAAGAAGTAAGCTTTCTTTCTGAATCTTAACCTTTATCCAATGCATATGCTTGATGTGCGTAAACTGAATACCCTACATTTTACACAGACGCAGATCAGAGCACGAGAGTCTGCAGCTTATTACAGTTGCGATGATCACTTTGTCGTTGTGGACAAAACTGTCGATTATGGTAGAGGAGGATCAATGTCGGATAAAACCAGTGCCCCAGAAGTTCACGCCTTGGCCACTGGCACAACACAAAATGTTCCAGGTATTTTACCTTATGGTTTTCTGAGGTCACTGTATGCAAATATAAAGTGAATCTTCTCTTTTTGTTCTTTCTCCTTAGAATTTGTTGACTTGGTTGATTCTTACTGAATAACTTACTAATCATGTTTTCCTTTGGAGAACTCTTGTTTGCATTGAGTAGTATATGTTAACATATTCGTTTGCTCTCTTTAGGTTTTTCAAGAAACATACGTGGTACAGTAGTCCCCAAAGAGATTCCAGAGGAAGGGAAATTCTATCGTTTTCTCAGATTACTGCTGGCTCTTGTTGTTAGATTATTTGCCTTATTTCACATAGCGCGCAGTCAGCCAGAGACGACGATGGTAGACAACCCACAGCCTCCAACTGAGGAGCTTGAACCGATCTCCCGGGATAATCCAGCAAAGGAAGCATTCAGTGTGGACCATATCAGTCCTGTCATTGGGCGCCTTCAGAGGCTAGAGAGCAGGGTCGATGAGCTCAACAGCAAACCCCCAGAGATTCCGGTGGAGAAAGAACGCTCCCTCCTGGAATCATGGGATAGGATCAAATGTATCGAATCTGATCTCGAAAGGACAAAGAAGGTAAAGTGCTGTTAAAATTATTGGTTTTCTGACATACATATATCTCTGTTTCGAAGTTCAGTAAATATTTTTTAATAAGAAAATACACTGGATTCAAAAAATGTTGGAAAGTGGCAAGTACAAGAATGTTGAAACAAGTATTTGAAAGGCAACTTGAACATTTTTTTTTATGAAATACAGGGCGTTATTAGTCTTCTTTGTTAAAGCACTTTCGGCTAAGTGGCTCATTCTTTACTTATGGCCTCTTTGAAGGATTTCCATAGGAATTTTGGCGGATTAGAATATTTAGGATTGTTTTCTGTGTGGATCGTTTGATTTGTAGGATTGAATCCTATAGGAACTTCTCCAAAGGATTCCTTTGAGCAATATTTCGTAGGAAACATTCCATCCACCCAGGACTTCTTGCTACGAATCATTTGTTTTCCCTGTGGTGCAAACCAAAACCCTTGAAGTGGGCATGGCATCTCAATTCTGCATTTTCCCTCTTGCTGTGGCTTTGTAATCCTGCGAATCAGAGAAGACCTTAGTACCAAGCACTCCACAACTGTACATGCATAATAGTACTCGATATAGCCTCCATTCTTGAAGAAAGAAAATGCTACAGAGGACCATGGCCTCTTAATATTGGATGTGTTAACAATAAGCAAGTTTACACATGGCCATGGCCATCCAAAGCAATGGAATGAGACAGCTTCCTTGTGAAATTTTGTTTATTGCCATATAAGGAATTATCAAATAAATCTTGCAGACAATCTCAGTGAGATATGAATTAATTTCCCCCTTCCATTGATCAGGTGCTGCGGGCTACAGTGATGAAGCAACTTGAAATGGCAGAGTCAATAGACGAAGTGATCTTATCAAAGCTGCACGTAAGATCAAATGCTTCTGTTTCCTTTGACTTGGATTGACCTATAATTGCATTGCCAGTCACACCATTTGACTGCAACTTAATTTGTTTATGCAGAGACGGAGTTTTTGTGCGTAATTAAAAATCATAGAGATTCTGAGCGCATCATGGGGGAGACGAGTGCACAACGTGCTTTCTGTTGTTCAGATTGACTCAAATAACGGGCACCACTCAGGGCATAGCGAAAGCTCAGTCCTTGCATCTGTTTGCTTGTAACTCCAAGACGTTTTCTTCGTATTATGATTTAGGAAAGAGGATGTATGGCTGGCAACAGTAAAGTTAAGAGCATCTCCAGCCGCTGAGCCCCAAACAATGTCCGGCAGCAACTTTGGGGAGCCGTCACAAAAAGATGTTCACACTTTTGCAGAGACCGTGGTGGATGACTGCTCATCAACCATGAGAATTGGTACCATAGAATGTGTTTCCCTAGACTGTCAACATGATGCCACAGACACATGGCAGCCAATATTAATTGACAAGTACCACCATCATCTCGTTAACCAGTGATGTCACATCGGTAACTTAACAAAATTAGGCAGAACGACCACATGGCAGCTAAACAAAAGCCCATAAAGCATGGCAAGCCAGCCACGTAGCGGCCCATCAGAATCCATTTAGTGCATCAAATTTAGCATGCTTGCCCACGTGGCGGCCCACTAAAAACCCACGGAATTTGGTGGGCCGTCCACGTGGTGGTTTAATAAAAACCCAATAATGTAGCAGGCTGACAACATGGCAGGCCAAAAAAGGCTCATTAATCTAGCATTCCGACAACATCGTGGCTAAGAAAAGGCCCATTAAGCTAGCAGGATAACCACATGGCGCTAAGGCGAGGACCCATTATGATAGTAGGCCGGCCACATGGTAGCCCAGTGGAGGACCACTATGCTAGCAGGTTGGCCACGTGGCAGCCCAAGAAAGGACCATTATGCTAGTAGGCCGACCACACGACGACACCGAAATGGCCGTAAAGCTTGGAAGGTCGGACACATGGTGGCCCAACAACCGCTCACACGGCTAGGCATGCTGACCGAACTAGTAGCTAGGCTTCCAAATTAACTGGCTCATTTCGTAATTCGTCTCTATGGCCGATTTTGATAGTACAACCCATTTGATAGAATGGCCCAAGCATGTGAGGAAGGTTGATTAATTAAAATAAGAAATTTCGAACGAATATTGCATAATGAAGAAAGTCTGTCACACACAACACAACAAGTTCTCTCACACATAATTACAACATGTCATTAACAAGATCTGCATTTTAAAATCTCACAAAGTAAGATTGACTTCATCAATATGAGATTTGTACTTGGCCATGCATTTGATTGTATCATATTTCCCCTTCTTCAACATTTCTGCTATAGATTTAAAAGCAACTACATCCTCTCTTTTTGCATGCAAAAGAATCTTGATATACTTAACACTTGAAGAAGTGAGCAATGTCAAGATGTAGGTGAAGCAATACCAATATCTCGTTGGTCTTGTAAGTTTGTAGAAGTGGTATGGTAGATGCTAAGTGAAGCATGTTATCATCTGGGTTTAGTTGTGGATTGGTACCGGTTATTCTGATCTTATGTAAGAATGTGTTGTTGGTTATCATGTATTAATGCAATGTTGGTTATCTAAATGTTTTTGTGATGGTTCATTGGATTGTATGATCCATGCTAACAATGTACTAGTACTAGAATAATCAAGTTTCTAGTGTTGGTTTTGGCGTTGTATAATCTATGCATGCCTTGTAATGTTCACCCTGGTATTGTATGATATAATACCATAACATGAAAGACCAACTAGTACTAGAACCATAACATGCCACACCAAGTAGTACCAGAACTTTCGGTCTTCAGTAGATGCACTGAGATAATACGTAAGTGATCAATGTAGTGAAATGACATGAGATTGCATTAAGATGAAATATCATAAGATTTGAGTGGCCAATGTACTCCCTGCAATATATGCACCATAATAATACATCATACTAGACGGGTTCACGCGCTTTGCCGCGTCGTCTGCCATGCATTGCTGCATGTATTATGGTGTGTGTTATGCCATGGCGTCGATATTCTGTTTATCTGTCACGGAAACACGGTTTTTATTTTGCACGAGGGATCGTTTCAGTGGGAAAGATAGGTTGACAGTCTTAGTTCTCATTTTTCCCGTGGTGAATGGCAACCAGAAAAAACCACTTCACCAACATGCTTGAAGCCAATAACTTTGTATAAAGAGTTAAGCACCTATCTCTATACTGTAATGACTATGATGTTATATTATGTGAAATATATAGGCGGAAATAATTTAAGACACTTTAGTTCCTATATATAATATATTTTTGGAAGCGAGCAAATTCTATAAGACAACATAAATTATTAAGAGTATATGTGGAATTACAATGTAATATCCTTCATATTCATTGATAGTTTGATCATTCGCTTCAAGCATGGTGCTAGTGTGATCTAATATTTACTCATGACATGCATGCAAAATCACATGACAAAACTGCATGCACCAGAAATACCAGAAGATATATTCAAGAATTGATAGATGATAAAATAAAGATAACTTGGTCTACAAATCATGAACTCAGCATCCAACCTCAAGCATTTCATTTGGTGAAATATAGAGGTGATTTGTTGGTTCATTCAAGATCAGTAAAGTAGATGGTGAAGGGAATATGCCCGAGAGGCAATAATAAAGTGGTTATTATCTTATTCATTGTTTATGATAAATGCTTATTTTGCATGCTATAATTTTATTAATTTGCAAATGTTAATACATGTGTGTTTAATAAACAAAAGGAAAGTTTCTAGTTATGCCTCTCTTATAAACTAGCTCGTTGATTAACAAGATGATCAAGATTTCCCGATCATGGACATTGGATGTTGTTAATAACGAGGTCACGACATTAGTGGAATGATGTGATGAACATTCATCCTAAGTATAGCATTACGATCAAAGTTATTGTGTTTATATTGCTATAACATCATTCGAAGTAATCCTAGTCCTTAGACCATGAGATCATGTCAATCACTAACACTGGAAGAGTATCTTGATAACATCAAACGTCACACCATGAAAGGGTGATTATAAAGGTGGGTTTAGTGCTACGAAAGTGTTATGTAGAGGCTCATGGATCAAGAGTGGGATTTGTCCATCCTGATAACGGATAGATATACTCTGGGCCCTCTCGGTGATATCACATTGGTTAGCTTGCAAGCAAGTGATGAGACCACTAGAATGTTATATCACGAGAACGAGAATAGAGTACATGTCGGTAACGAGATCAAACTAGGTATAGAGATACTGATGATCGAATCTAGGACATGTAATATATCGCGAGACAAAGGGATTTAGTTACTAGCATTAAAGGTTCCCACGATTACAGAAGTCATCATTGAATATGTGGGAGTCAGTATGGATCTCTAGGTCCCGCTGCTGATTATTGATCGGAGAGGGGTCTCGATCATGTCTGCATTATTCGCGAATCATAGGGTGACACACTTAAGGGATACCAACACCATTTGGAGCAAATATGTTTCAGATAAAGATTTAATAAAGCGCTGGAATTATTTCAATAGATACCAAAACTGTTTCGGGTGAAATTGCTGAAATTGGTTCTGCATGTAATATTGAAATGTTGCAGGGGTTTTATGTGAATGTTTGTTAATTAAAGTAATTAACAAAATTCTGAATAAAATTAATAAAAGAGTTTTATTAAATGAGAGAGTATTAAATTTGGAAAAAATTAATGCATTTTAAGTGGAGACTTTAAAAGGGAATGTTAAGGGGCAAATTTATATGGAGGGGGTTACCACCACATGAATGGGGGAGGTGAGGGGTAACCTCCATGAGGCACCGGCCATGGGGAGGGGTACCCCCTCCTCCTATAAAAGGCCACCCTCACACCCCTTCTTCCTTACACCCCTCGTGAAGGACCTCTCTCCCCCTCTAGTATTTTCCCCCATGGTCTCGGATTAGTGAAATACATCATCCACGCTAACAAAGCTTTGTTGTCTTCTAGGGTAAGTTCTATGGATGTATATCCAGTAGATAGATGAGAAATTTTTGTTTTCTAACCCGGTATGATCTATTACACATATGTTTATATGTATGATGATCATGTTATTGCATCTTCATGTATTTTGGATATTGGACCAACCTTACATGTCATCCATGAGACCTTCCACGCGATATGCAACTAGTTTTGCATAAGTGGTCAAGTGTGTGTCTTCCCTACTATAGTCAATATCTGATTTACAACGAGTTGCTAATAACTTAGTTATCATCGCTAGTGTTCCATGTTCAGGTAAGACTGCTTCTATCTTCGAAGCCCTAAGCCACGTAAAACTTGCAATTGATAAATTAGAGGCGCCTAGTTTAGATTGTTGGGCTAGTGTCATTGATATGGTAATGTTGTAAGTAGATGTATAGTTGATTTTTAACACACCTAACGTAAGTTCCATAGACCTTGGCCTTATACACAAAGGAATGATAGAGATCATACCACGATGCATATGATAGTGATCAAATGCATGGACCATATCATTCCACTTTACACATTAGATGTTTGCATCTTATATTGCTAGTTTGCTTTTAGTAGCATTATAAGATGATCCTCATTTAATATATCAAGATAAAATGTGTTTCCTTAAGTATGCACCGTTTATGTTTCGCTGCTTCAAGACATCATGTGATGATCGGGTGTACTTGAATCCACGATCATATTTGGGGTGTAAGACAGTTTTACACACGCGAGTACTAAGGTTCTTACTTGGCGAGCCTAGCATGTACAGACATGGCCTCGGAACATGGACCGAAAGGTTAAGCATGAGTCATATAGTTGATATGATGCCCATATTGATGCTCGCCTTTGAAGCTACACCGACTCACGTGATGATCGGACTTGGTGTAGTGGATTTGGTTCATGTAATCACCAAAAAGGCACGAGGGAGGTCGTTTTTGAGTGGGAGTTCATTTCTAATTTGGATTAGTCGAACCAAATTTTTCATAAACTAAATCAAAGTGAATTTGCATAATTTGTTGTAGTCATTGGCATCTGTTTACTACCTTATGCTTAGTTTTAATTGAGATAATAGAACTATAGAATTCTGGATATTTACTTTTCGAACTGGTATCGTATTGTTTTGAATGTCAATTTAAAGTTTAGAAGTCCTACTGCAAACTTTCAGCAAACTCAATTTACTCCATGAAGTTTAATAAGTAATATTAAACCAAGAGTAACAATTCCAGTGTTAGTATCTAAAGTATCATGTTTGCCTCCATGATTCTTGATATTCAAAAGTTGTTTTAATATCGAGGTTATCTAGGAGCCGAAAAATTGTTTCAGAAGCCATCATGTGTGAAAGATATTGTGATATCTGAAACAAATTTTATGGTTGCAATATGATAGAGTATAATTTAACAAAATACACGTTCTCATATTGTATGAGAATTTGTGAAGGTTGGAGACGCTAGGTGTCCTAATCTACCAAAAAGGTTTTGGGAACTGATATTATACTCACGATTCATCCTTATAGGCTATAGTAGCTTGATCATGAAAGTTGTCATGATAAGGATGAATAGAAGATGTAAGTAAAATGTTTACTACACTAAAATATTACTAAATAATGGCTTTTGAAAGAATGCCAAACATTTGATGATGGTGATCCACTTCAAAGTGCAAGTCCAAAGGTATTAGTATTTGACTATATACACTTTGTACTATGTGTCATGTGAATGACACCACTATTGATGTTGATAGATTCTTTTAAAAGAAAAGGAATTGCTGAAAGAGAATCTATAAAATATTTGGCAGAAAAGAAAAAGTTGGAGATGTCCAACTTAGGTATATAGAATATATACATGTTATGGCTATATTCTTTGCTTGTTAAACAATGTGGTTCTTAGGTATTGGATACCGAATTGGTTGGTGTGAAGTGTCATACAGAACAACATAATTCATGAACTGCAATGGCCTAAGTAACTAGAAAGAGAATAAGTGACGATGTTCATTAAAAACAAATAAAGTGTTATTGTGTTTTTCGTTGTCGTCAAACCTAGCCTTCAAGATTTGTTTTAATAATTGTTATTTTTTTCTGGTATTATGAGAACAATGGTTGTTCAAATAATTACCGTATTCCATAAAGGATGGATGAACTTTTACAAGTCTAGTTGGAGAAATCACATCCATAAACATTATTGCTAAAATGTCGTAATACAAATGATTGGAAGATCACTTATGAAGTGACATCGTTGTTTGAATTATATTGGAAAGTAAACATGAAGAAACTCCATGTTGATGGATTTTTGGAGTTCTTTGATTTTGATCAATTGACGCTTGTGAGACTTTCCTCGAGATAATTGAAACTCCGTTCATAGGCCAAAGAGGAACGGATGACTAGCTTACTGGAAAATGTGCATGCTGATGTGCATAGTCCATTATGTGTAGCCATATGCGATGGATCTTTTTTGCTTCATATGCTTTCTCCAGAAATTTGAGTGAATATATTTATATATTTACTTAATAAGGAAGAAGTATGAAACATTTGAAAATTGTTCAAAGACTTTCAAGATGAAGTGAAAAATCATTGTAACAAGAAAATGAAAGAGTTTATGATTTGATCATAAAGGAAGATATTTGAGTTACAGGTTTAGCAAAACACCTAAGATTTCAGGAATTGTTCCATGAATTTGCATTTATCGATAAACCACAGGAGTATGGTATGTTCGAGAGATCAAATCAAACCTTGTTTGACATGGTAAGATCAAAGGTGTCATTTATAAAACTGCCACTATGTTTTAAGGATTAAAGCTTTAGAGACTACCGTTTTTACACTAAAAAGAGCACCATCATGATCCGTTGAAATGACACCATATGAGTTATGGTTTGGGATAAAACCTGAACTGTCTTTTCTTAAATTTTGGTATGTTATGCATAAGTAAAATGTTTACAACCAAAGTAGGATAAGCACATCTTTGTAGGTTATCCCAAAGAATTTGTTGGGAACTCCTCCATAACACCGAGGACAAAAGAGTTTGTCGCTTGGAACGTCAAGTTTCTTGAGAAGGAATTTTTCGCGAAAAGTTAAGTGGGAGGACACTAGAACTTTGATAAGGTTGTTGAACCTTAGCTATATGTGCTAAGTAGCGCAGCACCGGAGAGTGTCCCGGTGGCGGCCACAATGCTCATAGCTCCCGTGATTACAAATGTTGTGATCTCGGAGATTAGAGTTCCTATTGAACCGTGTGGGTCGGTAAGAATCATATAGTGAGATTTGATAAACAAGTCGTTATTGTTTTGACAATGATGAACCGACTGCATGCAAAGAAGCGATGATGGGCCCTGACTCCATACAATGACTAGAAGTCATAAAATCCGTGATAGTATCCATACACAAGAAATCAAGTTTCTGAACTTGGAAGACCCTCCGGAAAGGAATGAAGCCTATCAGTCATATTTGGATCTATAAATAGACATGGATGTTTAACATCTATGAAATAGTCGACATGTCGGAAAGAAGTTTACGACAATGTTCAAGGAGTTGATCATGACAAGATTTGATCTTTCATGGCGATATTTAGTCTTGACGGATTAATGTAGCAACCACTACATATAATTTGGTGTATGGTAGTTGAACAAACAAAACAATGTTCTTCTAATAGAATGGTTACCTAGGACGTGTACAAGACATGGTCCAAAGGGTTTTGTTAATTCAAAGGGTGCTAAAAGGGCATGCAAACTTCAATATATGAAGTGAGCATAGCGGAGTTGGAATCTTCACCATGATGAAAATGTTAAAGGAGTTTAAATTCATCGGAGACGATGAAGATGCTTGCAATTACAAGAAATTAAGTGGGAGCGCTGAGACAAATTTCCAATACATTATGCAGAGTACATATTGTTGATTGTAAATGATGTATCTTTTATTGACACAAGTTAAGAATTTCATTAAAATAAGATTTCAATGAAAGACTTGGGCAAAACCAGAATATTTGGCATCAATGTCTATATGGATAGATTGAGGCGCTAATATGGTTGTGCCAGACGTACATATATGAGATATTGAAAGGGTTCAATATGGAAACAACAAGAAAGGTTTTTGCTGCATGGAAAGGATTGTATCAAGATTCAAGTGTTTCAACACTTGGTGAGTAAAATCACATGAAGATTTTGATCAATTATACCATGATATGTACATATCCAGATATGTCCTATGCTCTAAATGTTATGAGCACATACCAGAATGATTCATAAGATGATCATTGGACGATAGTAAAGATATTCTTATGAGCTTTGGAAGAACTAAGAATATATCATGTATAAGTGACAAATAGTTAAAGGTAGTTCATTGTAAAGTGTTACATTGATACTAGTTTTGTCACAAGATACAAATTAAAATTTATCTCAATTTAGACTATGGGTGGCACAATGTAATGGAAATGATGTTCCATGATGGATTTGGATGAGTTCCAAAGTTGAGACATTGTGACGGATACTACAACAAAAGGCTAAGTATATGACTGCTATAGTAGCAGCAAAGGAGGGCATTTGTGTTTAGTAGTTTGTTATCAAACTAGGTGTGGTTCAAAGTGGGCTAATACTATGAAGATATATTGTATGACAATAATATCAACATATTTTAACCCGAACAAACTAAAGGTCTCACCAAAGGACCAAATTTATACAATGCCATCTCATTTGAGAATGAGTGATGCGTAGAGACGCAAAGACATGCAAATACACATGGACCTGACACTGTCAGATCCGGAGATTATGTTAACCACTAGCAATCGCGTATATGCAACACCATAAAGCCATAGGTGTTCAATACGCAAAGTTTTTCAAACTAGATTGACTCTAGTGCAAGTGGGAGACTGAAGGGAATATGCTAGAGAGGCAATAATAAAGTGGTTATTATCTTATTCCTTGTTTATGATAAATGCTTATTTTGCATGCTATAATTGTATTAATTTGGAAACGTTAATACATGTGTGTTTAATAAACAAAAGGAAAGTTCCTAGTTATGCCTCTCTTATAAACTAGCTTGTTGATTAACAAGATGATCAAGATTTCCTGATCATGGACATTGGATGTTGTTAATAACAAGGTCACAACATTAGTGGAATGATGTGATAAACATTCATCCGAAGTATAGCATTATGATCAAATTCATTGTATTTATATTGCTATAACATCATACGAAGTAATCCTAGTCTTTAGACCATGAGATCATGTCAATCACTAACACTAGAAGAGTATCTTGATAACATCAAACATCACACCGTGAAAGGGTGATTATAAAGGTGGGTTCAGTGCTATGAAAGTGTTATATAGAGGCTCATGGATCAAGAGTGGGATTTGTCCATCCCGATGAAGGATAGATATACTCTGGGCCCTCTCGGTGATATCACATTGGTTAGCTTGCAAGGAAGTGATGAGATCACTAGAATGTTATATCACGGGAACAAGAAAAGAGTACATGTCGGTAACTAGATCAAACTAGGTATGGAGATACCGATGATCGAATCTCGGACATGTAATATATCACAAGACAAAGAGATTTAGTTACTAGCATTAAAGGTTCTCACGATCACAGAAGTCATCGTTGAATATGTGGGAGTCAGTACGGATCTCTAGGTCCCACTGCTGATTATTGATCGGAGAGGGGTCTCGATCATGTCTACATTATTCTCGAACCGTAGGTGACACACTTAAGGGATACCGACACCATTTGGAGCAAATATGTTTCAGATAAAGATTTAATAAAGTGCTAGAATTATTTCAATAGACACCAAAACTATTTCGGGTGAAATTGCTGAAATTGATTCTGCATGTAGTATTGAAATGTTGCAGGGGGGTTTTATGTGAATGTTTGTTAATTAAAGTAATTAACAAAATTCTGAATAAAATTAATAAAAGAGTTTTATTAAATGAGAGAGCATTAAATTTGGAGAAATTTAATGCATTTAGAGTGGAGACTTTAAAAGGGAATGTTAAGGGGAAAATTTATGTGGACGGGGTTACCACCACATGCATGGGGGAGGTGAGGGGTTACCTCCATGAGGAGACGGCCATGGGGAGGGCTACCCCCCTCCTCCTATAAAAGGCCACCCTCACACCCCTTCTTCCTTACACCTCCTCGTGAAGGATCTCTCTCCCCCTCTAGTATTTTCCCCCATGGTCTCGGATTAGCGAGATACATGTTCCTGGTGGCTTTATCTGGAAAGGAGTTGCTGCTTCCGCTGCTTTGCTGGAGCGAGGGATGAAGGTTGTCGGGGTACCAAATGTGTGTGCGATCACGGATGCACCGCTGCTTTGTGGTGTTGGACTTGGTGGTGCTGGACTTGCTAGAGCTGGATCTGATGGACGTGCTGGAGCTGGACCTGCTGGACTTCATGACGATCTTGAGATCGGCAAGTGTACGACTACATCATCCACGAGTTTCATCTTGTTAACAAAGCTTTGTTGTCTTTGAGGGTATGTTCTCTATGGATGTATATCCACCCGTTGCTTGTATCTAATAGATAGATCTTGGCATATAATAGTTCTCATTGTATGAATTTTTTGTTTTCTATGCTGCGACCCCATCAGATGGTGTCACCATGAACTTGCAAACCAAAAACTTCTACCTCTACAACCTCGGCAGTAGTGCCTAGCACAGTTTTTCCTAAATCTGAAGCCAATGCCTCGTAAGATAACTTATCCAAAAATTCATAGTTGGATTTCTGTCTATACTGACTACCCCACTTCAGATTTATAGCAAAAAAGAGAGAGGAATCACAAATGACATGCACTAACAGAAATAAACTTTACATGCATACGCACTCTCTCACACACTGTTTCTTCTTCAGACGCTGATAAAAGCTAATATGGCCTGCATCTCTCAAATAAGAATGGGTATATCCTAAAATTGGCATCACCATGCACCTGTAGCGAACCAATGGTGAGATCAATTACTGATATGCAATGATAGCTAATTATGTTTCAGAAAGGATTAAGGGGGACTTTTTATTGGTGTTGTAATATACTTTTATGCAAGTGGGTGGGAGAGCTGAGCAATAAACCTCGAACGCTATTGGAACCTCAGGCGATCATGAGTGGATCCTCAATCGTATGTGCCATTATGGAAAGCTTGGACAATATTAAACAATGAGATCGCGTCAGACCTCCTCCTCGAGCTACCTCCACCCTATTCATGCATCATATATGAATTAGAAGGTTGCATCGATGCACTTTTCAATGCATGCGTGACTCGGTAATCAAATTCTTAGATTAGGGTCTGGTGTATATCAATAAATTAAATGTGCATAGCTAGCTCGATAGACAAAAGATGCTTTGTTTTTTATGTGACACTGCAAATTGCTTTGTTCATTGTTTTGGAAGTTCAATTCCACATCTGCAGATAACCTAGCATTGGGACATCAAATTAATCTGAACAAAAGATGAAAATCTACATCAAAAGCATATACCTCTTAGTAACCGATAGATCGCAAGGCTACAAATATCATACTTAAAAGTGAAATTTAGGAACCTCAGGTGTAAAGAAAAGATTTTAAATTCACAATGTTCATGGATTCTGATAATTCACCTTTTATACATGGAGAAAGGAGCTATGATCCTGATTTAAAAATATACCTTAGAATCAATTCAAGGAACGTCTACCTCCCCGAAGATAATAATACCACTCTTCTTACAACAAACACAAGATCCATTCACGATACACTATTGTGTGAAAAAATTCACCTAAGTAACAAAATAGAGGAAAAGAGCAACAACAACAAAATCTGAACCTTAGCACCTATGGAACATTCCATCAAACATCAGTATGCGGATGGTCTTGCACCTGTGTCCTGCCAATTTATTCCCATGCTTGAGACAACGCCACCATAGTACAAAACTAAAAATTCACATGAGAATCAGTTGGGGAGAAATTAATTAGCAGATGGAGGGCTAGCCAAACACCATTAAATGACTCCCATGGCTAATTTGGGAATGGAGGTGAGAGGATGAAGGAGTCGCCGTGGATGGTGAATCCCTCCCTCACCTATTTTGCCGCCCGCAGAAGAACCTCAACATGATGGAGTGAGAAAGCCGCTGGAGGAGAAGAGGGAGCCGTGGATGTCCTCTCCTTAACCCGGGAGATCCCCATCAATGCAAACAACTTACCTTCTAGAAGAAGCTGGGGTGACACTGGAACATCCGACCGCCCATCACCAAGGACAACATGATTCGGCCGTAGAGCACATAGAGATGCCCACGTCCATCACCGTGAACAACTCAACCCGTCAACTGGGTCAAAGCACCGGTGATACCAGGGGAGACAATCCCCCACCCCCACGAGCCAACACAAGAAAAACTACCACGCCGAAATACATCATGAATGAAAAACCTGGCCCACACACAAAGGGTCCACCGTTAGGCGGAAAAAACCCACGCCGCACATCAACCAGAGCCTGTAACAACGCACTCACAAGCCCATCCACTGTTCATGTGAAGCAGTGCGGAAGCAACGCCTCCACGGGCCCACAAGCAGTGACGATACCAACAAAGGCCCACATGCAGAGACACGAAACCGCAGCGCGCATGGCAGATGCCCTGAAATTCTTCCGGGCCCATCAAGCTTAAGCTATAGATATATGTTCATGATAAAAGGTTACAAATCCTGGCATTTTAAGAATTGTATTTCTTAGGTATTACAAAGGTGCACACACGTTACAAAAATATCCCACGCATGCGGCATTATTTTGGACGACACAAGCCCGAAATACCTGTAAATGCTTTACCCGAAGGATGAGTATTCACATCACCATTTTTAGGTGGTGGGCACTTATACGTCGTTCCATACATGTTACCGGCACATATTTGTGTCGTGGTAGGTGGTACGCAAGAGTAGGATTTTTATATGTCATGCTTCGGCAAAGGAGGTATTCTACATGACATTTGCAGCATGTCCCCACTAGAGACTGATCAAGCACAACATGTTGACTGATCATGCTTGTTGTGGCATCCTAGAAAATCCCTAAACTAGAATTTTTTGTTATTTTATTTTGTGCATCATCATGCATATGTTTGCCTCTAAAAGTATTTTTGCTAAAACCCTATTTTATTTTCTACATTACCTCCCCTCTTTTATCTCAACTTTACACTTATTCCTCTGTTAAAATTATTTGTCAAAAACTATTTTCTAGAAGGTTTTTAAAACAAAAATAAAGAAAATAGTTTTTTGGGGGAGGCAGCCAGCACAACCAAAAGGTCCAGCTGGCCACCTACAAACCCATCTAAACCCAATACCTACCCAGCACAAGCCCACACCTAAACCCTAGCCAGACCATCGCACACACACCCTACTCAAAACAACACCGCACGCACCCTAGCAGCAAGGCACACGCCCTAGCAGACACAAAACACCACCGCACACGCACCCAACCTGACATGCAACACCACACACGCCATCACACCCAACACGTATACAGTACCCATGCACCCATAGGACACACTCCACCCGACACAACCACCACACCAGCATGCCACACGCAACGCACACACACACTACACACACACGGGAACCCATCGCCACCAACCCCTTCTCCTTCTCCTTCTTTCCCTGATCGGATCTCGAGCCTACATGCCTCCCTCTCTAGTCGCTGCCGCCATGATCCTCTCCCGAGCAGATACACCTCGCCTCCCTCTCCTCTTAAGCAACCACCACACGCCTCCCATTTTCCCCAGCACACGACCGCCTCTCTGCGAGCTCCCCGCCACACGTCTATAGAGCTCCCCACCACTGCTGTGTAGATCTATCGGGTGAAAGTTGGTGGTCAGGACAGCGACAAAGTCATCAACACGGTGTAGATCTACCGAGAGAGAGATGATGGTCAGGCCATCGGCAATGAAAATCTTTCATTATGATCTGTAGGATCCCTACAGAATAGGAAGGAGATCAATATTAGGGATTTACTAGTTAGGTTTCTCCCTTTTTGTAGCATAATAGAATTATTTGTTTTCTTTAAGAAGAGAGGCAGAAATGTGGTAATGGTAAAAATTGTATATAAAAAATTTCTTTTTTAATGTCATTAACAAACCAATTTGTTTACCACTAATTGTGATTAATCTTAGTTACCACAAAGATAGTCTTGGTTACTGCAGTGACTTGTTGTCAAGTAGCACTAGGCACCAATATAGATAAAGACATGTGACATACATTAGTTTGTCCACACTTTTTCTCTCACTGCTCTTGTCACGGAGGTATTGTCAGTCTTGAGATTTATTACAGGAAGGTTAATCATGCATCATTGTGTGGGAAATAACTAAACATGATTGACACATATCTGAAAGATGATGATCAGATGAGAGACCTAAGGGGGCAGCAGACTCTTAACCGGTCTACTAAACATGGGAGAATATTATGCCGCACCTTAGCTTCCACGATACTAAAATTTCGCCATCTTATCTAACATATTTAGGCGCATCATCTATGGTGTCCCAGTAGCGCTAACTCAGCACATAACCATGCACCGAGAAAAAAATTATCGCTTAGGCACTTTTCCCGACACAATTATCCCTACAGGATTTTTGCTACACTAGCACAAGGTTGAAAATTAGGTGTGTGACTTGGCGTTTATAACCACCAGGTCCCACACCCATGTTATAGTGAAACTGCAATTTACATAGCCAAAATTTGTTCATCCAAATTCATAATCTATATACACTTTCTTGGTCTTGATTCTGAAAGCTCCCTCCCGATCTTCACTTTGATGAAGTGGTGCAACCTCCTTAGTCTTTCTCAGTTCTTATGAATATTTTGCTCTTTTTGGAGCTTTCTATTATGCTTCTAGCTTCTTATTTGCTTTGTTTCTCTTCTCATCTATCTCCTTCTTTGTCTCTACAATTATCTTCCTAGCTAGTCTCAACTCTAGCAAGCTTGGCCAGTTCTACACTTGCGCTCACTCTTTTAGTAGATTCTCTTCGATTTTATGTTGCAAGTGTGCTCATCCTTATATTTCTTGATCATTCCACACTTTGTCCTATTGTCAACAGAAGCCTATACCAACTGCATTCCTTTTGGTCCCCACCTACACTCTCAGCTTCCTTGTCGGCAACAAGGACCAAGGTACTAACTTCGTTGGTATGCATGCGCCACATAGGATCCTCTGGATGAGGACCTACCTGGACAAGCACTATTCCCTCTATTCCAGTTTAGTTTGTGCATAAGGCTTGACCTGTATACTTCGGAAACCTAGTGGAGTGTTGCTTTATTTTTTCTGACTATCTGATCCATCCGTTTGCATTGGATAATAAGCATCACCAGTGTTTCGTCTTCTCGGTCCAACTTCAAAGGCAGGGGCAAACTAGGAAAGAACAACTGAGAACGAATGTATTGGAGCAATGCACACACTAATATGAAAAAACCGAAAAATTTATGCGTAGAGTAAACTAGAATAAAGTGAGTACTACTAGTGTTCCTTGGGTCTTGGGGATGATGATGATGAATTCACATTTTCATGGTAGCTAGATCTTACAAACTTATGATTGCCTCTATATTTTCATGATGTGGTATATACTAACTTCTCAGGTGATGGTGAACTTGCGGTGGTAGGATGTCACTCACTTTTGATGCGGTGGTAGGTTAACACCATAGTCGTAGAATGAATTGGTGAACTTATTTGATCATGCATGCTCCTGTTAGTTTCTAATCTAGTGTGAACAAGTGATGCTTGTTATGATTTCATGGGTGCTTCTTATGATGATCTTGTGGTGTTGTACCCTAACATGCTATTATTGTGTCTTGTAGAACTACTATGTTGTGTATAGAAGGGGACGTCCAGGAGTGTACACTTCATGAAACAGGTACCGAGATCAAGTCAACGGTTTATCCAACAACACCTACAAAGCATTTGACACTATGGAGGAGACAGATGATTGGCTGATGAGAACAACAACTAGCATGTAGCCATGGGCGAACATAAGGTCCGAGGGAGAAGATCCATGTTCACAATCGTCGTTCTTTTGATGATTGTGAAGATCAACTGTTTCTAATTGTCATGTATAAACATATGTAATAAGCAAAGACATGATAATCTCATCACATTTATACCAAGTTACTAACTAAGGTGGGAGTCATGTGAGCAACCAAACATGGAGCATCTGCATTAGGTTCCCCATTTCGAAAATCTACATCAAGTGCAAAAATAAATGGACGGTCCAGGATGGTTTGTTGAACCAGGGATGGATGACGGATGTCAGGGGCAACTTGAAATGGGTGGTTACATCCAATGGGTCAGGCTGTGGGAAGCAATAGAGGCAATTCACAGGGATGTGAGTGTGTTTGATGACTTTAGCTGGCCTTGTTATCCCTCTAGCCAATATTCAGCAAAAGTCACCTATGATAGGCTTTGTCAGGGTGCGATCAGGGTGGAAACAGAAACCTGCACTTGGAGGAACTAGGCGCCTTTGAAGTGTCAAATTTTCATCTGTCTAGCTTTGCAACATAGGTTATGGACTTCTAGAAGAAGGGTCAGGCATGAGCTTCAGGAAACAACAAACTGTTGTTCCATGTGCCTGTAGGAGGAGTACATGGTGGAGCATATCCTTATTCAGTGTGTCTATGCGAGAGAAACTTGGTACGTTGCTTCGCAACGGTAGGAGCTCATTTGCAGGAGCCAGGTTTAAAGGATACTTTAGAACAATGGTGGCCGGGAACCAGGAGATGTTTCAGAACAAAAGAAAGGAAAAAATTTAATACCCTCGTCACGTTGGTGTGCTGGTGAAAAAGAGCATGTGGTCCCCCATGTGTGGTTTTGGTAATTAATGATAATATCTATGGACTAATGTTTGCATTAGGTTGCACTTGTAGGAATTGTCCATTGGCATCGCTTAGAGCATGTGTTGGCTTCAAGGTAGAAGAAATGAAGAAGAATAAGCAATGTCCAAGGGGTTTGGGCCTATTGGAATCATGTAGAAGAAGAAGAATAAAGAAAAGAAGATCAAGAGTGTCTTGAAGGAGAAGATGGAGTTCCTCATGTGTATCTGCAAGACATCATCCAAATGAAGTTAGAAGAAATGAAGTGCTAAGCTAAAGATGTGCCATCTCTAGAAGATCTCATGCTTGAAGCTTACCATCCTCAGTGATCATGGATCGATGAAGACAAGTTCTAAGAAAGTGTTTCCCCATGTGTATGGGGGAGCAATTCGCAAGTCTTCATCAAGCGGACGTGAACAAGAGAAATCGAGAAAGATGTTCCATCTTGAGGAGGACAAGAGAGCTCAAACCTTTGCATACTTAGCATCATATTTTTTGTTGTTATTTGGACCCTATCCATGTGAGTTTCTAGAGCTTGTGGTAATCTTCATAACAAGCTCTAGTTCATCAAAAATGGTTTTCCTTTATATCTCTTATTGTGTTTTTGATCTTGCGGGTGTTGCGGCTCCACATGTTGAGAGATATCTCACACATATATGCTTGATATCTTCTCCCTTGGTGGTTGATACATTGCAAATGTATCTATAATTTTTGATGTTCCATGCTTGGTTTTGTCCACTTTCTTGTGTTTTGTCCACACTTTGGAGTACTTTTCATATGATTTCCTGGACTAACCTATTAATAAGAGCCACAGTGCCAGCTGCCTGTTTTCTGTTGTTTTTGGTTCCAAGAAAGTTAGAAAATGAATATTCTCGGAATTGGACGGGACAAAAGCCAAAGTGCATATTTTTCCGGAAGTCATCAGATGCCAGAATACGAGACGGAGAAGGGCTGGGGGGCGGCCACACCACCTGGCCGCACGGCTAGGCCTGGCCTGCGCTAGGGGGTGGTCTGGCCGACCCCAGCCCCCCTCGGCCTCTCCTTCCGCCTATAATATGCCCTCAGGACGAAAACCCTAGGTGCCCGATCAAAAAATCCACGAAAGAGTCTGTAGCCGCCGTCATCTCCATCCCTAGATCGGGAGGGATCTGAAGCTCTTCGGCACCAGAGAGAGAATTCACCGAGGCCTTCTTCATCACCATGCAAGCCTCTGGTGTGATGCGTGAGTAGTTCATCCTTGGACTACGGATCCATGTAGTAGCTAGATGGCTGGTTCTCCTCCTTTGTGCTTTCATGTTTAGATCTTGTGAGCTCCGTTCATGATCAAGATCATCTATTTGTAATTCTACATGTTGTGTTTGCGGGGATCCGATGGATATTGAGATGCTATTTCAGATTGATTATTGATTCTATCATGTCTTTGTTATTTGTGATCTTGCATGCTTTCCGTTGTTAGTAGCTATCTTGGCCAAGTAGATGCTAGCAACTCCAAGAGTTAGTATTTATGCTCGATAGTGGGTTCATGCCTCTGGTAATCTGGGGAAGTGATAGAAATCTCTAAGGTACTAGATGTGTTGTTGCTACTAGGGAGAAAACAACAATCCTTTGTTCATAGAACAATCGTATTGTTTACATTACACGCAATTCATAAAGCAATAATCTGTTGCTTGCAACTTAATACTGGAGGGGGTTCGGATGATAACCTGAAGGTGGATTATTAGTCATAGATGCAGTTGGATGGCGGTCTATGTATAATGTTGTAATGCCCAATCAAGTCTCAAAGGAGTCAAGATGATTAGTATTTGCATGTATTGCTTTCTCGATGTTTGTCAATTGCCCCGCTGTAATTTGTTCACCCAACATGTTATCTATCTTAAGGAGAGCCACCTCTAGTGAACTATGGATCCCGGTCCTTTTCTTTTACATACAATCTACAAACTGTTTACTGCTCTGTGTTTACTTTCTGCAAACTATTACTTCTTTCCATTCGATATGTTTAATCCTTTGTTTTCAGCAAAACACGGTGAGATTGACAACCTCATCGCAAGTTGGGGACAGAGTTCTGTGGTTGTGTTGTGCAGGTCTCCACGTTGCTGCTGGCACCGGTAGTGCGCCCTGCCATCGTTCATCTAGCTACACCTTTGGGGTGTTTCCTGTGGCATCCCGCTAAAGCCACTATTAGAAAATCGCTGTGTTTTTGTGAATTGCATCATCATGACCGCATGCTCATGTCATCATGCCACATTGCATTTGAGCATCGTCATGTCATCATGCATCTTTTTGCCAAAAACTATTTTATAAAAGCCTATCTTTGTTTTCTAAATATCCCCTTCTTATTTTCAAATGATAAAACCCGGTCCTTCCGGATATTTTTTATTTTCCTAGAAACTATTTGCAAAAGTCTCTTAAAAGAAAAACTAAATAAAATAAAACTATTTTCTACCGAGGAGGCAGCCCAGCCGTTTAGGCCAGGCCACCTACTACCCGGCAGGCCCGGCCCAAGCCCACCACCACCTAATCCTAAGCAGTAGAAACCCTAACCCTAGCTATCCCTGCCGCCACACCACTCCACACTCACATGCCCCGCCGCTACCAACTTCACGCACCCACCCCGCGAGAGAGCCGCCCTGGACCCACCGCGTCTCACGCTGCACGCCTAGTCCCGCACTGCCCCGCCATGTGCATGTGCAGCCACCCCGGTCACCCAGCCTCGATCCCCACCCCGCACGGTCAACCACCGCCAGGCCGATCCCCAGATCCCTGGCGCCCTCCCGTCCAAGACCTTGACGCCGCCGCTGCCCCCACCCGACCGCTCTCTGTCTCCCCATCCCTGCGATCCCCATCCCTGAAGCGAACCCTCCTCTGTCCTCTTCGCCTCGGACGCTCCTATCCCCGATCCCAGGCACAACCGCCGCCATCCTCTCTGCTGGTCCTCGGCCTGGCCCTCCTCTTAGGTGTCTTGCCCTACCTCGCCTCCTCGGGTCACGACATGGCCACCGTCTGCTCCCTCTCTTCGGGTCCTTGCTCTGTGGCAAGCTCGTCGTCGCCCCGAACCCCGCCGCCCTTCGCTCGTCTCTGTGGTCGCCGGTCCCGAGTTTCCTCGTTGTCCATGAACGCGTCCGCGATCCCGCCGTCCCCTGCATCTCAAGCCCTCACTCCACCTCCGTCGCCGCCTCCCAGCCAAGCTCCTCCCCTGGCGCCCTGCTCCTCCTCGTCAGTGATGTGGCCCTAGGCCCCCGTCTCCAGCACTGGCCGCACCCCTGCGAGCCCGTCGCGGACGCCACCACCTCGCCTGGTCGCGTTGTTCCTCCGCCCCACCTCAGTCGCCCGCCGGCCGCCTCTGCAGGTCGTCGTCAACGCCGTTGTGCTTCACCCTGCACCGGCCTCTCCTTCCTCCCTCTGCCCCAGGCCACCCGCGACCCTCTCCGGCCGCCGCGCCCTCGTGGCCCTCCTGCGAGTTCTGCATCACCTGCAACCGCCGTCTGTGCGCCAGCCCTGCACGGTTCAACCCGTGCGCAGCCAAGGCCTCCCATCGGTCGTGCCCGCTCTGTCGGTGAAAAGTGGTGACGGTGGTGTAAACGTGTTTGGGGTTGCATCGTGTCCAGATTTGCTGATGTTGTTGCTGTGAGAAGGAGAGGTGATGTTGACTCGGTTGTTTGAGACCCTCCCGATGGACAAGGTTGACCGGATTTTTTTACAAGATCTTCGCGACAAACATGATGTGACCCGAAACCGCGTGATACTGCTCGATGCCGCCGATGGAACCTTGTATGGCTATTTGAAGAATTGTACCGGGACATTGACCACATGAAGATCTTCGCAGCGGAATGCCATGATCTTCTACACGGAAAGACAAGACCTCCTTCATGGACCCCGAAGACCGAACCTCGGTGCGTCAAGTTCTCCTTCCAGGATTCAAGGATCCCGACCCTAGATCTGAAGACCAAACCCCGAACCCTCGGGGAACACCAAGATCGTCAATCCGATGTGTGACCCCTATCCGAGACCCCTATATTTTATAATATATGACATATACTTGTTGCATATAAATCGTCATGCTTGCATACATGTTTATTTGTTTGGGGTTACTTTGTCGATTCACCTAATAATTAAATATGGAGACTATATGCGGGCTATTCTACTCTTATATTGGCTCCATTTAAATTTGTGCAGCGAACCGATGCCATGTTTTGTCTTGTTAATGTAACATTTAAATTGCGGGGTAGCTAAACAACATGAACCATCTAATTAATTGTCGGGACACCGGTTCCGCTTAATACTGCCTAATTGCACCGCATCTGCATTCATATCATAATCATGCCAGATCTTCTGCCATAGTATTAAATATTGCATCCGGTGTTTCTTCTAGTGTTTGATTCTTCGTGGACTAGGCCGATGAGTTGATGCGAGTGTCGACCCGATCTCCGATGTATCTTCGGCAATGTTTCCCAGGCGAGCATTCTCCCCCTTTCTACCTATTTCGCATTTCTAGTCTTTGCTTCCTCCTGTTGATCTATTGCTATCCGTGTTGCGATGCTTTAGTTTCCGTGCACCCTTTATATTCCTTGCAGCCTCTATATTGCCTTGGACACATCCTATTGCCCGTTGTTTGATAGATAGTCGGCCTTGCGAGTCGTAGTTGCTTGCTTATGTGCTGCCTCACGTCGTTGTCGTTCCACCGTTGACGGCAAGTTGGCACATGATAAATGGTGGAGATGCTTAATGGTTGAGATGATCATGAGTTTAAATGCAACTATTAAAATGCTGGGAATAGATATAACTAATGCAAAGGCATCGGTGGGCAATAGATGTTATTTGGTTTTTCCACGCTCACTTGTGTCCCGTAGGACCCCGAGTACTTGATACCTGTTCCTTGACTATTTGCACTATCCACATCCGGGAGAGTCTATGAATCCCCCTTAGCCAGAGCTTGATTCATTTCTTATTTCTTGGGGCAACAAAGTAGTTTGGGGCTTTATTACTATCCTGTACTTATGCCATGCTTTACTGCTTTATTTACGATTGTGCGTGGAGCACCTATACTGTTTTGGAACGTGGAATGTTTTCGCGGTATCGACAAGCCCAGTCACACTTTCGGGTTCCCAGTCGTTTACAGCCATTGTCACAAAGCCTGGGTCCGTCTCGGAGCCGGCCAACTTCGTTGCGGGTAGCTTAGTGGGGTGGCCCCCTGAAATATTTTATGAATCCTGTGATTGCTTTGTCGTGAAAGCCTCGTTGGGTTCTGATTTGGTTTTTTCGAGGTTGATCGTGTGTGTGTTGCTATTTGTGCACCCCTGCAGGGTAAATCTTTCTGAAAGCCGTGTCCGCGGTTATGGATGACTTGGAGCACAGTATCTCGATCATAGACAAGCATAACTAAAGTAGTGCTATAAATATGACTTAATATGTGACTAGTAATCAGCTTCACTGCAATGGAATGGATAATAAAAGTGCCAACAACTGCTGGGTTGGGATGGAACATGCTAATTGTATCTGACTAGTAAGTATTGCAACTACAACTGAATGGTTAACTAAAACTGCCCACTACTTATGCTATCAGGATGACTTATGCTAGCTATATCTGACTAGTAAGTGCTTCAACTATAATGGAATGAATAAAACTGCCAACTGTGTGAGTTCCTCGGTTTGACTTCCTCGTTTGGTCTCGAGGGGAAATGCCAGGATGGGTATCATTGGTGTTAGTATCAGGTGGTTTCGAATAGGTCTTTCTTATCCCTCTCTAATAGCCGACATTTGAATCGAGTCTCTATAGATTGTTTAGTGCATCTGCGCTTGATCCACCATACCTATGTGGCGAGCCAATTCTAGCCTCGTGTCTTGGCCTCGATCTTGATGCTCCTCTTTTTCCTTTGCCCTTTGTAGGCACCCCTTTTGTTTTTGCAGGTATAAGTTCGACGTCGTTAGCAGGGTTACCCTTCCGGCTTGGCCTGGGCAGGGTTATGGACGCCATTGGTTATTCTTCAGGGCTCTTAGTCCCATTTGCATCTTGTCCGTACTCAGACGCTATATCGTTTTCAAGGTCATTTGGATCTTTGTATTGTATATCTGTATTCTTGACTCGTTGAGTCGTTATTGTATATATATCTGTTCTGTGGGTCCCATCGAGGACTGTTGTGTAATGGTATTACTTCTTTTTCCACCCGCACGAAAGTGCCTGGTGGGCGTCCTTGAATCGTTTCTATGCGGGTTTGGTGGAAAGGGCTAAAACTTGCATAAGGCCGATTTGAGGGTGTTACAGAGTGGTATAAGAGCTCAGCAGTTGCGATACCCCACAAGTCTAGCCTGTAGGATAACCTAGCTAACGGCCAAAGTAGAGTGTCAAAACTATTTTGCACAATCGGTTGGATAGATCTGATTAGGTCTGCTTTTACTCCTTACCCTCTGCTATTCTCCTCTTACCTCTGCGTATTTTGGATCTGTTCTCTTCCCTTCTTCTAGTCTAGGAATTCTCGTGGTTGGGTTTCCGCCGTACCTTCAGGATTTCGCTTCCTTCTTTGGTAACGGTGCTTCTACATCCGGTCTTCGTGCTATCTGAGGAATCCTTCATTTGTTGGACTTCTCTCTGTTCCTTGTTGTTCCTACCGGTGTTTCCCGACGCGACGACATCATCTACACAAGATCCGATACAGAGTCTGCATCACTCTTTTGTTTCGAACCTCGATTGTCGAGATCTTTAGTCTGATTCCGAGAATCGTTGCACGCTTTTCTACTGATTGTGCGGAGTAATAGTTTGGGTGCGTGATGGATTGGCCCCCATGCCGACTACTCACTCTATTTGCTCGTGTACATTGAAGTGGATGAGAATGCATCGGTTCTCTCTTTCTATCGAAGTTAGAGGTGGCTTTATTTGTGGATACCTTTACCTTCGTCCTTTGTTTCCCGGAGTGTTCTCTCGACGATCACAGACAACGACCTCTTGTTAGTGTTGTCGCGAGCATCTACATGAAGCGAGAAGATTCAGATCGTTGACCTTCTTTCGGTACCATGAGGCGGATCTTGAGGGCGAGATCCCTTGTTAGTGGTGTCGAATTGTGGCATCCCGCTAAAACCACTATTAGAAAATCGCTGTGTTTTTGTGCATTGCATCATCATGACTGCATGCTCATGTCATCATGCCATATTGCATTTGAGCATCGTCATGTCATCATGCATCTTTTTGCCAAAAACTATTTTATAAAAGCCTATGTTTGTTTTCTCAATATCCCCTTCTTATTTTCAAATGATAAAACCTGGTCCTTCCGGATATTTTTTATTTGCCTAGAAACTATTTGCAAAAGTCTCTTAAAAGAAAAACTAAATAAAATAAAACTTTTTTCTACCAGGGAGGCATCCCAGCCGTTTAGGCCAGGCCACCTACTACCCGGCAGGCCCGGCCCAAGCCCACCACCACCTAATCCTAAAACAACAGAAACCCTAACCCTAGCTATCCCTGCCGCCACACCACTCCACACTCACACGCCCCGCCGCTACCAACTTGACGCACCCACCCTGCGACAGAGCCGCCCTGGCCCCACCGTGTCTCACGCCGCACGCCCAGCCCCGCACTACCCTGCCATGTGCATGTGCAGCCACCCCGGTCGCCCAGCCTCGATCCCCAACCCGCGCGGTCAACCACTGCCAGGTCGATCCCCAGATCCCACAGCGCCCTCCCTGTCCCGCACGCGACCACGCCATGTGGCCCCACCCCACGACCCGCTCTCTGTCTCCCCTTCCCCGTGATCCCCATCCCCGACGCGAACCCTCCTCTGTCCTCTTCGCCTCGGACACTCCTCGCAAACGCCGCATCCTCTCTGCTGGTCCTCGGCCTGGCCCTCCTCTTCGGTGTCCTGCCCCACCTCGCCTCCCTGGGTCATGACGTGGCCGCCGTCTGCTCCCTCTCTTCGGGTCCCTGCTCCGTGGTAAGCTCGTCGTCGCCCTGAACCCTGCCGTCCTTCGCTCGTCTCTGTGGTCGCTGGTCCCGAGCTTCCTCACTGTCCATGGATGCGTCCGCGACCCCGCCGTCCCCTGCATCTCGAGCCCTCACTCCACCTCCGTCGCTGCCTCCCAGCCAAGCTCCTCCCTTGGCACCCTGCTCCTCCCCGCCAGTGATGTGGCCCTAGGCCCCCGTCTCCAGCACCGGCCGCGCCCCTGCGAGCCCGTCACGGACGCCACCACCTCGCCTGGTCACGTTGTTCCTCCGCCCCCCTCAGCCGCCCGCCCACCCCCTCTGCAGGTTGCCGTCGACGCTGCTGCGCTTCACCCTGCACCGGCCTCTCCTTCCTCCCTCTGCCCCAGGCCACCCGCGACCCTCTCTGGCCTCCGTGCCCTCGTGGCCCTCCTGCGAGTTCTGCATCGCCTACAACCGCCGTCTATGTGCCAGCCCTGCACGGTTCGACCCGCGCGCCGCCAAGGCCTCCCATCGGTCGTGCCCGCTCCGTCGGTGAAAAGTGGTGACGGTGGTGTAAACGTGTTTGGGGTTGCATCGTGTCCAGATTTGCTGATGTTGTTACTGTGAGAAGGAGAGGTGATGTTGACTCGGTTGTTTGAGACCCTCCCGATGGACAAGGTTGACCGGATTTTTCGACAAGATCTTCGCGACAAACATGACGTGACCCGAAACCGCGTGATACTGCTCGATGCCGCTGATGGAACCTTGTATGGCTATTTGAAGAATTGTATCGGGACATCGACCACATGAAGATCTTCCCAGCAGAATGCCATGATCTTCTACATGGATAGACAAGACCTCCTTCATGGACCCTGAAGACCGAACCTCGGCGCGTGAAGTTCTCCTTCCCGGATTCAGGGACCCCGACCCCGGATCCGAAGACCGAACCCCGAACCCTCTGGGAACACCAAGATCGTCGATCCAATGTGTGACCACTATCCGAGACCCCTATATTTTATAATATATGACATATACTTGTTGCATATAAATCGTCATGCTTGCATACATGTTTATTTGTTTGGGGTTACTTTGTCGATTCACCTAATAATTAAATATGGAGACTATATGCGGGCTATTCTACTCTTATATTGGCTCCATTTAAATTTGTGTAGCGAACCGATGCCATGTTTTGTCTTGTTAATGTAACATTTAAATTGCGGGGTAGCTAAACAACATGAACCATCTAATTAATTGTCGGGACACCGGTTCTGCTTAATACTGCCAAATTGCACCGCATATGTATTCATATCATAATCATGCCAGATTTTCTGCCATAGTATTAAATATTGCATCCGGTGTTTCTTCTAGTGTTTGCTTCTTCGTGGACTAGGCCGATGAGTTGATGCGAGTGTCGACCCGATCTCCGATGTATCTTTGGCAATGTTTCCCAGGCGAGCATTCTCCCCCTTTCTACCTATTTCACATTTATAGTCTTTACTTCCTCCTGTTGATCTATTGCTATCCGTGTTGCGATGCTTTAGTTTTCGTGCACCCTTTATATTCCTTGCAGTCTCTATATTGACTTGGACACATCTTATTGCCTGTTGTTTGATAGATAGTCGGCCTTGCGAGTTGTAGTTGCTTGCTTATGTGCTGCCTCGCGTCGTTGTCGTTCCACCGTTGACGGCAAGTTGGCACATGATAAATGGTGGAGATGCTTAATGGTGGAGATGATCATGACTTTAAATGCAACTGTTAAAATGCTGGGAATAGATATAACTAATGCAGAGGCATCGGTGGGCAATAGATGTTATTTGGTTTTTCCACGCTCACTTGTGTCCCGTAGGACCACGAGTACTTGATACCTGTTACTTGACTAATTGCACTATCCACATCCGGGAGAGTCTATGAATCCCCCTTAGCCAGAGCTTGATTCATTTCTTATTTCTTGGGGCCACAAAGTAGTTTGGGGCTTTATTACTATCCTGTACTTATGCCATGCTTTACTGCTTTATTTACGATTGTGCGTGGAGCACCTATACTGTTTTGGAACGTGGAATGTTTTCGCGGTATCGACAAGCCCAGTCACACTTTCGGGTTCCTAGTCGTTTACAGCCATTGTCACAAAGCCTGGGTCCGTCTCGGAGCCGGCCAACTTCGTTGCGGGTAGCTTAGTGGGGTGGCCCCCTGAAATATTTTATGAATCCTGTGATCGCTTTGTCGTGAAAGCCTCGTTGGGTTCTGATTTGGTTTTTCCGAGGTTGATCGTGTGTGTTGCTATTTGTGCACCCCTGCAGGGTAAATCTTTTTGAAAGCCGTGTCCGCGGTTATGGACGACTTGGAGCACAGTATCTCGATCATAGACAAGCATAACTAAAGTAGTGCTATAAATATGACTTAATATGTGACTAGTAATCAGCTTCACTACAATGGAATGGATAATAAAAGTGCCAACAACTGCTGGGTTGGGATGGCACATGCTAATTGTATCTGACTAGTAAGTATTGCAACTACAACTGAATGGTTAACTAAAACTGCCCACTACTTATGCTATCAGGATGACTTATGCTATCTATATCTGACTAGTAAGTGCTTCAACTATAATGGAATGAATAAAACTGCCAACTGTGTGAGTTCCTCGGTTTGACTTCCTCGTTTGGTCTCGAGGGGAAATGCCAGGATGGGTATGATTGGTGTTAGTATCAGGTGGTTTCGAATAGGTCTTTCTTATCCCTCTCTAATAGCCGACAGTTGAATCGAGTCTCTATAGATTGTTTAGTGCATGCTACACTGCCGCTTCAGTCCACCATACCTATGTAGGCGAGAGCCGCCGAATTCTAGCCTCGCCGTGTATTGGCCTCAGTACTGACGCTCCTCCTTTTACTTTGCCCTTTGTAGGCACCCCTTTTGTTTTAGCAGTTATAAGTTCGACATCATTAGCAGGGTTACCCTTCCGGCTTGGCCTAGGCAGGGTTATGGACGCCATTGGTTATTCTTCAGGGCTCTTAGCCCCATTTGCATCTTGTCCGTACTGGGACGCTATATCATTTTCAAGGTGATTTGGATCTTTGTATTGTATATCTGTATTCTTGACTCGTTGAGTCGCTGTTGTATATATATCTGTTCTGTGGGTCCCATCGAGGACTATTGTGTAATGGTATTACTTCTTTTTCCACCCGCACGAAAGTGCCTGGTGGGCGTCCTTGAATCGTTTCTATGCGGGTTTGGCGGAAAGGGCTAAAAATTGCATAGGGCCGATTCGAGGGTGTTATAGAGTGGTATCAGAGCTCAGCAGTTACGATACCCCACTGGTCCAGCCTGTAAGATAACCTAACTAACGGCCGAAGTAGAGTGTCAAAACTATTTTTGGAAAATCGGTTGGATAGGTCTGATTAGGTCTGCTTTTACTCCTTACCCCTCTGTTGTTCGCCTCTTACCTCCGCGTGTTTTGATTATACTCTCTTATCTTTTCTTCGAGTCCAGGATTTCTCGTGCTTGGGTTCCGTCGTACCTTCAGGGTTTCGCTTCCTCCTTTGGCAACGGTGTTTCTACCTCTGGATTTCATGCTATCTGAATGATCCTTTATCTGTGGTACCATCGTTTGTTCCTTGTTTGTGCCTTCCGGTGTTTTCCGACACGACGACATCATCTATGCCAGATCCGATGGAGAGTCTGCATCACTCTTCTGTTCCCGAACCTCGATTGTCGAGATCTTCAGTCTGATTCCGACAGTTGGTTGCATAATTCTCCTATTCATGTGCAGAGTAATGCTTTGGGTGCACGATGAACTGATCACCATCCGACTACTCTTATCATTCGCTCTTGTACATCGAATCGGTGGATCCAGCAATTTTACTCCGTCCACGGAAGTTAGAGGTGGCTTTATTTGTAGATACCTTTACCTTCTTCCTTGGTTTATCCGGAGTGTTCTTTCGACGGATGTGAGAAGCGACCTTGTTAGTGGTGTCGCGAGGATCTACACAAAGCGAGAAGAATCAGCTCGTCGGCCTTCTTCCCCGTACCATGAGGCGGATCTCGAGGGCGAGATCCCTTGTTAGTGGTGTCGAATTGTGGCGCCCCGCTAAAACCACTACTAGAAAATCGCTGTGTTTTTGTGCATTGCATCATCATGACCGCATGCTCATGTCATCATGCCACATTGCATTTGAGCATCGTCATCATCATGCATGGTTTTGCCTAAAACTATTTTCCAAAAGCCTATCTTTTTTTTCTAAATACCCCCTCTCTATTTCAAACATAAAACCCTCGGTCCGTCCGGATCATTTATTTGTCTAAACTATTTTTACAAAATAATATTTCAAAATAAATAAGAGAAAACTATTGTATAAAGTGTTTTACCGGGGAGGCAGCCCGGCCCGTAGGCCAGACCACCTACTACCTGGGCAGGCCTGGCCTAGTCTAGATCAACCAAACCCTAGACTAAATCTACCCTAACCCAACCACCCAGCCACAACACCACGCCACACCGACCGAACCACACCCTCCCTGTACACTCATGTAGCACGCAGCATTTCGACACCAACCGCCCCACCCCCTCCCAGTCTCCACTGCGACCACCTCCTTCCCGGGCCCCACCTCAGATCCCTCGCCACAGGCGCTTTTTCCCCACTGCCGCGCTCCTGCCGTCCGACAATCACAAGCGCCCTCCCGCCGCACGGGCCCCACCACGCGAGGACTCCGCCTCGAGTCGCACGCTCCCCTCGCCCCGCACGCTCCTATCGCTCGTGCAGGAACCCGGCCCCACCCCGAAATTCCCCACCTACCCCCGCTCGACCCCATCTCTCCCTCTCCTCGACGTTGCCTTCCTCGTCCGGATCTTGGTGTCGACCTTCCACGCACGCCACTGCCGCGCGCCTTGGATCGCCGCCATGCTCAGCTCCCTCCTATCCGTGGCCATGACCGTCACTACTTCCACGCCGCCGCCGCTTGCTCTCTGCGCATGGCGCCCTTGGCCTCGTTTTCCCTCGCCCGGCGCTGCGCCCATCTGCCATGCAGCCCGGCCCGCCTGCCGCTCGCTTCGCCGCGCTAAGCCCGACCCCGAGCGTCGCCGACCCCTCTCGCATCAAGCCTCGGCCTCCTCGCCACCGTCGTCGACCGTCGGCCATCCGCATGCTCCATCGCGGCCGCGGGCTCCTTCCCGAGGCGGAGCCCCATCGCGAGTTCATCGTCGCCCCTCGCAAGATCAGCCACCGTCGGCCGGCATGCCATATCGTCCCGTGTGCCGCACGCCGCACAAGTACAGGTCGTCTTTGTCCTCTACCTCCTACCACCGTCGACCGGTCCTCTTCAAGGAGCCTGCCCCACCTCTGTTCTGCGACCGCCGCCTTCCGTCGTGGTCGCCCCTAAAATAATGCACCTTGCATGTTGTTTTCTGTCTCTGCCTTGTGGTCAACGCCTGGGCTCCTAGAAGGTGTTTGAGGAAATGTCTATACAGGACTCGTTCACTCACAGCATTTTATCCTTGTGTCTTGCACCCGTGTTTTGATAGTGTGTTGTACCGATGATGATGCGCCATGCGTGGTGTGGCATGGACAACGACCGTGTGAAGTTAGGTGGAACCACCTAAAGAGTACCAAAACCTCGCCAAGATCTTCTCCCCGGAATCGCCATGACCTCCATCACGGATACCGAAGACCACCAAGCTCTCCGACCCGGTATCCGAAGACACCGAGACGATCCGCAGCCCCCACAAGGATATCGTGTCGCTGCCGAGATCTTCTTCATGGAGACTGGAGACCCTGAACCCCGGAGTCCGAAGACCGAACCCGAACCCCTCGGTGAACCCCAAGATCGCCGATACCCTAATGTGTGACCCCTATCCGAGACCCCCCTTATTCTTATAAAATATGACATTCATCTATTAGATATTAAATTGTTCACACATGCATACATATTTCGTGGGTCCGGGTTATTTTATCGATTCACCAAATAAATAAGTATGGAGACTATATGCAGGATTTTCTAGTCTCATATTGTCCCCATTTAAATTTGTGTAGCGAACCAATGCCATGTTTTTGCCTTGTTAATACAACATTTAAATTGTGGGGTATCTAAATAACTTGAACCTTATAATTAATTGTCGGGACGCCGGTACCGCTTAATTTTGACTAATTGCACCGCATCTGCATCATATCATAAGCATGCCGGATCTTCTGCCGTAGTATTAAATAGTGCATCCGGTGTTTCTTTTAGTGTTTGCTTCTTCGCGGACTAGGCCGATGAGTGGATGCGAGTATCGACAAGTTCTCCGGATATGATCCTTCGGCAGTGTTTCCCAGGCGAGCATCTTCCCCTTTCTACCTATTTTGCATTTATAGTCTTTATTTCCTCCTGTTGATCTATTGCTATCCGTGTCGTGATGCTTTAGTTTCCGTACACCAGTTATACCCCATTGGTCCAGCCTGTAGGATAACCTAGCTAACGGATGATCTAGAGTGTCAAAACTATTTTGCAAAATCGGTTGGATAGATCTGATTAGGTCTGTTTTACTCCTTACCCCTCTGCTGTTCTCCTCTTACCTCTGCGTGTTTTGAATCTGCTCTCTTATCTTTTCTTCGAGTCCATGAATTCTCGTGGTTTGGTTTCCGTCGTACCTTCAGGGTTTCACTTCCTCCTTTGGTAACGGTGCTTCTACATCCGGGCTACATGTTATCTGAGTGATCCTTTATCTGTGGTACCATTCTTTGCTCCTTGTTTGTGCCCTTCGGTGTTTTCCGACGCGACGACATCCTCTACACCAGATCCGATGCAGAGTCTGCATCACTCCTTTGTTCCGAACCTTGATTATCGAGATCTTTAGTCTGATTCCAAGAATGGTTGCACGCTTTTCCACCGAATGTGCGGAGTAATAGTTAGGGTGCGTGATGGATTGGCCCCCATGCCGACTACTCAATCTATTTGCTCTCGTACATTGAAGTGGGTTAGAATGCATCGTTTCTCTCCTTATATTGAAGTTAGGGGTGGCTTATTTGTGGATACCTTTACCTTCGTCCTTTGTTTCCGGAGTGTTCTCTCGACGATCATGGACAACGACCCCTTGTTGGTGGTGTCGCCGATGGAGCAACAATCTTGTTAGTGGTGTCGCGAGGATCTACACAAATCGAGAAGATTCAGATCGCCGACCTTCTTCCCAGTACCACGAGGCGGATCTTGAGGGCGAGATCCCTTGTTAGTGGTGTCGAATTGTGGCATCCCGCTAAAACCACTACTAGAAAATTGCTGTGTTTTTGTGCATTGCATCATCATGACCGCATGCTCATGTCATCATGCCACATTGTATTTGAGCATCGTCATCATTATGCATGTGTTTGTACAAAACTATTTTCGAAAAGTCTATTTTTGTTTTCTAAATACCCCGTCTTCAATTTCAAATAAAAAACCCGGATCTCCGGATTATTTTGTTTTGTCTACCAACGGATTTCAAAAGCCCCGTTTTAAGCAAATAAAATAATTATATTATTTTTGTTAGGGGGCAGCCGAACCGGGCCGAACCGACCCAACCGGCCACCCCCAAAATTTACCAAAACCAGATCCTAGTCTAACCCTATCCATCCTCCACCCTCCACCTCACCAAGTCCAATCACAGCTCGACACCTCACCGCACCCCTCCACCTAATCACCCCCACACACACACCACGGCGCCTGCCACCTCACACCCAGCGCCACGCCTCCAACCAGCCCATCCTCCTGCCTCTTGCACGCTCCCCCACACCACCTGGTCGCCGCATGGCCCACACATCGCCACCAACCATCGCCCCTCACCGACCGCTCGCTCTCACTGACCCCGCTCCCCACCATTCCTCCCCGACCACCTCGCGAACCGCGCCTGCGTGGCTCCATCCCGCGTGCGCCCAGCCACCACGCGCCAATCCCGGCGCCGCTTCTCCCGCACATCTCCCGCTCGCTCCCGTCCACATCCACGCACGCCTCCACCACCTTTTCCCCGCCTGTCCCTCTGTTCTGTGGCCCACCACCGTCGCCCACATCCCGCGCCTCCTTCCCGTTCTCGCCCACCAACCCCTGCTCCTCTCTCTCTTACCGACCCTGTTCCGGCGTCCTCCCTGCGTGCCTCGGCCGGGATCCCTCTCCCTGCCGCCGCCTCACGAGGCCTCCTCGCCGCCCTCTCCTCCCGCAGCTCCCTACCCCGCCATCGGGGCCTCACCTCGCCATCGCCACCGCGACCCGTGCAGGCCCAGCTCCCCTCCGGCCGGCCTCTACCTCCTTCCTCGCCTTGGCCGCCTCCAACCTCGCTCACGAGCTCCTCCCCAGGCAGAGATGCCGCCGCCCCCTCGGACCCCGCGCCTCTTCCTCGCCGCTGCCGGACTCGACCTCGACCGCTGCCCTCGTGTCTTCGGCTGCAGGCTCGCAGGTCCCCGTCTCACCGTCTTCCACGGCCTCCTCTGCGCCACCACCTTGTTAGAATGCTACTCCTCTACAAGATCGCATCCACCTGTGCCGTCGACCGGTTCCCTGCGAGCACCGGCGCATCACTAGAGCCTTGTCCCCGCCGCCCTCTGCCCGGGTTCATCGCCTCGCCATCTAGGCGTGCGTGTCCTCGCCAGAGCCGAGCTCCTCACCGAGCCGCCTCGGCCTCCACCTTCCGGACAACGCCTCGCTGATGTCCGCCCCGAGCGCCTGCATCTCGCCACTTCGTGCTCTGCACTGCACCACCCCGAGCACGTCCTCGATTCCTGGCATCCTCCAGCTCACCTCCAACGCTCTCCGGCCCCGCACGCGTGTATAGCCTCGTCCCGACCATGACCGTTCTGTCAGTAAGAAGTGGTGAAGTTGACTCAGTGGTTTGAGACCCTCGCGATGGAAAGATTGACGAGATCTTCGACAAGATTTCGGTACCCACGAGGAGTCGAGAGAACCATGTCGAGAACCCACGGTACGCGAAGACCACGCCGGTACCGGAACCAAGTACACCTTCGATAATTGAAGCCAACAACCTCCAAGATCTCCGACACGGCACGCAATGTTCTCCTTCATGGATCGCAAGACCGTTCCCAGAGCCGACGACCCGACCCAAGATCCGAAGACCGAACCCGCCGCCACGCCAAGTTCTCCTTTCCGGATTCCAAGTTCTTCTACACGGATGTGACAAGTTCTCCTACACGGACGTCAAGTTCCCCGGGACGAACCCGAAGACCGATCCCGGAGTGCGAGACCGAACCCGAACACTCTTCAAAGCCAAGATCTTCGACCCTCGATGTGTGACCCCTATCCGAGCCCTATTTTTATAAATGATATATACTTGATGCATTAAATCATTCATCTCGCATTCATATCATCGTGGTTTGGGGGTATTTAGGCGATTCACCTCAGGATTAAATATGGAGCCTATATGCGGGATATCTTTGTCTTATTCCGGACTGCATTTAAATTTGTGTAGCGAACCGATGCCCTGTTTCGCCTTGTTAATCCAACATTTAATTTGCGGGGTAGTTAAACAACTTGAACCATATAATTATTTGTCGGGACCCCGGTTTCACTTAATATTGCCTAATTGCACCGCATCTGCATCATATCATAATCATGCCAGATCTTTTGCCGTAGTATTAAATATTGCATCCGGTGTTTCTTCTAGTGTTTGCTTCTTCGCGGATTAGGCCGATGAGTTGATGCGAGTATCGACAAGTTCTCCGGATATGAACCTTCGGCTATGTTTTCCCAGGCGAGCATCTCTCCCCCTTCTTCCTATTTTGCATTTATAGTCTTTATTTTCCTCCTGTTGATCTATTGCTATCCGTGTCGTGATGCTTTAGTTTCCGTGCACCAGTTATATCCCGTGCAGCCTCTATATTGCCTTGGACACCTCCTATTACCTGTGTTTGGTAGATAGCTGGCCTTGCGAGTCATAGTTGCTTGCTCAGGTGCGATCTCGTGTTGTCAAGTACCACAGTTGTTGGAATGCTGGCAGATGTTTGCGGTGGAGTTGATCATGACCTTAAATACAACTAATAAATTGCTGGGACAACTAATGAAAGAGGCACCGGTGGGCAATATATGCTATTTGGTTTTTCTGCCCACTTGTGTCCCGTAGGCCCCGAGTACTTGATACCTGTTCCTTGACTATTCGCACTATCCACATACGGGAGAGTCTATGAATCCCCCTTAGCCAGAGCTTGATTCATTTCTTATTTCTTGGGGCCACAAACTAGTTTGGGGTTTTATTACTATCCTATACTTATGCCATGCTTTACTTACGATTGTGCGTGGAGCACCTGTACTGTTTTGGAATGTGGAATGTTTTCGCGGTATCGACAAGCCCAGTCACACTTTCGAGTTCCTAGTCGTTTACAACCATTGTCACAAACCCTGGGTCCGTTCCGGAGCCGGCTAACTCCGTTGCGGGTAGCTTAGTGGGGTGGCCCCCTGAAATATTTATGAATCCTGTGATTTCTTTGTCGTGAAAGCCTCGTTGGGTTTTGAGTTGGTTTTTCCGAGGTTGATCGAGTGTGTGTTGCTATTTGTGCACCCCTGCAGGGTAAAACTTTCTGAAAGTCGTGTCCGCGGTTATGGACGACTTGGAGCACAGTATCTTGATCATAGACAAGCATAACTAAAGTAGTGCTATAAATTTGACTTAATATGTGACTAGTGATCAGATTCAAATACAACAGAATGTAAATTAAAAATGCCAACAACTGGTGGATCTGTGGTGATCTGTGTCATACTATACCTGCCTAGTAAGTATTGCAACTCCAATGGAATGTGATAAAAGTGCCAACAACTGCTGGGTTTTGGGATTCCTCAGGACAATTATATCTGACTAGTAAATGTTCCAATTACCACGAAGTGGTTAATTAAAATTGCCCACTACTTATGTTTCAGGATGACTCATGTTATCTATATCTGATTAGTAAGTGCTGCAACTATAATGGAATGAATAAAACTGCCAACTGTGTGAGTTCCTCGGTTTGACTTCCTCGTTTGGTCTCGAGGGGGAATACCAGGATGGGTATGAATGGTGTTAGTATCAGGTGGTACCGAATAGGTCTTTCTTATCTCTCTCTAATAGCCGACAGTTAATCGAGTCTCTATAGGTTGATTAGTGCTGCTGTGCTGCCGCTTCAGTCCACCATACCTATGTATTTTCTAATAGTGGTTTTAGCGGGATGCTGCATTTCCTTACTCCTACTGGTTCGATTAAACCTTGGTTTCATAACTGAGGGAAACTTGTTGATGTGCTCATCATACCTTCCTCTTGGAGTTCCCAACGAGCTCTACATCAATACCGAGCCATCAGTGGTATCCAACAGTGTCATTTTTTTGGATGCTACTTGTTTGTATCTTTCCAAGAAAATTGGTTTTAACTTAAATCGGAGTTTCCAAGGTCAAGTTATTTTGTTTTGTGTTTTGGAGGTTTTACCGGTTCGTATCTTTTAGAGAGGTTAAACATTTTGTCTTGTGGTTTTCTCTCCGTGGTTGTACAATGATGTTCTTTGCATTATCTTGTAGAGCTTGTTGTCCTCTCCAAAACGAGTCCAGGATTATCGAAATTAGAGTCTGGATGCAAAAGTTATTGCCGTTTTCGTACCAAGTGTCTGGGAGTTGCGAAAATCCGGTAGTACCGGGAAAAAGTCCGTTAGTACTGTGCGTATATGACTAGAATGCGTTAGGAGACCCGGTAACCCTATGAATTCTGGTAGTACCAGGAAAAAGTCCGGTAGTACAAGGATTTCCTGGCAAAAGTGCGTTTGGGGTGACCCGGGAACCCCAGGGAATGTCCGCTAGTGTCGGGAAAGTCCGGTAGTACCGGAAAAAAGTCCGGTAGTACTAGGAATCGTGTTTTTGGGCTCCAACGGTTGGATTTTGGGGGGACCTATTTAAGGGTCCTTCTTTCCCAATGGTTCTCCAACTCTCCTTGCAAATTTTCTCCTCTATTGTTGACCTTCCCAAGCTTACTATCTCTCAATCCCTCTAATGATTCTTGCATCTTCTTGAGGAAAAAGAGAGAGGGGATCTAGATCTACATTTCCACCAATCAATCTCTCCTCTAAGTGAGGGAAACCCATTGGATCTAGATCTTGGAGACTTTTGTGGTTTTCCTCTTGTATTCTTCCTCTCTTATTCCCCCAATAGCTTTTGTAGCTTTGATGGAATTTGGGAGTGAAGGAATTGACATTGCATTAGGTGCACCGTTTTGAGTTCTCCTCGGAGGATTTGGTGGGTGAAATGAAGAAGCTTGTTACTCTTGGGTTTTTGGAACCCTAGACGGTGTAGTGGTCTTTGTGGTGAGTTCTTGGGGCCTCCAATTAAGTTGTCGAGTTCTCCCCAAGTTAGTGGCCTTTTGGGAGCCTCCAATTAAGTTGTGAAGATTGTCCCAATCTTGTACGTGTTTGGTGACTGCCCTCAAGTGTCTCATTGTGGATCGGGTGCTTGCCGTGTGGCGAGTGCTCGAGAGAATAGGGTGAGGCCTCTTGTGGCGCTGGTGGTCTTAGTACCACCCACCCCTCCAATAAAACATACACCCTTGTAGGGAGGAACTCGGTAAAACATTGTTGTCCCCGCGTGCCTCGGTCATCTCTATACCCGAGCCCTTTACTTATGCACCTTACATTGTGATAGCCTTCGTGCTTAAAGTAATCTATATTGCTATCACTTTGTTTCTTGTCTTGCTTAGCATAAGTTGTTGGTGCACATAGGTGAACCATAGTATATATAGGCTTTGTGTTTGACAAAAGAAGACACTAGTTTTATTCTGCCTTTGTTAAGCCCATCTAATAAAAAAATTTAACCGCATATTCACCTCCCTCTAGGCGGCATCCATGATCTTTCAGCTGGTCTTTGTGGAAGCAACACAACGCCAGAGTCTTTAACAATAGAGATAGACAACTTTCGGAGCAAGACTTGGTGACTACCATAGTTGAGGAGTTTATGCCCTGGGTTAGGGTCATGACAGGTGTTGGTGATCTCCTTGTGAGTAATCAGCCAAAGTGAGCGTGTGTGTGTGCATGGAGTCTCTGACAGACTTGTTCGCAAGTCCGCTCTGACTCACCACACAACGCACTCGCACACAACACTGGACACACAAAGGTAGTAAAGGATACGTGAAGCGGTTTGCTCTCGCGAGCGACGGGGTTGGCGAAAAGTCCTCCCGATCTCATCCAGCCAGGGGCGTTGGCCTTGGTCCCCTCTCCCTCCGCTTGCCGCTCTGGCGGTGACAGGAAGGAGGGGGACCTCATTCCTCCGTTCTGGCCTAGTAGTTAGAGTTAGGTTTTGTCTACTTTGGTACGTCGTTGGGGTGGTGGGAGCGGCGCCCGGGTGAATAAATCTGCCTCAACTCTACTCCCACATCGATGACGACCTTCGAGGCGGCGCCTCGGAGTTGATGGCAACGTGTGATGATCGGTCCTTCATATTGATAGCTTGGTCTTCTCGTCGTTCTTCAGATCTGAGAGAATACTTTCTCGGTGTGTCGCCGACGTTCGTTGTTATCTGCGCCGACGCTGGCGGTCGGGACGAGGTGGTTCTTCTGGAGCGAGGATATTGGTCCGGAGGTGGTGGATTTACCGTTCTTCTCCGACTTCATTGATGGGAGGCTGCGGATCTTGGTCCAGGACAACACGGGGACGTCCCCCGGTCGACGTGCCACAACATGTGCCTCGCTGCGTGTAGCAGGCATGTTCATCGACTCTCAAAGCCTCGTTGGTGATGGTGCGGTTTTGGATCTTGCAATGATGAAGGTTCGACGTCTCTCCTGATGTCCGTCTTGGCGGCACTAGAGTTGGGCGGCGGCGGCTGGCTATGGTGATTGTGGGAACACCCTAGAGATCGTTTGTATTTCTCGATTTCTTAGAATTTTATCTGCAAATTCAAGATAATCAATTTATCCCGGTTTGTCTTTTAGCTTCCAAAGTATGTTGTGTGATGCAATTGATTTTCTATTAATAAAATACGTGTGTTGCTTTAAAAAGTAATCCGCTCATACTCTTGTAAATATTTGCTCTGCCTTCTCATAAAGCTATGGCATGTCTAGGCTTGCTCATAAAGCTATTGGTGTTATGTGCGATTTTCTTGTAAGGCTACGGCATGCCTAGGCTTGCTAAAAAAAAATCTGCACGAGGTCAGCCACGCAAGTGGTCCTCATGTTGACGACCAATGCACTTAAGGCCTCGACGCCGGCCAGATTACCGAACGCCCCTGATCAATTTTACTCTTCCTTCCGGTTCCCGAATGCTGGACGTACGGACGACCTGTTACGGAACGAGTACTGCTATACGTACGATAAAACTCGTACGATTTTTTGTACGATGCGCAGATCGGGCCACACATATGTCTAGCAGAAGCAAAACAGTCCACTGGATGCACGTCGGACAGACATCAGACACGTTTGGATCGTACGCAAAGAGGTAGAGCTTACGGGATTGCGTGCATGTCCACTAACCCCACTCAATTCCCCACGCGCCCGAGATACACGGTTTGATCTCGAAACATAACTCCGCCTTAAAAAATTGGATAGATGTCACATCACTTGTTAAACGACCGATTGATCGATCAATGGCTTCCTCCCTTCGCCACTTCGCCCACTCCCCCGCCGGCGGCAGCACCACCGCCGCCTCGACACCCAGCTTGCTGCGCCGCTTCAGCCCCAATTTCTGCGCCTTCGCTGCCCTCCGACCGACCAGACCGGTCTCCCCGAGCAACAAGCACCCGATAGCCGCCGAGCAGGAGCACGAGCAGTACGCCGGCGCCGGCCCCGACGAGCAGGCATCGGTACCGACGACAGAGTTGCCAGAGCCCGCGGGGCCTCGGGCGCTGCGCGTGGGGATCATCGGGTTCGGCAACTTCGGGCAGTTCATCGCCAGGGGCATCCAGCGGCAGGGCCACGCCGTGCTGGCCACCTCCAGATCTGACTACTCCGCCTACTGCTCCGCCAACGGGATTCGCTTCTTCAGGTGACCGACCAGCCAACCTATCCTATCTCCCCGCCGATTGATTCGGGTGCAAAGCTGCTCACCGTGCTAAGAATAGGAGCCTGGAATCGCTGTGCGAGGAGCAGCCGGACGTGCTGCTGGTGTGCAGCTCCATCCTCTCCACCGAGGCTGTCGTCCGCGCCATCCCCTTCGGCAAGCTCCGCCCCGACACCATCGTGGCCGACGTGCTCTCCGTCAAGCAGTTCCCGCGCAACCTCCTCCTCGAGGTACATCAACACAAATCATGGTCACAGTTCTCAGTATCTACTGCTAAATGTACTCCACTACTAGTGTAGAAACTCTGAACTTTTGGGGCGGGGCTGATTTGGTGACAATCTTGAATGGAGGAGAGGACTATACTCCAGTACACCAACAAATCATTCCACTGAATGCGCAATAATTTTGTTGTTTCATTCCACTGAGTTTGGTGGCACTGCCAAAAGTACCACTGTAGATTGATTTGGTGATTGCTTGGTGGCACATTTTCAGATCCTACCGCCGGAATTCGGGATCGTCTGCACACACCCCATGTTCGGGCCGGAGAGCGGGAAGCACGGCTGGAACACGCTCCCCTTCGTCTACGACAAGGTTCGAATTGCGGAGGGAGGAGATCAGAAGGCCAAGTGCGAGCAGTTCTTGAGCATCTTTGAGCGGGAGGTAACTGGATTGGTCTACCGAGGGGGACTACTTCATTCAGGACTCTAGGAGAAGCAACTGACGGGAACATGTGGTAACTGTGGCTTGTAGGGATGTCGGATGGAGGAGATGTCATGTGCAGAGCATGATCGCCATGCTGCGGGAAGTCAGTTCATCACACACACCATTGGGAGGTGGATAGTTTTGCCAACAAATTGTGGTTTCTATGTGTTTGATTATACTCCTACATATGTTCTAGTCTAGTTAAAATCTTAACCCTTGTGTGATCAATGCAGGGTCTTGGCACAACTAAACCTCAAATCCACACCAATCAACACCAAGGGTTACAAGACCCTCCTGCAACTTGTAAGCGATGTTGAGTGAAAGACAACAAGAATTGATGCATTTTTTCGTTTTTCAGAGCTAATTAACTGATCATATTTACTCCCTTTTTTGCCTGCAACCCCACGCAGACTAAGAACACAGTGAGCGACAGTTTCGATCTATACTATGGGCTCTTCATGTACAATGTGAATGCCACAGAACAGGCAAGAACATTCATGCCGACACAGTGTCTTTTTCTGAAATTATGTACAGTATTACTTAAAGTTACAGAACCAATCTTGAAACCACATTGTCTAATGATGACTACATTATTGTCATGCATAGCATTGACTACTGCGAAACTTGTACCGCAATACTCTTCGCCAAGAGAATATGTGTAAAACTCTATGCTGAATTTCCAAAATATTATGTGCAGATAGAAAAATTGGACAGGGCATTTGAGCAGGTGAAGCAGATGCTGTATGGCAGGCTCCATGATATACTAAGAAAGCAGATTGTAGAGAGGGTCCCCGTCCCAGGTGCCCCTTCATTGAGACCAAGAGAAGCCCAGAACAGCTGTGCTGCGGCCAGAGAAGAGACAAACCATATATCTCAGGTTGCTGCTGTACATACATTTTCCCAAGTGGCTTTCAGCACAGCAAAATGTTAACGGGATTTACAGGGCGAGAAAGTTCATTCTGATGACCTAACATGTGAAGCGCTTTGGCTGGTCGATTGAGTGATGCTACAGCTATCGTGACATCATGATGCGATTATCGATAGTGTGGCCGTCATTACAGTAGTCCTCTAAATGTTGTATCTGAGTCTGCTCTAAAAGTTAAGTCTGTGTATCTTTCTCACTGTTGTAATGTTGTAAAAAGCTGTATGCATGCGATGCTTCTTAGTCATGTTTGTTTCTTGACTTTGTTGTAAAGATGCAAAAAAGTAGAGCTAAAGATGACAACATCAGAAGTCCGGATTGTGTGTGGTCGGGAATGCCGTATATCTACAGATCCCGATCCGTACAGGGGTAATAGTACTTGGTTTGGATATATACATGGATCGTATTTGTATGAGTTTAGGTGGGAGGGGGTAGTACTGGATCAAACATATGTGATGCTTTTGAGTCATTTCTGTTTCTTGACTCTGTTGTGAAGATTTAAAAGGCAGAGCTAAAGATGATAGTATCAGAAGTCCCCAACGTAATTCTAATTTTATCAAGACGTGTGTTTTATTTTCTTTGATTTTTTTTTGACCAAATGAGCTCTTCTGGTGGATTTCGTACGAAGAAACCACCTAGTTTTACTACTCCCTCGGATCTAAATTAATTGACTTGGATTTGTCTATATTTGATTGTATCTAGACATGATTTAGTATTAGATATATCCGTATCTTGACAAATTTGAGTCAAATAATTTGGGCCGGAGGGAGTACATCACCGACAAACAAAACAAACGAAAGCAAATAAAAGTAGCCCAACTCCAGCTACATCATTATAGACCAGCTAGTATCAAACTAGCGCAAGACAGGTAAAACCCAGAGTTCTTTGCACCGCATGCAAAAAACACACATGATCAGTTTATCAGACGCGCAGTTGTCGAAGTCCAGCCATGCGATCTCGAACCACCATCTTGATCATCTCCATGACATCTTCATGACTTCTTCGTCTTTTTTTTTTGGAAACGGGGGCAAAGCTTTGCCTCATCTAAAAAGGTGCCCAGTTTTTAAAAGGAGAAAACCAGACGAAAACCAACAACAACAATACACCAACAACAGGGTTGGCTTTTTTTGCAATATCGCCCATGAGTTCTGTTCAGATGCTCTGTATAAAACAATTCAAGCCCATGTTTGGAACAGCGATTTTATGCGAACTTCTGTAATTTGTTTTTAAATAAACGATGCAGCCATTTTTAGGGAAACATAAATGATACAGCTTTATAGTACTCCCTCCATCTCGAATAATATCGAATTAGATGTCGGGGATTTATCAAAATTCGTATATATCTATATGCTAAAACATGTCTAGCTACGTCTGAATCTAGAATTTTTTTCGATATTTAATTCGAGACAACGGGAGTACACTAGATCGAAGAAAATGGGGGGCAGCGGTGTGCTGGATGATGCGGAAAACCAAAAATAATGCCGCCTTCAAACAAAAATTCCACTTTCAGTATATTAGGCATAGCTTGTTGGGCCAGGTCCCTCCATATGGAGGTGTGTTGGTGATACATTACAAATGTATCTATAATTTTTGATATTCCATGTTTGGTTTTATCTACTTTTTTCTGTTTTGTTCACACTTTGGACTACTTTTCATATGATTTCTTGGAGTAACCTATTAACAAGAGCCACAGTGCCAGCTACCTGTTTTCTGCTGTTTTTGGTTTCAGGAAGTCAGAAAATGAATATTTTCAGAATTGGACGGGACAAAAGCCAAAGTTATTATTTTACCGGGGGACACTTGGAGCCAGAATACGAGACGGAGAAGGGCCAGAGGGCGGCCACACCACCTGGCCGCGCGGCCAGGCTTGGCCCACGCCAGGGGGTGGGGTGGCCAGCCCAGGCACCCCCTCGGCCTCTCCTTCCGCCTATATATTGCCTCTGATACGGAAACCCTAAGTACCCGATCAAAAATCCACGAAAGAGTCTGTAGCCACCGTCATCTCCATTCCTAGATCGCGAGGGATCTGAAGCTCTTCCCGGCACCCTACCGGAGAGGGGAATTCATCCTGGAGGCCTTCTTCATCATCATGCAAGCCTTCGGTGTGATGCGTGAGTAGTTCATCTCTGGACTACGGGTCCATGTAGTAGCTAGATGGCTGGTTCTTCTCCTTTGTGCTTTCATGTCTAGATCTTGTAAGCTCCGTTCATGATCAAGATCATCTATTTGTAATTCTGCATGTTGTGTTTGCGGGGATCCGATGGATATTGAAATGCTATTTCAGATTGATTATTGATTATATCATGTCTTTGTTATTTGTGATCTTGCATGCTTTCCGTTGTTAGTAGCTATCTTGGCCAAGTAGATGCTAGCAACTCCAAGAGTTAGTATTTATGCTCGATAGTGGGTTCATGCCTCCGTAACTGGGAAGTGACAGAAATCTCTAAGGTACTAGATGTGCTGTTGCTACTAGGGAGAAAACAACAATCCTTTGTTCATAGAACAATCATATTGTTTACTTTGCACGCAATTCATAATGCAATAATCTGTTGTTTGCAACTTAATACTGGAGGGGGGTCGGATGATAACCTGAAGGTGGATTATTAGTCATAGATGCAGTTGGATGGCGGTCTATGTATAATGTTGTAATGCCCAATCGAATCTCAAAGGAGTCAAGATGATTAGTATATGCTTGTATGCTTTCTTGATGTTTGTCAATTGCCTCGCTGTAATTTGTTCACCCAACATGATATCTATCTTAAGGAGAGCCACCTCTAGTGAACTATGGACCCTGATCCTTTCTTTTATATTCAATCTACAATCAAACTGTTTACTGCTTTGTGTTTACTTTCTGCAAAACTATTACTTCCTTCTATTCGATACGTTTAATTCTTTGTTTTCAGCAAAACCGGTGAGATTGACAACATCATCGCAAGTTGGGGACAAAGTTCTGTGGTTGTGTTGTGTAGGTCTCCACGTTGCTACTAGCACTGGTAGTGCACCCTACCAAGGCTCAACTAGCAACACCTTTGGGGTGTTTCCTTGCTCCTACTGGATTAATAACCTTGGTTTCGTACTGAGGGAAAACTTGCTGCTGTGCTCATCATACCTTCCTCTTGGGGTTCCCCAACGAGCTCGATATATTTTGGGCCATCAAGCATATTTTCTGGCGCCATTGCCGGGGAGTCAAGGACATCTTCACAAGGGGAGTCCCTCATAACCAATCTTTTTACTTTGTTATTTTTGTTTTGCTTAGTTTACTTTTGCTTTGTTTGCTTGTTTCTTTATCAAAAACACAAAAAAATAGTTTTACAAGTTTGCTTTCTTTATTGAAAACACACACAAAATTAGTTTCTATCTTAAGTTGCCATTATGTCTAGCCTTGCTCCAATCACTATGTCACCTAAGGAAATGATTTTCACTTTTAAACAAGGAATTGAGGAGAGCTTCAAGGAAGCTTGGTCTAGAATCTCTAATCTACATGAGAAAACTGAGCCTAAAATGACTCAAAGCTTATTCCTTAGCAGTTTTTACTTTGGAATTGCTCTTTGCTATAGATATGCTTTAGATGCTGTTGTGGGAGGAGATTTCCTCCAGTGCAATGAGGATGATGCCGTTAATGCTATAAAGAAATTGGTCTTTACTTACAACTTGCCTAGCAAAACTAATATTTCTTTCACAAACATATTTGCTAGATTGAACACTCTTGAGACCCGCACTACTAGTTTAAAGGATTGTTATAACACGCTTAGAGAGCATCATAATTATGTTCCAATAAATTCTGAACAATCAAAGTGGCTCAAATAATGAAACTTTTCAAGCTCTCGGTGATATCATGTCTGAATTTTGTCTTATACCCAAAGATATTTATGAATCTTTGAATCTTTGGGGGCTTACTGAAGGAGGAAAAGAAATATCTCTTGCTAATAATGCTACAATATTACCTATTGGAATAGCTGAAGGAGTGTTTACAAAGATCCTTGGGAAAATGATTTCTACTGATTATCTTGTTATTGAATGTGCAGGAAAAGGACAAATTACACTTGGAAGGTCCCTATTAGAACTCCTTGGAGCCATAATAGATGTGGGAAAGGGGACCATGCACCTTGCTTCTCCACCAAACAATCATATTTTCCCCAAGGTTAAGAATAAAAGTAAGAGAGGTAAGAGCAAGAAATTTGGTTTTAATGCTTCTTCATTTGAGAACACTTCATCCTTTTTCTTGCTTCTTATGCCTAATTTAAAGGCGTTAAAGAAAAGTACTTATTGGGAGATAATCCAAAAGTTTTAGATGAGTCTTGAAAGTTATTACTTTAGTAATAACCGCTCCTTATCCTTTTTATTTGCTTTTTGTGCCAAGAGTAACCTCTAATGAGAGAGAAGTAATGATTGGGAAAGTTGCTGTCCCGAAACAGATTTCCGTGCTTCACCGTAAAAATTCGTGTAAAATCTCTAAACGTCCTTTTAAGGCGTGAATTTTTGTGATTCTGCCCTAGTTTGTTATCTAACTTTAGTTAGTTCAACACTTTTTGATTTGATCAACATAAGGTCTTCGAAAAAATTCGTCTTTACCTGCTGGTCTGTTTTGACAGATTTCTGCCATTTTCTGCATTTGCTTCTTGTTGGTTCCCTTTTGAGTTCTTTTGGGGAATTGAGCTTTTTGAGGGAAGTGTTTCAGTAGCTTGTGTTTTAATGGAAGTTTTATTGGTGTCCTAAAGACCTATTATCTTGAGTGCACTAATGTTGCTAATAAAGATTGTGTGAAGTTTTGTATGAAGGAAAAATTTCAGGTGTATGGTGTTGGGTTCCGTAGCAGAAAACAAAAATTTTCTATCTACTCGAACACTAATACCAGGATCTATACTATGTAGACATAAGTAACGGAGAAGAATATAGTATTCATACCTTTGTAGACAGAGGCATGCCTTACACAGGAAGGCGTATATTGATGAAGACGAGCAGCACCCCAAGTGTGGTGCCTCCGAAGTTCGTCACATGTCCGGTGTAGGAGACGTCAACCGGACTCCGATCCAGCCGAGCAGCGGAAGAAGTAGATGCCAGATCGCCGATCACACGATGGTAGTGTGAAAGTGGAGAACTCAACCACGAGGTCCTCCCCAATATTACGAAGAAGTCCTCAGCGGATGAGAGAGAGAAATGAGAGGAATGGGTGATTCCAAAGGGGGAGGGAGACCCCTTTATATAGTGGGAGGGGGCACCACCCAGGGGCCAGGCGGTGTGGGACTAATCCCCACACCCGCCGGCCACCTAGGGGCAGGCGCCAGCCCTAGGTGGGCCCCATTGGGGCGGTCCACCGAGCCCAGGCCGGCTGCCCCCCACTCCCTAGGCGCCTTGCCCTATTGGGCCTCCCTTCGGGTAAGGCCCATTAGCAATATGGAGCCTTTAAAAAATATATATATATTTAATATTCTCCAATTAACATTCAAATACACATATTATATTATTTCTTCACTCCGGAACACCTTCCGGACCCCTTCCGATCTCCATCGGATGTTATCCGAAACTATTTTGGTTTCTCTCTCTCTCTACTTCTTTTACGATACCTCATCTACCCTAAGCGTCCCTACCCTTAAGCGTGACATCCTTCGGTTCGGAAACACTCCGGACATGATTGAGACTACTCTCACATTAATGATCAACAGAGGGACCTGGATGGCCATGTGGCCCCCGTGCGTTTCACGAATACAATCGCTCGAACCGTGAGATAGTCGTTCCCCATTCCCTTTGTCATTCGATACCTAATTCATCCGAGACTTGATCTTCGGTATCTCCATACCTTAGTTCGATCTCGTTACCGATGAACTTGTTTTCTCGTTCTCATGTCGTTGCATTCCGTGACCTAGTCACATGCTTGCAAGCTTCATCAATGCAACGTCACCGAGATGGCCACATGTATCTATCTGTTACATGGACTAGACAAATCCTGGTCTTGATATGTACTCCTCTACGCATCCCTTCAAAAAACCTGAGTGGCACCTTTTTGATCACCCTGTTAGGAGATGATTCTTGATAACCATCTAAGCTTCTTCCGGAATGGTGATTTGTATTACCTCACAGTCAAAGGATCAGGTTGTGAGGTTCTCTGTGTTTTATCATCAATGGTTAACTTTGTAACTAGATCTCATTAAGATATAACGGTCGGATGTTTGTCTATCATGTTATTCAACTAATAACATGACCTCATTGTTAGTTGGCATAAATGCCCATGATCTTGAAACACAGACCATCCTCATGACCAATGAGCTAGTTCACTAGAGGTAGCTAGAGATACGGTTTGTTTACATACCACACGTGTATTAACGGTTCGTATTAACATAGTTATAGCACAATATGAAACGTATTATGAACATATAGGAGATATATCAAATAATACACTTTATTATTTGCCTCTAGGGCATAACTCCTTTAGTCTCCCACTTGCACTAGAGTATAAACAAAACTAGTTTACAATAGGCAGGAACCTAACACCAATGGAATCTCGGTGTTGTTCGTGCTTTTCTAGATGGAGAGCTTTCGTCAAAGGATCTGCCACATTCAGTTCCATATCTACTTTGCAAATCTTGACTTCACCTTCGTCAACGTTCTGCCGGATGACGTGAAATCTAAGCTCGATGTGTTTGGCTGTGGAATGAGTTCTTGGTTCCCTTGCATTTGCAATAGCACCCGTGTTATCACAATAGATCGTCACGGGGCCTTACGCATTGGGAAAAACTCCCAATTCGATGACGAAATTCCTTAGCCAAACAACTTCATTTGTTGCATCAGCCGCAACAATATATTCAGACTCCATTGAAGATTGTGCCACCATCGGCTGCTTCTTGCTCTTCCAACTTACCGCCCCACCATTCACCAAGAAAACAAATCTTGTTTGAGACTTCGAGTCATCATGATCTGAATTCCATCTCGCATCTACGTAACCCGTTACGTTTAGAGCTTCATTATTTCCTCCATAGATTAGGAACATATCATTTGTTCTTCTTAGATACTTTAGGATATTTTTCATAGCTGTCCAGTGATCCGGTCCTAGATTACTCTGATATCGGCTCGTCAAACTAAGAGCCAATGCCACATCAGGTTGTGTACTTAGCATTGCATACATGATAGATCCTATGGCTGAAGCATAGGGGATGTAAGACATCTTCTCTCTATCATCGTCCATTACAGGACAATGAGTCATATTCATTTTGCAATTCTTCATCATAGGTGTAAAACCCCTCTTGGTGTTTTCCAATTTGAACCTCTTCAAAATCTTTTCTATGTAAGTACTCTGACTCAATACTATTAGGTGCCTTGAGCTATCTCTATAGATCTTGATTCCTAATATATATGCAGCTTCACCTAGATCCTTCATGGAAAATTGGTTGCTCAAATATGCTTTCACGCTTTTCATAAGATCCACATCGTTTCCCATGAGTAATATGTCATCCACATATACTACTAGAAAACAAGCGAGCTCCCACTCGCTTTCTTGTAAACATAGAACTCTTGTTGGTTTTGGACAAATCCAAAACTCTTGATTACTTGATCAAAATGTTGGTTCCAGCTCCGAGATGCTTGCTTCAATCTATAAATGGACCGTTGGAGCTTGCATACCTTTCCAGCATCCTAGGATCAACAAAACCTTCCGGTTGCATCATATACAACTCTTTATCAATGTGACCATTGAGGAATGCGGTCTTGACATCCATCTGCCAAATTTCATAGTCGAAATGTGCAACAATTGCTATTAAAATCTTGACATCCTTAAGCATCACTACGGGAGAGTAAGTCTCGTTGTAGTCAACTCCTTGAATTTGTCGAAACCCCTTTGCAACAATTCGAGCTTTGTGAATGGTCACGTTACCATTCGCATCTGTCTTCTTCTTAAAGATCCATTTATTTTCCACGGCCTTGTGGCCTTCTGGAAGATCCACCAAGGTCCAAACTTGGTTTTTATGCATGGATCCTATTTCGGATTTCATGGCTTCCAGCCATTTCTCGGAGTCAGCACTATCCATAGCCTCTTTGTAGTTTGCAGGTTCTTCCTATTCATCTAGGATGACAGACATTACAAGGCTACTGTACCAATCAGGAGTGGCACATACCCTTGTGGACCTGCGAACCTCAGGAGTCTCGATGTCATTGTTCTAATCATCATCAATGGGCTCTTCCTCCATGTTGGAGAGCGGTTTTGGAATAACTTCCGTTGCGCTACTCGGAATTTGGAGAGAAGGGTCAACAATTTCATCTAACTCAATTTTCCTTCCACTCACTCCTTTTGCAAGAAACTCTTTCTCGAGAAAGGTGCCGGTTCTTACGACAAACGTTTTGCCTTCGGCTTGGTTGTAGAAAGTATATCCAGCTGTTTCCCTTGGATATCCTACAAAGATACATTTTTCTGATTTGGATTCGAGTTTGTCAGGCCGCGGTTTCTTAACGTAAGCCTCACAACCCAAACTCTCAGAAATGACAACTTTGGCTTCTTTCCATACCATATCTCATATGGGGTTGTCTCCATGGATTTGGATGGTGCTCGGTTTAAAATAAAAGCGGCGGTTTCTAACGCGTATCCCCAAAAAGACATAGACAAATCAGTTAAAGACATCATGGACCGTACACTATCCAATAGGGTTCGGTTACGACGTTCCGACACACCATTACACTGTGGTGTTCCGGCTGGCGTAAGCTGTGGGATAATCCCACAGTCCTTCAAGTGCATGTTAAACTCATAACTCAAATACTCGCCTCCTCGATCCGATTGAAGGTGCTTGATTTTCTTGTTAAGTTGATTCTCTACCTCTTTCTGAAATTCCTTGAACTTTTCAAAGGTTTTAGATTTGTGATTCATCAAATTTAGATATATCCATATCTGCTTAAGTCGTCAGTAAAGATAACAAAGTAGCGATAACCATTGCGCGTTGAGACACTCATTGGTCCACATACATCCGTATGTATGATCCCAAGTAGGTCCACAGCTCTCTCCACTATTCCGGAGAATGGTGTCCTAGTCATCTTGCCCATGAGGCATGGCTCACATGTATCAAGGGATTCGAAATCCAATGATCCAAGAAGTACTTCTGAATGAAGCTTCTTCATGCGCTTTACGCCAATATGACCAAGACGGCAATGCCACATGAACATGGAATTATCGTCACTGTGCTTACAACGTTTAGCATCAACACTATGGATGTGTGTATCACAATCAAGATCAAGTAGGAATAAACCATCACATACAGGAGCATGAACATAGAAAACATCATTCATATAAATTGAACAACCATTTGTTCCTGATTTAAACGAATAACGGTCTTGCAACAAGCAAGACCCACTCACAATATTCATACTCAATGCGGGTACATAATAGCATTTATTCAAAACCAACAATAATCCTGACGGTAGACGGAGATGCAGGATGCCGACGGCCATCACTTCGACTCTCGAGCCATTGCCGACGCGCATCGTCACCTCGTCCTTCCTCGGGCGCCTCCTACTCTGCAGATCCTGCTAGGAGTTACAAATGTGAGCAATAGATCCAGTATCAAATACCCAGGTGTTACTCCTGGCGCTCGTAAGGAATACATCAATAACATGTATATCATATATACCTTTGTCCGTGATGGCTATCTTGCCAACTCGCTTGTCTTCAAGGTACTTGGGGCGATTCGTTTCGTGCCCATCCCTTTGCGCAAGAGAAGCACGGTGTCAGACTTAGGACCAGGCTTGGCAGTCTTTGAGGTGCTGGAAGCAAATCTGCCATCCCTCTTAGACTTCTTACCCTTGCCTTTCCCTTTTTGCCCCGGTTTCTTAAAGTTGGTGGTCTTGTTGACCATCAGCACCGTGTGCTCCTTCTTGATTTCAACCTCAGCAGTTTTGAGCATGGCGAACACCTCAACAAGGGTCTTAGTCATCCCTTGCATGTTGTAGTTCATCACAAAGCTCTTATAGCTAGGGGCAGCGAGTGCAGCACCCTATCTATAGCGAGCTCCTCTGGGATTTTGCAATCCAGGGCATTTAAACGCTTAATGTAGCCAGACATTTTGACTACGTGCTCACTAATGTTGTTGTGCTCTTCCATTTTAGCAGAGAAGAAGAGCTCGAAAGCATCATACCTCTATGCACGAGCCTGTGGAGCAAAGACAGCCTTGAGATCCTCAATGATCTCAAAAGCATTCATATTCTCAAAATGCTTTTGAAGCTCCGACTCCATGGCATAGAGCATTCCACTCTGGATGAGGGAGAAATCATCCGCCTTGGACTGCCAGACATTCTTTTCGTCCTAGGAGGCGGAATCTGCAGGCTTAGCCGAAAGCTCAGCCTGAAGGGTTTCGCAGCATAGTAAATCAAAATTTTCTACGGAAGCGAACAGAGGGAAAGCCAAGATCTAATCTAGGAGATGCAAACAACGAGAGAGATTGGATTAGATCTTCATACCCTTGAAGATTAAGACAGTGAACGTTCGTCGGAACGTGGGTGATGTAGTCGTACTCACTTCTCCTCCTCGCGATCCGATCTGATCTAGCACCACAAGTGGCGGTGCCTCCGTGAGATGCACACGTGCGGCACCTCGACGTCTCCTCCTTCCTCGGTCCAGCAAGTATGGTGGAGAGATGGATTGGATCTACAACACGACGGCGTGGTGTATATGGTGGAGAATTTCTGCAGGGGCTTCGCCACAAGCGGTCGGGAGGGAGAGGAAGGGCGGAGGCGGCTAGGGTTGGAGGGGAAGGTGTGTGTGGGGAGGGGGCGCACCAGCCCTCTATATATAGAAGGGGGGTGCGGCCAGCCCTTGCCCATCCTCCAAGCCTATCTCTAGTTTAAACGATTTAAACTCTCCCTTATCTAGAAACCCTATCTCTAGTTTAAACGAGTTTAAACTTATCCCTTATCTAGAAACCCTATCTCTAGTTTAAACGAGTTTAAACTTATCTAGGATCGGCTAGGCCCTATGGGGCCTTGTGCCCCTGGCCCAATGCGACCAGGACACTCCCTCATAGGCCCATGCCCCCTCCCGGAAGGTGGGACCACGTTGGCCCCCTTCCGGAAGGTTCTAGAAGCTTCCGGTACAATACCGATTAATCCGGAACAATTCCGAACTCCAAAAACTGCACTGCCTTATATGAATCTTATTCTCCGGACCACTCCGTAACCTCTCGTGATGTCCCGGATCCCATCCGAGACTCCGAACAAAAATTCATAAACCAAGTATCCAATCTATCCTAGCGTCGACACGTTATGTGTGACCTGCGGTTCGAGAATATGCACATGATCTTCTATCAATAATCAACAGCGGTGCAGGCACCCATATTGACTCCACACATTCATCGATGATCATATCGGATGAACCACGATGCCAGGATTCAATCAATCCCATATATATATTCCCTTCGTCGCGATATTTTACTTGCCCGAGATTCGATCGTGGTATCGTCATACCTAGTTCAATCTCGTTCACAAAGTACTTTACTCGTTCCGTAATCCGATATCACTTTGTGATTAACTCCTTAACCACATGCTTGCAAGCGGTGTTGATATCGATTGAAAGTGGGCCCAAGTATATCTCTCGACTTGGGAGGGACAAATCCCATCTCGATACATACAACCCAATGATACTTTCCGATCACTGAGAGACACCTTTATGATCACCCTCTCATAGGATGACGTTTGATGACCTCAAAGCTTTCTTCCGATACCAGGGAGTTGTATTATCTCATGGTCTAAGGAATACAATATTTGACATAGGAAAAACTTCGCAAAGACGAACTTGATGACACGATCTAATTGCTTCGCTTAGTTTGGTCTCCCACCATATCATTCTCCCAATGATATGATCTCATTATCAATTGACAACTCATGTCTATGGTTAGGAAACCTTAACCATCATTGATCAATGAGCTAGTCCATAGAGGCGATTAGGGACACGGTGTTGTTCACAAACCACACAAGTATTAAAGTTTCCGCAATACAATTCTAGCATGGAATATAAACTTTATCATGAACAAGAATTATAATAATAACATCTTTATTATTGCCTCTAGGGCATAATTCCAACAGTCTCCCACTTGCACTAGAGTCAATAATCTAGTTTACATTTGGCAACAATCTCACACCCATGGCAATCGAGGTGCTGATCATGTTTTACACGTGGAAGAGGTTTAGTCAATGGATCTGCGACATTCAGATCTATGTACTTTGCTGATCTTGATCTCCATCCGCTATATAATCTCGGATTATATGAAACTTGCGGTTGATATGCTTGGTCTTTGGATGATATCTTGGTTCCTTAGCGAGTGCTATGGGGCCAGTGTTGTCACACAATATCTCCAGTGGTTCCATTGCACTTGGAACCACGCCAAGCTCTGTGATGAAGTTTCGATCCAAACTCCTTCACTTGACGCTCAAAGCAGCCATGTATTCCGCTTCTCATCAGATCCCGCGATCACGCTTTGCTTGCAGCTTCTCCTCCACAGCTCCTCCATTCAAAATATACACGTATCCTGTCGAGATTTAGAATCATCCTTGTCGGTGTCAAAACGGCATCGACGTAACCTTTACGACATTTGTTCATCACCCCCATAGACTAAGAACATTTCTTTAGTCCTATTTAGGTACCTTAGGATGTTCTTCACGGCTGTCCAGTGTTCCACTCTGGATCACTTTGATATCTCGTCAAACTAAGAGCATTGGACACATCCGGTCTAGTACACAAGATGGCATACATGACGGAACCTATGGCCGAGGCATAAGGCACTTTGCTCATAGCTTCCCTATCATTTCATCAGAGTGGACCTCGAGCCTTGCTCAATATCTTACTCGACAACATAGGCATTGAACCTTTCAATGCCTTATCCATTCTGAACCTTTTCGAACTTTGTCTAGGTATGTACCGCTTAAAGCTATCAGCGTCTTTGTCTATTTCTATAGATTTTGATGCCCAATATATAAGCAGCTTCACCTAGGTCTTTCATTGAAAACACTTGTTCAAATAACTCTTCACATCGTTAAGCATGTTGATGTCATTTCCAATAATCAATATGTCATCCACATATAGTACCGTAAACGTCACCGAGCTCCCACTCACTTTCTTGTAGATGCAAGCTCAGAGCAATTTGGAACAAATCCAAAGCTCTTGATCACTTGATCAAAACGAAGGTTCCAACTCCGAGATGCTTGCTTCAGTCCATAAATGGAACGTTGAAGTTTGCATACTTTATCAGCATCCTTAGGATCGACAAAACCTTCGGGTTGCATCATATACAACTCTTCATCAATGTTGCCATTGAGGAACGCAATCTTGACATCCATCTGCCATATTTCATAATCATGAAACGCAGCAATTGCTAATAAAATCCGAATGGACTTAAACATCGCTACGGGAGAGAAAGTCTCATCGTAGTCAACACCTTGAACTTGTCGAAAACCTTTCGCAACAAGCTTTATAGACGGTAACATTACCATCCGCGTCCATTTTCTTCTTGAAGATCCATTTGCACTCAACGGCCTTTCGGTCGCTAGGAGGGTCCACCAAAGTCCATACTTGGTTTTCGCTCATGGATCCCAATTCGGATTTCATGGCTTCTAGCCATTTCTCAGAGTCTGGGCTCATCATCGCTTCCTCATAGTTCGTAGGTTCACTGTCTTCTACTAACAAGACAGTCAAGACAGGTTGCTGTACCACTCGGAGGGCACACGACCTTGTCGACCTGCGACGTTCGAGAGCAAGATCGTCCAAGCTTCATGATCCTTGTCATTTGCTTCCTCTATTGTTGGTGCAAAGCCTTTGGAACAATTTCAGGTGCTGTGCTACTCTCCAATTCAAGAGAAGGTTCAATAACCTCGTCTAGCTCTACTTTCCTCCCACTCACTTCTTTCGAGAGAAACTCCTTCTCAAGAAAGGAACCGTTCTTTGCGACAAACACTTTGCCTTCGGTTATGTGATAGAAGGTATACCCAATAGTTTCCTTAGGGTATCCTATGAAGACGCATTTCTCCGCTTTGGGTTCGAGCTTGTCCGGCATCAACTTCTTGACGTAAGCTTCGCATCCCCAAACTTTAAGAAACGACAACTTAGGTTTAGCACCAAACCACAGTTCATACGGTGTCGTCTCAACGGATTTAGGTGGAGCCCTATTTAAAGTGAATGCAGCAGTTTCTAATGCATAACCCCAAAACGATAACGGCAAATCAGTAAGAGACATCATCGGTCGGACCATATCTAATAGGGTTCGATTCCGCTCAGACACACCATTGTGTTGTGGTGTTCCGAGTGGCGTGAGTTGTGAAACGATTCCACTTGCTTTGAGATGCGTGAGAAAATCATAACTCAAATATTCGCCCCACGATCGGATCGTAGAAACTTAATCTTTCTGTTACGATGGTTCTCCACTTCATTCTGAAATTCTTTGAACTTTTCAAACGTTTCAGATTTATGTTTCATTAAATAGATATACCCATATCTACTGAAGTCATCGGTAAAAGTGAGAAAATAGCGATATCCACCGCGGTCAAAACACTCATCGGTCCGCATACATCGGTATGTATGATTTCCAACAAGTCCGTTGCTCGTTCCATCATACCGGAGGGCGGGTTTTGATCATCTTGCCCATGAGGCATGGTTCGCATGTGTCAAATGATTCAAAATCAAGAGACTCCAAAAGTCCATCAGAATAGAGTTTCTTCATGCGCTTTACACCAATATGACCTAGAGGACAGTGCCACAAATAAGTAGTATTATCACTATCTACTTTGCATCTCTTAGCCTCAATGTTATGGATGTGTGTTTCATCCCTTTCGAGATTTAGAAGAAATAAACCATTCACAAGAGGTGCATGACCATATAAGATGTTACTCATATAAATAGAACAACCATTATTCTCCGATTTAAATGAATAACCGTCTTGCAATAAACACGATCCAGAAATAATGTTCATGCTCAACGCAGTACATAATAACATTTATTAAGGTTTAAAACTAATCCGAAGGTAAAACTAAGGAGAGCGTCACGGCCATCACATCAACTCTTGATCCGTTGCCAACGCGCATCGTCACCTCATCCTCGCAAGTCATTGCCTATTCCGTAGCTCTGCTTCGAGTTACAAATATTAGCAACTGAACCGGTATCAAATACCGGGCACTACAACGAGGGCTAGTAAGGAAAACATCAATAACATGTATATCAAATATACCTTTGACGGTGCCTTCTTGTCCGCTAAGTACTTGGACGCTAAGCCCAAATGACCTTGTCCTTGCAATAGAAGCACTCGGTCCGGCTTAGGACCAGACTTGAGCTTCTTCTCAGCAGGGCAACGCGCTTCACGCTTTTCTTGAAGGGCTTCTTTGCACCTTTACCTTTCTTAAAGGAGGGCTTGTTGACCATCAACACATGATTATCCTTCTTGATGTCCACCTCCGCAGCCTTGACTTTGCGAAGAGCTCGGTGATCGTATCGATGGAACCAATCTGATTATGAGTCACTACAAAACTTTTGTAGCTGGGAGGAGTGATTGCAGAACCACATCAATCTTGAGCTCCTCTGGAATCTTTGATCCGATTGCTCAAAGGCGTTGAGTGTAGCCCGACATCTTAATGGCGTGCTCACTAACGGAACTCCCTTCCTCCATCTTGCGCTTAAAGAACTTCTCGAGATCTCATATCTCTCGAACGGGCTGAGTGCGAAACATGGTTTTCAGCTCCTCGAGAATCTCAAAGGGCCCGGGATAGTTTTCAAAACGATTTTGAAGTTCCGGTTCCATAGCAAACAACATGGTGCTCTTAATCACACCATAATCATCTTTTGCCGACGATAGACAACTTTCTCATCAGCGATTGCAGTAGGGGTTACCTAACGCTTTCTCAAGGACATAGTCCTTTTGTCCGCCAGATAGAATGATTCTTAGATTGCGGAACCAGTTGGTGAAGTTAGACCCATTATTTCTAAGCTTTTCTTTCTCAGCAAAAACGTTGAAGTTGAAGTTGGACTTGGCCATGTGATCTACAGTATTTGCAAGTACAATTTAGACTATGTTCATGATAAATAGTTCAACTTAATCAAATTACTAGATGAACTCCCACTAAATTCAACATCCCTCAAGTTTTTTAGTGAACACGATCCAAATTCACCACACCTAATCCGATCTTCACGAGAAGAGATGTGGTTTCAATGGTGGACAACAAAGTGTCGATCATATCATTCATATGACTCATGCTTAACCTTTCGGTTCTTGTGTTCCGAGGCCATGTCTGTACATGCTAGGCTCGTCAAGTCAAACCCAAGTATGTGAGCGTAGAGTCTATAGCACCCGATCATCACGTGATGCTTGGACACGACGAACTTTCGCAACGGTGCATACATGGGGAGAACACAGTTTTATCTTGATCTTTAAGTGAGGAATCATCTTATAATGCTACGTCGCGATCTAAGCATAATAAGATACATAAAAGGATAAACATCACATGCATATAACTTTATGTGACATGGTATAGCCAATCTTCACGCAATGATCTCCATCTTGTGCGTTCCGGCATGATCTCCATCACTCCACCATGATTGCCTCCACCACGAATAGCAACTACAACTATTGCTAACTACTTAGCGATAAAGTAAAGCTATTACATGGCGTATAAGAAGTTGACTCGCAGGTCATACACAATTATAAAGACAACCATATGGCTCCTGCCGGTTGTGTACTCATCGACATGCAAGTCGTGAAACATTACAAAACATGATCATCGCATACAATATACACATCACATCTTGGGCCATACCATATCACGAAAACACTCGCAAAAACAAGTTAGACGCCTCTACTTTGTTGTTGCATGTTTTACGTGGCTCATGGGAGTAGATGCTAAGAACGATTCTTACCTACGGAAAGCCACAACGGTGATATTATGGTTGCCAAACTCCGGTGTTAATCCCATGACAACTATAGTGAGAGAAACCGACATCCACCAGCCGCATGTATGGTACAAGCCACACGTCAAGTGCGGAGCCGGTCTCGCGAACGACGTCGCGTAAGGTTGGCCTGGACCGCTTCAATCTCACTATCCCGCGTCATAAGAAGAACACAAACAAGAGGCTTGCAACAGAAAACATCAACGCCCACAACAACCATGTTGCGTTCTACTCGTGAAACACATCTACGCATAGATCTAGCTCTGATACCACTAAAGGGTTTCGCAGCATAGTAAATCAAAATTTTCTACGGAAGCGAACAGAGGGAAAGCCAAGATCTAATCTAGGAGATGCAAACAACGAGAGAGATTGGATTAGATCTTCATACCCTTGAAGATTCAGTGAGCGAACGCTCGGAACGTGGGTGATGTAGTCGTACTCACTTCTCCTCCTCGCGATCCGATCCGATCTAGCACCACAAGTGGCGGTGCCTCCGTGAGATGCACACGTGCGGCACCTCGACGTCTCCTCCTTCCTCGGTCTAGCAAGTATGGTGGAGAGATGGATTGGATCTACAACACGACGGCGTGGTGTATATGGTGGAGAATTTCTGCAGCAGGGCTTCGCCTACAAGCAGTCGGGAGGGAGAGAGGAAGGCGGCCAGAGGCGGCTAGGGTTGGAGGGAAGGTGTGTGTGGGAGGCGCACCAGCCCTCTATATATAGAAGGGGTGCGCCAGCCTTGCCCATCCTCCAAGCCTATCTCTAGTTTAAACGATTTAAACTCTCCCTTATCTAGAAACCCTATCTCTAGTTTAAACGAGTTTAAACTTATCCCTTATCTAGAAACCCTATCTCTAGTTTAAACGAGTTTAAACTTATCTAGGATCGGCTAGGCCCTATGGGGCCTTGTGCCCCTGGCCCAATGCGACCAGGACACTCCCTCATAGGCCCATGCCCCCTCCCGGAAGGTGGGACCACGTTGGCCCCCTTCCGGAAGGTTCTAGAAGCTTCCGGTACAATACCGATTAATCCGGAACAATTCAACTCCAAAACTGCCTCGCCTTATATGAATCTTATTCTCCGGACCACTCCGAACCTCTCGTGATGTCCCGGATCCCATCCGAGACTCAACAAAAATTCATAAACCAAGTATCCAATCTATCCTAGCCGAGACACGTTATGTGTGACCGCGGGTTCGAGAATATGCAGACATGATCTTCTATCAATAATCAACAGCGGGGTCTGGGCACCCATATTGACTCCCACACATTCATCGATGATCATATCGGATGAACCACGATGCCAGGATTCAATCAATCCCATATATATATTCCCTTCGTCTCGCGATATTTTACTTGCCCGAGATTCGATCGTCGGTATCGTCATACCTAGTTCAATCTCGCTCACGAAGTACTTTACTCGTAATCCGATATCACTTTGTGATTAACTCCTTAACCACATGCTTGCAAGCGTGTTGATATCGATTACCGAGTGGGACCAAGTATATCTCTCCGACTTGGGAGGGACAAATCCCATCTCGATACATACAACCCAACAGATACTTTCCGATCACCTGAGAGACACCTTTATGATCACCCTCTCATAGGATGACGTTTGATGACCTCAAAGCTTTCTTCCGATACCAGGGAGTTTTATTATCTCATGGTCTAAGGAATACAATATTTGACATAGGAAAAACTTCGCAAAGACGAACACGATGACACGATCTAATTGCTTCGCTTAGTTTGGGTCTGTCCACCATATCATTCTCCCAATGATATGATCTCATTATCAATTGACAACTCATGTCTATGGTTAGGAAACCTTAACCATCATTGATCAATGAGCTAGTCCATAGAGGCGTACTAGGGACACGGTGTTGTTCACAAACCACACAAGTATTAAAGTTTCCGCTTAATACAATTCTAGCATGGAATATAAACTTTATCATGAACAAGAATTATAATAATAACATCTTTATTATTGCCTCTAGGGCATAATTCCAACACAGCCTCGATGACATAAGTCAACTTGTAGGGGACAAGGAGGATCCTAAGATTGAGGAATCATGCGGTGAAGTTGGTTCCATCGGTTTTTAGCTTGTCCTTCTCGAGGAAAGTGCTTAGGTTGAAGGTGGGTGGGCGAGACATCTACAAAGGATTTGCAAAGTGTTTAGACTATGTTCATAATAATGAGTTCAAGTATTATTTAAAGGAACTCCCACTTAAACGAACATCCATCTACTCATTTAGTGATCACATGATCCCAATCCCCTGCACCTCCCCCGGTTAAACACAGCCATAAGTGCAGTATCAAGGGTGGACATTCCCTAATGTCGATCACATCAACTATGTGATTCATGCTCGACCTTTTGGTCTCTTGTATTCCGAGGCCACGTCTCTGTAACGTGCTAGGCTCGCCAGTTCTAACTCGTGTGTATTCGCAGTGCAACATGGCTTACACCCACTATATGAAAACATAGATATGTCTAACACCCAGGCCTATAACCCTGGATCGCCTCATACCGAAGAACTTTCTTGGTGGTGCACACACAAGGGGAATACGATAACTAGAATACTATGAGGAATTATCTTATTATGCTACCGTCTAGTAAGTATACCAGCACAATAAGTAATACTTCAAAAGTAAAGTGTTATGACATGGTTATAGCTTTATGATCATCATCAACAGCCTTAAAGTTTCATAAACTTGTCAATGCCATGTTATAATACTTTCCCCTATGCAATAATGAAGATAGACGCCTCTATATTAACTATTGCATGTTTTACGCGGCTTTAGGGCTTTCACAGTAGAACCCCTTCCCACCTACGAACGTCGAGCCACAACATGGATTCAATGATTGCCGTTCTTCTTCCCTTTTCAAGGCCCTCCAGTGTCAATGCCATATCAACTACTGTAGAGAGACAGACACCCCCTAAGCCACTTTGATTTGTGGACCAGTCTCGTGAATCACCACGTGAGGTCGGTTGGGGGCCACTTCATCAAACAGTGCCGCGATATGAACAATAACACTAAAGAGGGTAGCGACTAGAGAATCAATGCCCACATATTGCTATGTGTTCTATCCGTACGACATGTCTACCCATAGACCCGCTCTGATACCACTGTTGGGTTCCGTAGCAGAAAACAAAAAATTTCTATCTACTCGAACACTAATACCAGGATCTATACTATGTAGACATAAGTAATGGAGAAGGAATACAGTATTCATACTTTTGCAGACAGAGGCATGCCTTATGCAGGAAGGCGTATATTGATGAAGACGAGCAGCACCCCAAGTGTGGTGCCTCAAAAGTTCGTCACACGTCTGGTGTAGGAGACATCAACCGGACTCTGATCCAGCCGAGCAGCGGAAGAAGTAGATGCCGGATCGCCGATCACACGACGGTAGTGTGAAAGTGGAGAACTCAACCACGAGGTCCTCCCCAATATTACGGAGAAGTCCTTAGCGGATGAGAGAGAGAGAATGAGAGGAATGGGTGATTCCAAAGGGGGAGGGGGACCCCTTTATATAGTGGGAGGAGGGCACCACCCAGGGGCCAGGCGGTGTGGGACTAATCCCCACACCCGACGGCCACCTAGGGGCAGCCGCCGACCCTAGGTAGGCCCCATTGGGGCGGCCCACCGAGCCTAGGCCGGCTGGCCCCCACTCCCTAGGCGCCTTGCCCTATTGGGCCTCCCTTCGGGTGAGGCCCATTAGCAATATGGAACCTTTAAAAATAAAATAAAATATATATTTAATATTAATTCTCCAATTAACATTCAAATACACATATTATATTATTTCTTCACTCCGGAACACCTTCCGGACCCCTTCCAATCTCCATTGGATGTTACCCGAAACTATTCCGGTTTCTCTCTCTCTACTTCTTTTACGATACCCCATCTACCCTAAGCGTCCCTACCCTTAAGCGTGACATCCTTCGGTTCGGAAACACTCCGGACATGATTGAGACTACTCTCACATCAATGATCAACAGAGGGACCTGGATGGCCATGTGACCCCCGTGCGTTTCACGAATACAATCGCTCGAAGCGTGAGATAGTCCTTCCCCATTCCCTTTGTCATTTGATACCTAATTCATCCGAGACTTGATCTTCGGTATCTCCATACCTTAGTTCAATCTCGTTACCGATGAACTTGTTTTCTCGTTCTCATGTCGTTGCATTCCGTGACCTAGTCACATGCTTGCAAGCTTCATCAATGCAACGTCACCGAGATGGCCACATGTATCTGTCTGTTACATGGACTAGACAAATACTGGTCTTGATATGTACTCCTCTACGCATCCCTTCGGAAAACCTTAGTGGCACCTTTTTGATCACCCTGTTACGAGATGATTCTTGATAACCATCTAAGCTTCTTCCGGAATGGTGATTTGTATTACCTCATAGTCAAAGGATCAGGTTGTGAGGTTCTCTGTGTTTTATCATCAATGGTGAACTTTGTAACTAGATCTCATTAAGATATAACGGTCGGATGTTTGTCTATCATGTTATTCAACTAATAACATGACCTCATTGTCAGTTGGCATAAATGCCCATGATCTTGAAACACAGACCATCCTCATGACCAATGAGCTAGTTCACTAGAGGTAACTAGAGACACGGTTTGTTTACATACCACACGTGTATTAACGGTTCGTATTAACACGGTTATAGCACAATATGAAACGTATTATGAACATATAGGAGATATATCAAATAATACACTTTATTATTTGCCTCTAGGGCATAACTCCTTCATATGGAAGGAATGAGTAATGAGATGAAGGATGGACTAAAGCTCAAGCTTGGGGATACCACGCGTGTCACCCCAAGAAATATCCAAGAAGTACAAGCGTCAAATCTTGGGGATGCCCAAGGCATTCCCCTTCTTCATCAATAAAAATCCCAGGTTTCTTCCAAATGCTTCCTTTTTATTGTTTCATGCACAGTTGTGTTGTTCTTGGAGCGTCTTCTTTTTCGTTTTCGTTTGGTTTTTCGTTTTCTTTGTTTGCTTAGTTTGCTGAATAAATTGGTTGGACCCCCTCTTCCATACATTGGTTTTCAAATAGTTTGGTTTGGTTTGGAAAAGAGTAGGAAAGTTTATGCTTAAGTGGTAAAAAGAGCTTGTTTTTGACTGAGGCCTATGCTTTGTCATGCCATGCTTGATATTGTTTTGGCTTTATGCTTAGTATTATTTGCTGTAGCATGACTTGTTATAAACAATTGAGATTGCTTAATGTGCCTTGGATGAATCATGCGTTGTTTTAGCATATTAAAGCATAGTATTGTGGTATTCTCCTTTGATGCTTTATTTGGGTTGACTTGGCGCATGCTCACACCATGTTATGACTATCCCAAGTCACCATAGCCTTTATGATCCTTTAGTTTTCAACTTGTAGTATCACTTTATGCTTTGATCAATGATGTTTTGTCGCTCTGCATGATTATGGCCATTATTGCTCTCTTAGTTTGTCGCTCCCAGTCTTTTGCTAGCCTCCATAACCAAGTATGAGTTCTACTCATGCATCCAACTCCCTAAACCAAGTTATTCCAAAGAGTCCACCATACCTACCTACTAGCATATGCTATTCCAAGTATATTCATGTTTTTGTTTACCTTCCAAATTAAACTTGTTATGAGAAAACTAGTGATTAAAGCTCTCACGAACTTGATGGCACACTTTACTTTTCTTGCCCTTAATAAACTTGAACCATTGTGTCGTCTATGTTGTATATGCTTGCACTTATTTGTTGGGGATTAGCAAAACCATGATGTCATGGGGAACGCTTTCAACATTGCACTGGTACTTTGTACCTAGTTGATGTCATGCTCTTTTGTCTATGGATGTCGTTGGTGTGAAATGAAAGGGGAGCTTGTAAGTCCATGGAGTTATGTATATATGTTAGAGAAACGCCTGGGCCACTGGTCTAATCCATGCTGACATGGTGGAAACCTGCAGCGTAACCATAATGAGCTGTCTATGAAGCATTCTTCTTATAAAAAAAGAGTCCTATATTGAAAAAAAGAGAAAAAGAAAAAAATGAGATTATGAAAAGAGGAAAGAGAGAGAAAAGCACCATATTCCCATGGTAAATAAGAAGATTGCTGAGATGCTTGTTGTCTGCTTGCCTTGTCATTTTGATATGGGGATTCTTCCATATCATCGGGCAAGGGGTACCCCGTTGGCGGTCCTCTATGATACACATGTACTTACGATGACAAGAACTTACCAGTGACTAAACTTGAGTAGCATGAGGAGAGCCCTCGTATTCAAGGGACATGTGATTTCTAACTTATACTTCGTCAAGCATGTACACCATAGTTTGTTCACTTTAACCTTAATCACTTCAAGATGCTTATGATAGGGGCAATGAGGGCTGAAAGCTATAAGTACCATAATTTTTGGAAGCTCTTTATGAAACTTGAATCTCTGCTTCCTTCTATGAAGGCCTTTCTTCCACCATTATATTGAGTCTCCACCTTCTACCTTTATGCACCTACTTTGAGAGCATAGTGGCCATTCTTAGTTCTATGTGCATTGTCCCAAGACTAGTTGATTGATGCATAACTTGATATTGCTTGTTTTAAACTATTTGTATCTAGTCACTCTTATGAACTTTGAAGGTGTCCTATGCATTTATATTTGCTACTATATGAGGGACAAGCTGAATACTATTATGCTATGTTTTCTTTATGTGAAACAAACAAATGTCTTGCAAAGCATTGTTATTCATGAATCTATTGTTTGTGCCTTTTCATGTTGCAACATAGTTTCTTTGTCTTATTGCTAGAACTTTGTCTTTCATGTTATGATTGAAGTACTATGATCCCAGCTTTAAATGTTTTACAAATACTTTGATCAAGTTTATGATGGTGCATGTCACCTCAAAAATTATTCTTTCTTTTTATCACTTACCTACTCGAGGATGAGCAGGAGTTAAGCTTGGGGATGTTGATACATTGCAAATGTATCTATAATTTTTGATGTTCCATGCTTGGTTTTATCTACTTTCTTGTGTTTTGTCCACACTTTGGAGTACTTTTCATATGATTTCTTGGACTAACCTATTAACAAGAGCCAAAGTGCCAGCTAACTGTTTTCTGCTGTTTTTGGTTCCAGGAAGTCATAAAATGAATATTCTCGGAATTGGACGGGATAAAAGCCAAAGTTATTATTTTACTGGGGGACACTTGGAGCCAGAATACGAGACGGAGAAGGGCCAGAGGGCGGCTACACCACCTGGCCGTGCGGCCAGGCTTGGCCCGCGCCAGGGGGTGGTGTGGCCAGCCCAGGCACCCCCTCGGCCTCTCCTTCGGCCTATATATTGCCTCTGATACGGAAACCCTAAGTACCCGATCAAAAATCCATGAAAGAGTCTATAGCCGCTGTCATCTCCATCCCTATATCTGGAGGGATCTGAAGCTCTTCCCAGCACCCTTCCAGAGAAGGGAATTCACGCTGGAGGCCTTCTTCATCATCATGAAAGCCTCTGGTGTGATGCGTGAGTAGTTCATCTCTAGACTACGGGTCCATGTAGTAGCTAGATGGATGGTTCTCCTCCTTTGTGCTTTCATGTCTAGATCTTGTGAGCTCCGTTCATGATCAAGATAATCTATTTGTAATTCTGCATGTTGTGTTTGTGGGGATCCGATGGATATTGAGATGCTATTTCAGATTGATTATTGATTCTATCATGTCTTTGTTATTTGTGATCTTGCATGCTTTCTGTTGTTAGTAGCTATCTTGGCCAAGTAGATGCTAGCAACTCCAAGATTTAGTATTTATGCTCGATAGTGGGTTCATGCCTCTTGTAATCTGGGGAAGTGACAGAAAAATCTCTAAGGTACTAGATATGTTGTTGCTACTAGGGAGAAAATAACAATCCTTTGTTCATAGAACAATCGTATTGTTTACTTTACACGCAATTCGTAATGCAATAATCTGTTGCTTGCAACTTAATACTGGAGGGGGTGCGGATGATAACCTGAAGGTGGATTATTAGTCATAGATGCAGTTGGATGGCGGTCTATGTATAATATTGTAATGCCCAATCGAATCTCAAAGGAGTCAAGATGATTAGTATATGCTTGTATGCTTTCTCGATGTTTGTCAATTGCCCCGCTGTAATTTGTTCACCCAACATGTTATCTATCTTAAGGAGAGCCACCTCTAGTAAACTATGGACCCGGGTCCTTTCTTTTACATTCAATCTACAATCAAACTGTTTACTGCTTTGTGTTTACTTTCTGCAAACTATTACTTCCTTCCATTCAATACGTTTAATCCTTTGTTTTCAGCAAAACCGGTGAGATTGACAACCTCATCGCAAGTCGGGGACAAAGTTCTGTGGTTGTGTTGTGCAGGTCTCCATGTTGCTACTAGCACCAGTAGTGCGCCCTGCCAAGGCTCAGATAGCAACACCTTTAGGGTGTTTCCTTGCTCCTACTGGATTGATAACCTTGGTTTCGTACTGAGGGAAAACTTGCTGCTGTGCTCATCATACCTTCCTCTTGGGGTTCCCCAACGAGCTCGATATATTTTGGGCCATCAGTTGGCAGCCCAACATCACCCCGTGAAATCCAACACGTTTCAACCGTTGATCGAGGTTCGTATCCAACGGCTGAGGTGCTCCTTGGGAGAGGAGTAGAAAAGAAAACCCTAGCCACCCTTGGTGGCTGTGTGACTCAATCAGTGAGTGTGAGAGCTGAGCAAGCAAGCCATCGTGGCTGCTGTGAGAGGGTGAGAGAACACCACAACCTAGTGAGAAGAGAGGTGATTTCTGTCCAGATTTCTGAGATCTGATCGGTCTGTCTTCAAGCTGGTGTTTGGAGGCTCAAAGGTGTTTGGATCGGCTCCAAACTTGGTGATATCATTCCTTGCTTTGAGTACTTCGATCTGGTTAGCTAGTTTGAGGTTGGGGTCAGTGTAGCTTCATATTTGGAAGCGGTTTATTCAGTTCGGACTACTGTAGTTTTGGTAGACGAACAGTTTGGGCAGACAAACGGTGTCCGATTGACCTAAAATTTGTGTGTATGTTGGGTACTCGTATGTCAGCTTGTCTACCAAGTTTGGTGCTGATTGGATCTGTGGTTTAAGAGCAGTTTGCTGATTACCGAAGGGGACAGAAACTGAGATACTCTATTTTGCTGTAATCTTTCTCTCAAGTGGTTGTTGTTGTCGGTTGGCAACGTGCTGAGTGTGTTGTATATCTCTAGATGTTCTAGAGAAGACTTTGTACCCAGGTTGCTCATAGTGAAGCTTGCGTGGACCGGTTGGTCCGCACCCATGGTTTTTTCCTCCTCACCTTGAGGAGGTTTTTCCACGTAAATCCTTGGGTCACCTGTGCATGTGCTCATTGTTTTATTTTTACTACATCTCTGTTGATTGAAACTATCCTCGAAGGTTCACCGCAGGCTAGAGCGGGGAGGTTGTGTGTCTCTTCCTCCCCCCAACAAAGTGGTATCAGAGATGAGGTTCAGTTTTGTATTCAGTTTTAGAGCAAGGTTTGTTTTGGCCTAATTACATTTTCTTGTGGTGAAAGATGGAAGTGAATACCAACATAATGATTTCTTTGAATGGTACAAATTATCAATCTTGGAAGTGCAAGATGAAGAACTTGCTATATGTGAAGGATTACTGGATGCCGGTATTCTCCACTGAGATGCCCAGTGATATGAAAGAAGATCAGTGGGAGGTACTTCATCTCCAAGCTTGTGGGTTCATCCGACAATGGGTGGATGACAATGTTTTGAACCATATCATTGAGGAGACACATGCACGTACCTTATGGTAGAAATTGGAGGAGTTATATGCTCGCAAAGAAGGTACCAACAAGATGTTCTTGATCAAGAAATTTATGTGTTTGAGGTACAAGGAGGGCACTCCAATTGCAGATCATGTAAATGAATTTCAGGGCATTATAAATCAGCTATCTTCAATGGAAATTACATTTGAAGATGAAGTGAGAGCCTTGATGCTACTTGGCTCATTACCGGACACTTGGGAGACCTTTAAGGTCACCGTGTGCAATTCAGCACCTAATGGAGTTGTCACTTGGAACCTTGTGAAGACCAAGGTACTAAATGAAGAGTCCAGAAAAATTGCTGATAAGGACGGTTCTTCCTCACATTAGGAAATGTTAGTGACCGAGTCACGGGGGAGAAGCAAGAGCAAAGGTCCGAGTAAGGGAGGAGAAAGAAGTAGAAGCAAATCAAGAGGCAAAGACAAGTATGCTGGTGTTATATGCCATCACTGTCATGAGAAGGGCCACATCAAGTGGCATTGTGAACAATGGAAGAAAGAAAAAAAGAAAAAGAAGAAAGTTCAGAAATAGACCGATAGTGATAGTGACAGTGAGAGAGGTCGGATTGCTGCGGTAGAGGAGATCATGTTTCTCATGCATGAAGAACACGATGGCAGCAATGTTTCCACCATTGAGGAGAGGATCACTGTAGTTTCTAATGATACCATCAGCCTTGCAGATGGTGATGAGATGACTTGGATTCTGGACAGCAGTGCTACCATACATGCTACATCTCGTAGAGAGCTCTTCACCAACTACACAGCAAGTGATTTTGGTATTATGAAGATGGGAAATAATGATAGACCAAAAATCATTGGAAGAGGAGATGTGCACTTGGAGACTGAAAATGGTACGACACTAGTCCTCAAGTCGGTGAGGCATCTTGAGGCCATTCGGCTCAACATTATCTCGGTTTGATTGCTTGATAGAGATGGGTACTTGAGCAAATTTGGAAATAAACAGTACAAGCTCACCAAAGGAAATCTGATTGTTGTTAAAGGTAACATGACTTCAGTTTTGTATCATGTTCATGCTAAGCTTTCTGCTGCTTGTGTCAATGCGTTGCAGAAAGAGGATGCGTGTGCTTTATGGCACAAGAGACTTGGGAACATGAGTGAGAAGGGGATGGCGGTGCTAGTGAAGAAAAATCTGTTGAAAGGTGTGAAGGGAGTTCACATCAAGAAATGTTCAGATTGTCTAGCAGGAAAGCACAGAGTTGCGTTCAAGAGTCAACCTCCTCACAAGAAGCCCGAGGTGATGGACTTGATACATTCCGATATTTGCAAAATGTCGATGAGGTCAATGGGTGGAGCAAAGTACTTTGTCACATTTATTGATGGCTTTTCCAGGAAGGTTTGGGTATATGTTTTGAAGAACAAACATCAAGTACTAAGTATGTTCAAGCAATTCCAAGTCTCAGTTGAGAGAGAAACTGAGAAGAAGATCAAGTGCATTCGCACTGATAATGGGGGAGAGTATATTGGCCCATTTGATGCCTATTGCAAGGAACAGGGAATTAGGCACCAATTTACTCCTCCAAAGACACCACAGATGAATGGTCTTGCTGAGAGGATGAACAAGACAATTGTTGAGAGAGTTAGATGCTTGCTATCAAGTGCAAAGCTGCCTAAACATTATTGGGGTGAGGCTTTGTCGACTGCAGTTTATCTTATTAATCTCTCACCAAGTTATCCATTGCAGGGAGATGTTTAAAATAGGGTCTTTTATGAAAAGGACATTTCGTATGAGCACCTGAAGGTTTTTGGGTGCAAGGCCTTTGTTCATATCCCTCAAGATGAAAGTTTAAAGATTGATTCAAAGACACGACAGTGTATACTTCTTGGCTACGGAGGTGATCAGTTCGGCTATAAGTTGTATGATCTAATAGCAAGAAAGGTTGTGAGAAGCCGTGATATTGTGTTTGTTGATGACCAAACAATTGAGGATATTGTGAAGACAAAGGTGCAGGCTCTGGTGCAAGTTCCGGTGCATGTTCCTCCTCGAAACCAGCAGCAAGACAGATATGATTCTGACCTAGTTCCTGCAGATTCAGCTGAAGAAGAAGCTGAAGATGATGATGCAGAAGATGTGCAAGGCGATGCACATAGTGGTACATGTGAGGAAGCTCCCCAGCAGCAAGAGTATGATGCTGAAGAAGATAATCATGATCAGCAAGCACCTAAACCAGATAGTCCACCAGCTGCTCCACTCAGACGGTCTAGCCGAGGCCGTGTTCCTTCCACCAGGTACGATTCAGACCAATATGTGGTGTTATTGTCTGATGGTTCAGAACCTTAGTGCTTTCAAGATGCAATGAAAGATGAGAACAATAAGGAGTGGAATAAGGTTATGCAAGAAGAGATAGATTCCTTGCATAAGAATCATACTTATGAGCTGGTGAAGTTGCCCAAGGGCAAGAAAGTTCTAAAGAACAAGTGGGTCTACAGAATCAAGAAAGAAGATCGCACGTCATATCCAAGGTATAAGGCCAGGCTAGTTGTAAAAGGATTCAACCAGAGAAAAGGTATTGATTTTGATGAAATATTTTCTCCGGTGGTGAAGATGACATCAATCCGAATGATCCTTGGCATGGCAGCAAGTCTCAACTTGGAGGTTGAGCAAATGGATGTGAAGACAGCTTTCCTTCATGGAGAGTTGGAGGAAGAAATCTACATGGAGCAGCCTGAGGGGTTTCTTGTTAAAGGCAAAGAAGACTATGTGTGCAAATTGAAGAAAAGTCTCTATGGCCTGAAACAAGCACCAAGACAATGGTACATAAAGTTTGAATCTGTCATGGGGGAGAAAGACTACAAGAGGTGTAGCTCAGAAGGTGCACACAAATAAAAATGGGGCTGATATGTTGACCAAGGTGGTGATAAGGGGAAAGATCGAGGTATACCACCGGCTCGCCGACATGACTGTCGGTTGGTAGTGAGACCCTCCATGATGTTGGGAGAGGGAGTTTGTTGGGCCAGTTCCCTCCACATGGAGGTGTGTTGGCAGCCCAACATCATCCCGTGAAGTCCAACACGTTTCAACCGTTGATCAAGGTTCGTATCCAACGGCTGAGGTGCTCCGTAGGAGAGGAGTAGAAAAGAAAACCCTAGCCACCCTTGGTGGCTGTGTGACTCAATCAGTGAGTGTGAGAGCTGAGCAAGCAAGCCATCATGGCTGCTGTGAGAGGGTGAGAGAATACACAAGAACATCACAACCTAGTGAGAAGAGAGGAAGAAGGAGAGGTGATTTCTGTCCAGATTTCTAAGATCTGACCGGTCTGTCTTTAAGCTGGTGTTTGGAGGCTCAAAGTTACTTGTATTGGCTCAAAACTTGGTGAGATCGTTCCTTGCTTTGATTACTTCGATCTGGTTAGCTGGTTTGAGGTTTGGGTCAGTGTAGCTTCAGATTTGGAAGCGGTTTATTCAGTTCAGACTATTGCAGTTTCAGCACAGAGCAGTTTTGGTAGACGAATAGTCTGGGCAGGCAAACGGTGTCCGATTGACCTGAAATTTGGTGTGTATGTTGGGTACTCGTATGTGAGCTTGTATACCAAGTTTGGTGCTGATTGGATCTGCGGTTTAAGAGCAGTTTGCTGATTACCGAAGGGGACAGAAACTGAGATACTCTATTTTGCTGTAATATTTCTCTCAAGTGGTTGTTGTTGTTTTCAGTTGGCAACGTGCTGAGTGTGTTGTATATCTCTAGATGTTCTAGAGAAGACTCTGTACCCAGGTTGCTCATAGTGAAGCTGGCGTGGACCGGTTGGTCCGCACCCGTGGTTTTTTCCTCCTCACATTGAGGAGATTTTTCCACGTAAATCCTTGTGTCACCTGTGCATGTGCTCGTTGTTTTATTTTCGCTGCATATCTGTTGATTGAAACTATCCTCAAAGGTTCATTGCAAGCTGGAGCGGGGAGGTTGTGTGTCTCTTCCTCCCCCCAACATAGCTTTCTTAACTGTACACATAAGACATATATAAACACTCCTGGTTGCAGAGGATGATTGATCAATCGACCCGATGCAAGGTGTCAGGTGGAATCCTACTCCCTCCATTCAAAAATAACTGATTTAGGTTTGTCTAGATTCAAATGTATTTAAACATGTCTTAGTGTATAGATACATTCAAATTTGACAAATCCAAATCAGTTATTTCTAGACGAAATGAGAAGTACCGAACCGGTACGTACAGAGAAGAGAAGGAGCTCTCCAGGAGGCTGTGGCAAACCCATCTAGGGTTCCTTCCCTCCGCCGGCAATGCCACCGGTCTGTCCCGTCTCCGACGGCCTTAGGGCTGTGGAGGCGTGGCAGATCACGGTCTCTCGTCGGCGGGAGGTTCCAGTGTTTTGTTTAGCTATTTCCAGTGTCTTATTCAGGATGTTGAGGCGGCGGCTACATCTTGAGATCGGAATAAGATCCTTCCCGCCCTATCCTCGCTCTGGTGGTGCGTCTAGTATTAGTGGAGGGCGCGTGGAGTCATGTGTCGAACGGATTCCTTTGGATCCGGTCATTTTTCGTATGTGTGTTTTGAGGTTAGTCTTTTCTGATCTATGTTGTTCATGTTCGGCAATGGTTGCTGCTCTGGTGCGCTGGTCCTTTGGGGCCTTAGTACGACGATTTCCCGTCCGTCTACTACAACAAGCTCTATTATAACAAGTTTTGCCCGGCTCTGGTGATGTAGGGGCTAGGACGGCGACACGATTTCGGCTCATGACAGTGTTTCTAGTCGTCGCTAGGTGGTCCAGTGATCTATTTATAATTTTTATTACTTTGGAAACTTTTTATACTGCTATTGATGATTATTAATAGATCGGTGTAATTTTGCCAAAAAAAGTTATTTTTGGACGAAGGAAGTACTTTATTTGCCAAATTCTAATACAGTATACAATTTTGCTCAAAATTTAAACTAGATTTTGATAAAGAAGTGGAATTTGGTGGATCCCACTTGACACACTGACCCGATCAGACATGGTAGGTAGCTAGCACAGGTCACATGATGGAACAAGCGCTGGGGTTCTCGTCGCTGAAGTAGCTCTGCGCGGCCACCGGCACGACGTGCTGCTCGTGGCCATAATACCCGTGGAGGTCCGAGTCGTAGTAGCCGTGGACGTGGTAGTTGTACGAGCTGGCGCCCTTGCCGCCGCCGCCGCCGCCGTTGTTGCCGTGCGGCACGCTGTTGTAGTAGCGGTGCGCGTGGACTGCCGCTGCGGGCTTGGCCTGGTGGTGGTGGTACGCAGCCGGCTGCGCGTATGCGTGGTGGTGCTGGTGGTTGTACTCCGGATTGTAGGCGGATGGCCACAGCACGACGAGCTTCCCCGTCCGCCGCGCCGCGCGCAGCACCTTCTTCTGGCTCGCCGTGCCGGTCACCGTCACCTTGTCCCGCGCTCTGTCCACGTCCACGTAGTGCACGCCTGGAGATCACGAACCACAAATTAGTACGCATATGCGTTCTTTTCCCAGCAGGTACTGTAGATCTGAGACAACGATCATGTATTATGCTGAAAAAATTCGTCGATCGTACCTTGAAACCTGAGAAGGGCCTTCCTGACGTTGTCCTCGCAGCCGTCGCAGTCGATGCTCATCTGCATCTCCACGATCTGAACCATGAAACAACACGAGATTAGTCCGAAGGTTTAAGCATCAGATCCTGCCAGTTGATCCGTAGAGAGACGCCAGCGCGAGAACTTACCGTCATGGCTGATTTGCTTCTAGCTAGGTCTTGGGGAGAGTAGCGATATTAACTGAACTCGTCTCGTCTCTGTGTATGTGTCTGACGAAGTCCGCGGTTCCTTTCTGCTAACTGATAGTGTGATAGTGCTTTGCTAGGGAAGTGCGTGGCTGAATATAAGAGCATCTCCACTCGGGTTCCTACAAGGCCGTTTTTAGGATGATCCAGTCACGTTCTTAGGACGTTGAATTGGTCCGAATTTGGTCAACTTTTATCCGGTGTTTCCAGGCCGTATCCAGGATGCTGGGAGCCGCCTGAGAACGCCGGACGAAGCGGAATCGGCGAAAAAAAACAGCTCCACATGTGGCCCCCCATCAGCGACTGAAAGCCGAATCGTCCTCATCCCGTCGCCTCGGCACGCCACCGCCGACCCGCCTTCCCATCGTGTCGCGTTTTCCGCCCACGCCGCTACATCCCTCCCGCCTTCGCCGCCTCATTCGACTTTAAAAGCCGGCACCCTCGCCGGTTCACAGCACACTCTCAAGCCTCACCATTCCCCGAACCACGAACTCCACCTCCGACGAAAAAGAAGAAGCGGCGACAACAATGGCGGAGAGGTACCCGGCGGCGGCGAACGGCTTCGGCCGGTGTTCCCTCCAGCCGTGGGAGGCGCAGATCCTGCACGACGCTGGCTACATGGCGTCGCCCGACTTCCGGTGCCCGCACACCTAGAAGCTCAGCGCCGGCGGCATGCCGGTGCCGCGGGTTCCCCAAGACGACAAGATGGTGGACGAGATCCAGGCCGTCATCGTGGCGATTGAGGATCCGGAGCTCGCCGAAGATCCCGGTAACCTAGTTTACTGGGAGCATTTCTTCGCCGAGCGCTAGAACTGGGAGCTCGCCACCCACGACGGCCCGCCTGTCATGCCGCCGAAGCGCCACAACACGGTGGCATACCGTCGGTGGTGGAGCGCACCAGGACGGATGCTCGTGACTGTCCTGGAGCATATCGCCGCTAGCAACCGCCCGAGGCTGGGCTTCCCCCCTTGTTCGTCGCCTTCCAGCGGCGAACTGGCTGCCTAGGAGGATGGGCAGGCTCAGCTCCTCGTCCTCCGCCGCCTCGGCCTTGCGCTCGTCCGCCTCTGCGCTGGCACTGTCGTTGCGCGCAACCGGTGAGGCCACTCGCATGCTAGCGTTTTGGCCTGTGAAGCGGGAGGCCGAGCCGCCAGTGCACTCGCCGCCGAGGATGCGCTCGCGCGGCATCGTGATCAACGAAGGCCACATGCCCTCGTGCACGCTGAAGCTGGAGCCGGACTAGGCCGTCCCAGTCGATGAGGATGCCTTCGTCATGAACATGGTGATGGAGAACTCGCTAAACGACGTCCTTCCCTTGCAGGCGCCGACGCCTACACCTGGTCCAGGGCAGACTGGGAGCAGGAGGAGGCGGCGCGAGTTCGGCGTCTGCAGGAGAAGGCCGAGCGTTGCGCCGCTAGCCAGCGCGCCTACCAGGATGCGCCACTTATTGTTCTCGACGACAAGGACGACGACGAGGGCGGCCGTGGCATTGCGGCGACCCCGTCCAGAGCAGCTCGTGCGCACCGCAGGCGCCGAGCAACGACGATAGCGACAACGGCACCCGCGACACCGACAACACATACTTCTACCCCAACTTCGGCATGTGAGCGGCGCCACCGGCAGCATCGGCATCGCCTAGTTTATGTTTTTTATTTTTATTTTAGCCTAAATGCAGTCAAAATTTAGGTATATATTTGAATTTGGCTTAATGTGTACGAATTCGCCCTTGTTTAAATAAAATCGTCTATATTGCCCAAATTTCACCGAGTTTGCTTAAATTTTTGCCAAATATAGTTTAGGAACGCGAGTGAGAAAACACATCCGTCAGACGCTAAATAGCACCGGATTTAGTGCCGGATTTCATTCTGGGAACGGTCGACAAGTGGAGGTGCTCTAAGGGCAGGAAAGAAATGGCAAAGGCTAACGGATAGTTTTTTGTTGAGGTCAAGTCAGCTCGTTGATAGATGAAGGATATCTACCAGCTGCAACTTGCATCTGTGTTCATATATGTAGTGACAGTTGATCATAGATTTGCCTTCTAATTTCGGTGTCGCTGTCTCCCTCTGCGTCATCGAAAGCCAAGTGCAGCGAGTCCTAATATGTTAGCTCGCCTAGCCATGAGGACCGCAGAGCGGTGAATGATGGCATGGAAGTTGCGTGGCAATTTTGCGGATGCTTAGTCATATGATCCGCGTCAAGTTAATTAAGCTCACTCTTAGTAGTGCAGATATGAGTCTGCTAAGAGAATTTATTCACTTACATAGGCCAAGAATTCAAACAACATTTCAAGATAAATACTTTAAACAACCCAACCCAAATCAAATTGTTTGATTTTATGGACTTTTGCTTGTAAAATCTTTGTGAGTGGACCCTAAATAAAAATACTCAGAGAGAACAACAAGTTGAGTGTTTTGATTGAAAATATTGTCTTGGTTTGACTTGATTGTGTGTGTATATCACTTAAATGAAATTGTTATTCAAATCCTAATCACCTAAACAAAACCAAATAAACCCTAAGGTATACCACTCCAAACAACGAATACACTTCACTTCTCAATTATTATCCATGTGTACCCCGTGTGATTCCTTTTAAATCCTAAACATCCATTTAACACCATAATACCCAAATTTTATATCACTAAGTGATATCAACCAACGTCTATTCCTTTTAACAAACCCTATAGATAGATCTTGGTGCTTAGTTGTTCATATTGTAGGAAAAAAATTATTTTCTATGCTGCGAACCCAACAATCTCACCGAAGACCTCACCGGAGACCTCGAAGCAAAAAATTGTGCGACTGTAGCAAATATCGACCTCGTAAAAAACAAAATATACTATTATTGCAAAACAATGAAGTGATTGTAGAAAATATTTTTTTCCTATGATGCAAAACCACATATCATGTTGTAGCAACCTCCCTCGCCCGGTGGTAGCAGCTCTCGACGCCCCAAGAAGAATTGTTGTCGCCGGTGGCGGCAGCTTCGACCATGTCTCGCAGCACCAGCATCACTTGTGGTAGCACCTCCCGACGCCTTAGGAAGCACCCACAACCACCATTGGTAGAATCTCCGCTCACCCCTGGCAGTACCAAGACACACCGTATGCAGCTCCGCCCCCGCACCACTTGAGGGCATCGACGCCTGAGCCTCATAGCTCCGTCTAGCAGCGCTCGCAGCTGAAGCGGACACATATCTGAGCACCTCCGCGCAGAATATGGAGCTCTCCGTGATGCCGCTCGTGCCTGTGGTTTGCAGGAGCGCCATATCGTGGGATTGGGGATGGGGATGGGGATGCTCGTGCCTCTCACCGGTGAGGAGCTTGCCGATGACAAGAGAGCGCATGGGGAAGGGAAGAAGGTAGGGTGGAAGGGAGCTATGGCCGGCGGCAGGAGGAGGCGCTTTGGCCGCGGCGGGGCAGAGCGAGTCTGGGGCGCGACGGATTTTTCTTCCAGCGAAGACATAGGAAGGCTAGAGGATACAGATGCACATCGTGGAGGTGGTCCACTAGGGCCCAAGCAGGAACACGCGTCGCATTCAGGAACCGGAGGAAGGGAGCCTCCGACTGATTCAAAGCGTTTTTCAAATTGGAATCCTTCCTGACGCTGACATGCTATTAGGGCACGGCTTCTAAGGTATTTAGCTCGAATAAGTTGTTAACCAAAGGCCCACATCACATGCGAGGGTCCTTCACACCCCAACCGCAGCATCATAGCCACATTCATACGACGAGATAAGATGATTCCTATGCCCCCAAGCTCCTTGGAGGCGCAGATGTGAGACCACCGTACCATATGGTACTTTTGGTGGCCATCGGCTGCCTGCCAGAAAAAAGCGCATGCACCACTTCCTGGAGGATATAGAGCCCATGATGTACAGAGTGGGTCATGTTCTAACTCCAAAATAAAAGGAAATTTTGGACACTGTAGGAGTAGATTCGTATTTATACACTGCTTGAACTGCAAGAAAAGTTCCACTTCACATTTACATCAAGCACTCGCCCAGAATTATTTGGACAGCGTTTTATTTCTTGAAAACTCAGAATTCCAGGACTAGTAGATGTTGTCTCCTTCAGCACTCTGAAGATTTACTTACACATAACAAAACCGGGGGGCAGTCTGAATCTAGCCCGTGTTCTGCATTCCGGCGGCGATACCCTTCATGGTGAGGATGAGCGTGTCCTCCAGTCCCGGCGCGTACTCGCTCGCCGCGTTCAGCCTCACCAGCGATGCCTGCTGGTTCTCATCGGCGAACTCCTTGGACAGCGGCGGCTGCGCCGTCACCTGGAAGCTGGGGTCCCTGATGCGCTTCAGCGTGTATGCCTGGCAGACGTTCAGGATCGTGATGTAAGGGTCGCGCAGCCTCAGCCGCTGCTTCAGGTACGGGTCGTCTTCAAGAACATCCTTATGACCAGCAACCTGCACGAGACAATCACGCGTTAGAGACTATTAGACGTTGCCACGGTAAAGCTTCAGGATGAACCGTGGAACTAGAATGCAAATCAGTTTCTCACCTGGACGAGCAGCTTCCTTGTCTCCTCGTAGTTGCTCCTCAGCTGCTCCCCGAGTGGTTTCAGTTCGTCGGCGACGAGCAGCTCGTCATACAGCGCGGCGATGCCAGGGTCTCCCTTGGCGAAGACCATCTCGAGCAGGTCCAGGGTCACCCTGAAGAACGGCCACTCGTTGTACATCTCCCTGAGAGCTTGGATGTTCCTGATGTCCTTCTGCATAGTGTGCTTGAATGCGGCGCCGAATCCGAGCCACACGGGGAGGTGGAACCTCGTCTGCGTCCAGGCGAAGATCCACGGGATCGCACGCAGCGTCTCGATGCCGCCGCCGGGCTTCCTCTTCGACGGCCGGCTGCCGATGTTCATCCTGCCGTATTCCGTTTCAGGTGTCGCCTGCAACGAAAAAACCATGTTCAGTTACCAATAATTTGACAGCAGAAAAGGGTTGATTGATTTCTCCACTCGATCTTGCGGCGAATGTACCGATCTGAAGTACTCGACGAATCTCGGTTCTTTGAACACCATAGCCCGGTACTCCTCGGTGGCCACGACGGCCATCTCGTTCATGAGGGCGCGCCACTCAGGCTTGGGGGAGACCGGGGGGTGCATGCCGTGCTCGAGGGTGGCCGCCGTGAACCGCTGCAGAGTCCTGAAGCAGAGGTGCTCCTCCCCAAACGAGTGCTCGATCACCTCGCCCTGCACCGTCACACGGAGAGACCCGTGGACGGTCTCCGGCGGCTGCGACAGTATGGCGAGGTGGGTCGGCCCTCCACCCCTGCCGACAGTGCCGCCTCTCCCGTGGAACATGGTCAGCTTCACGCCGTACTGCTTTGCCACCTCCACGAGCTCCTCCTGCGCCTTGTAGAGCTGCCACGCCGCGGACAGCCGCCCAGCGTCTTTGCCGGAGTCCGAGTATCCGATCATGACCTCCTGCTTGCCGCCGATCCTGTCCATGTACCAGTCGATCGAGAACAGCCGCGCGACAGCCGCGGGGGCCGCCACCAGGTCGGCGAGCTTCTCGAACAGCGGGACTACCCTCAGTGGGTGCTCCACGTGGCACTCCCGCTGCAGGAGCTCGACAGCGAGCACGTCAGACGGCGCCGTCGCCATGGAGATGACGTAGGCGCCGAAGCAGTCCGGCGGGAGCTCGGCGAGGACGCGGAACGTGCCGATGACGTCGGCCACCTCCTCGTTCATGGGCAGGTCGTCGCCGAACAGGGGCCGCTTGCCCCTCAGCTCGGACAGCAGCCACTCCTGCCGCTTCTCCTCGGGCCACGAGCGGTACGAGCCGATACCGAGGTACGCGGTGATGGCGTCCAGGGCGTCAGTGTGCCGCTCCGACTCCTGCCGGATGTCGAGCTTGACGAGGGAGAGCCCAAAGGTGGACACCTGACGCAGGAAGTCGAGGAGGCTGCCGTCGGCGACGGTCTTGTCGCCGCTATCACACAGTGATCGGTAGCACAGCTCGAGGGGCTCCAGAAACTGCAAAAATCAGAAACAAAATGGTCAGCAACATTCAGAAAGAAATGTTGAATCGATGAATTGCCATCGATGCGTGATGTGTGGACGATTACCTGTTCGACATTGATGAAGGTAGAGTCCGCGGGGATGTCAGAGGATCCACTAGTCAGCAGATGGCGTGCACGTTCGCGTGTGTAGTACAGTTTGTCCCGTACATAACCGAGTATCACACGGTAAGGTTCAGTTGGTGGAACTTGCTTCCAGAATTCTGCACCAATAAGCTCACGTTTTTAAGTAGAAATCGACAGGATTAACAAACCTAGTTCAAGATATCAAAGCTAAACTGTTGACGGGGCAAAACATCCAGAAATGACAATTCAAGGTTATCCTTCAAACAACACACTAGACAGGGATGAACGTAAACCTTTTGAATGGATACAAGGAAAAACACTTTCTCTTACCTATGTAATGTTTTTCAGCTTTCCTCGAAGAGCGGTGTAGTTCCTCAGCTCGGACTCGAAGTTCATCATTGCATCGCCACATAGAGAGCTAACAAATGTACAAGACCCAATTAATTTAAGACCTGCGAGCAGAGGAAACTAGAAAGGGAAAACAGCATGGGAGTGAAGAAGCTTTCAAGCGATACCTCAAACATGAGCTCTTCTATCTGAGAGAAGTGCAAGTTTGCCGCCATCATTCTGGCCAACAGGCATACATCCCTTGTCACCTCGGGTGTAACTCTGGGATTTCCTGTATAGCCAGGGACAGAGTTTCAGAGAAAATGTGTTACCAAGACTAGAACAAAGACTAAAAATGTTAACCAGTGCTTAATCGTAATGCATTTTGGGTATAAGAACTGAGTCTCACTCTATACGAAAACTATATAAAAAGGTAACCGCTGTTACATAATGTATCTTAAAAACTATGCCATTATAAAGGTACCAATTTTCATCAAAGTTACAATGCACTCACAAAAGGAATTTCACCGACTATTCAGTTTCTCTAGTCATGCGAATTTATTTATCTTCTTACTAAAAACCACTGATGTACTGTACAAGGAACATCACATGTAACAGGAATTTACCATCACGGTCACCGCCCATCCAAGACGAGAATTGAATGAGAGGAGCATTGTATGGAAGACGCTCATCGATTCCGATATTCTTAAGAGCCGTGTCCACGCGACGCAAGAACTTCGGCACACCCTTCCATATAGTTTCATGGAAGTAACTCATTCCAGCACGCATTTCATCTTGTGGAGTGGGCTGTGTTCTCCGTATTTCATCAGTTCGAAATGCAGCTTGAATCTGCAAGGAACCGGCAAAAGGCAGAACAGTAGAGTAAAGTAGCTAATGTGATTAATATAGAGAAGAAATGGATGGTTAATGCAGCCACTTCTATGTTTCTCAATATGTAATAAATAAATACAAGGAATTCAATGAAATATTCCTGATTATAGCAGATTTCTAGCCGGGAAAATGTGATTAAATGGTAGTATCGTGCACATTGTTGTGCACATAATTTTGATGCAGAGGCCAAGAGCTTCAACCCCCATTTCAAAAAAAGTATCATGCACATTGCATGTGTTTCAGTGAGTTGAAAACATAGTAAATGGTGATGAAAATAATGTTTAGACAATAGGTTCTATAACACGTACAAATAATTCAATTTTTTTAGAAGGACCCATGACATATTTGCTTGAATTTTACATGGCGACGGTGTAATATTGTTAGGGAAATGTATTTATTATGTAAAATGGCCTATTTAATTCTTGTTTATGTATAGATAGAGATAAGACAATGAACAGGCAGAATTGTCAATTTAAGGCTTGGCATTCTTCTGCAAATTGTATGGTCAATTCTGTCTCGTAGTTATTAATCATTTTCCCCAAATTTGATTCAAGTCTTAATGGATGAAGGTTATGTGTTCATTTTAGTCGAGACTAACATGTGAACAAACAACAAAGAATCTCTCTTTAACATTTGTTTGAATTTCACAAAACATATATGAACCATTTTGTAAAAATAAATTGCATATGTAGAGTGTTGTTACTCCATTTAGTACTTGAACTCCTAAAACATGTTTGGCTTTTTTTAAATCTACAAAAGCTGCTAGATTTTATGCTTCTAGGAATAAATGCATGAGAAACATGGCACCCATGTATGTGAAATGTACCACAGGGTTTGTGCCTTTAGTCTCATTTTAACAGAGATTTTAAATACCCATATCTTTAAACCAATTTGAAATGTATGAGTCAGGAGTCATCCTCAATCTTCAACCTAATTTCATAATGCATCATACAACGGTTATGAACAGATGTTATACCTCCTCCAACTACCCTTACACTCTTAGACTTTTCCTTGTGAACAAATGTTAATACTAGCTAAATCTTTTTTTGCGGATAACTTGCATTACTCGAAGCTCATGAATTACAATCTCTAAGCATGTGCTCAATAAACCCTTAGGACCCGAGGCAAGCAACACACAAAAAGAAGTCTGTAAAGTTACATGTTGTTACTGTCTACTTCCACTTCTGCGGTGCTGAATGTAAGAAAACACATCAGGGATCACCATTTTTCTCTCGACATTCTTCGATAGCCCTGCCGCGTGGCACCCGTGGGCGACGGGGCTTCTCCATTCCCCCTCGCGTGGAGCAGACGACGCGGGTCGTGGAGGGCGGCGTGCTTGGCGAGGGGCAAGACGGCGTGGCCGGCTTGCTGACGACGCGGTGGCTTCGTTGGGTCCTGCAGGCGCGTCTGCGGCGGCGGCAACAGCAGCTTTCCTTGCGGGCTTTGTCCATGTGCCTGCCCTCCGACAGCCGCGACCAACGGCCAGATGGAGGCCAAGCGGTCCTTTTGTTTGGCTGCCACCATGTGTTGACTATGCCCCTGGTTGCCGTGTCCGTCTTCAAACCGGGTCAACGGACCGGCCAGGCAGCCCGTTAACGTGCCTGGCCTGGCCTGACATATAGGGGCTGTTTAGTTGGTGGGCCTTGCCGTGCCGGTTCCTGCCCAGCCTTCAGGGCCAGGCATAGCACCAGAGCCAGCCCGTTTGGCTAAACGGGCTAAATTTTTCAAAATAAATAGAAAAAATAGTAAAAATATGAAAAAAATAAAAAGATTAAATGGGTCATGTTGGGCCGGCACACGTGTTGTAGATTGAAGCCCAAGTACGGTCCCGGTCGGGCCACAGGCCAGCCTAGGCCCATTCACCATGTGTTGTGCGAGCCCGTACATGGGTCGGGTTGATGTGCTTCGGGCGGCAAGCCATGGCCAGCTTTGTCCATCTCTCTCGTCGCTCTTGGCTCAGTCATGGCATCTCTAGCGATGCGATCCATTTCGAACTGTCAGTGTGTTCAGAATGACCTGTTTACATTGGCCTACGGGTAGAGAATGAGTCGTTGTTGTCCGGCCGGTGAAGCCAGCGGCCAGTTTGGCTAGAGATGGACATTTTGGCCTACACTGCTATTTTATTTTACATTTCACTAGACTAGGCATACACAAATAAATAAAGTGGCTAGTAAATAAAGTGACAGACAAGGCGGTCAAATGCCACTGTACGACATGAACGTACAAGATGAGACAATTATCATACGGCTAAAAAGTGGCAAGTTTCTCCTAAATGACACACATGTATGTCATTGTCCTTTCAAGCATCGCGAGCTTAGATCATCTTTTGCTTCTTGCACGGACGAGACCGAGCTTGTCGAGGACGCGCCACCACGACATGTCTAGGCACAACTAGAGGTACAATGCCCTAGCTCAAGGCGATGCTTAGCGCTTCCTGCTTCGCGTAGATGACGTCATGGGCGGCGGCTTGTCGGGCCAGCGCGTCGACGTTGGCCTCGACCCGAATAATGAGGATGTGCTCGGCCTCTCTCTATTATTCTCTTCGAGCATGGCAGCCAATGTCCGAGCCTTGGCGGCCTCACTCCAGCCTGCACGCTTCGACGACTCAAGCTTTGCTCCTTCGGTGTCTACTCCTTATTGCCGGCACCACCAACAGCAGGGCCAGCAGCGATCTCCATCAGTAGCTAGGGCTTCTGTAGCCGCCGGCAAAATTTGGGTGAGGGCTTTGTAGGGAAAGGATTGGCTAGTGTGTCATTGGTGAGAGGGCCTGGGAAGGTCAAGGGGGACGCGGGAGGACGTGCGCGTTGTCCGGCCTCACACATTCGCGACCCAAATTTGATGGGAAATTGGGTCGAGCCAAACGGGAGGATCCCGTCGAGGCAATCTAGGCACTGGCATGGGCGTCCTTGGCAAACTCCTATCTTACACACGTGACTTAGTTTCACCACACTCTCCATCCTAGTTGTCCGTTGAAAGGATCAGTGCTCCACGATCCAGAGCGAGAGGGCAGATGGCCTCTCCGGCGACAATATGGTGTGTTATATGTTGATCCAAATTCTACAAAGTAAAGGCCAACTTCTGACGGAGCGGAGCGAGGCCCGTCCATCGTTATATACCTCTTGTAAGCCACCGGCTGGGATAAGTTGCATCTGTGAAATCCCCGGCGCGGTGTCCCCGTATAGTGAAGCTCTGCTGGCTGGTGCCCGTGGTTTTTCCCTCTCTTTGTTGGAGAGGGTTTTCCACGTTAAATCTATGTTCCCCTTGCTATGATTTTATTTTCGTTCTTCGTTATATACTTGTCGCAAAGCTAACATGGTGGGTGTGGTGCGACGATGTTCGGTGGTTTCTCAAGGAGACGCGGTGGCATCTCTAGTTAGTTTTTTTGGTATTTCCTCGGGGTGTGGACATGTGTAAGAGGGTTCCCACTTTCTACCAGTTTGTTACAAGGAGTCCCGGTTGCATACAACACGGACATATATATAAGGAATACACACGCATACTTATCCTACATCTATACAAACACGTGTAGGATATGTATTCTAGCAGTGCATAACTTTATTTATAAAGCAGGACGATAACATGTTTCAATGAAGAAAACACATCAAGTATGTCTAAATATATTTGTAAATGTCGTAGATGCGCCAAGAGAGCAATGTAGGGTGTCTCTTTATTCTTTCCCCAAAGAGAAATTAAAGGGGAATGCCTAGATCTGAGGCACCTGAAAACTTTTTATGTCTTAGTCGGCTGACATCATCCTACTATTTGTGTTAATTCTCAGTTGCAACCTAATTGCAATTCATTAAATTCTTAGTAACCTAGTTTTTTTTTTGCGATAAACCTAGTTGCAACTCATGTATAACTTCTAGAGTGTACGAATCGCGAGATAAATCCAATAATGCGAGAGGTGACTTAAACATAAGTTCTTATGCGCTTGAGAACTAACAAATCCATAATTGAAGAACCCTTAGCTTTGGTAAATACAAGGGTTCTAGTAAGGTCAATCACAGCAGCTCATAAAACAGCATGTACTTCCTCCGTTGAAAAAAGGATATCGCAGATTTGTCAAAAATTTCATGAATCTAAACATGTTTTAGTATACAGATACACCTAAAATTTGACAAATCTGGACATTTTTTTAGGAGGGAGGGAGTACTACCCTTTGCGATACATGCAAAGGCATGCTCTTTCTGCGGTGCAGAAACATAGTCACTCTGCTAACATAATATAACGCGTGTATTCTAGAGAATTTTCAATCCTGCACAGGTGCCACATGTCCACACATTTTGATCTATTCTACCAATAGATGAATGCAGGACCAGAATATTTCAGCCAGAAATCGGGATACTATATCTGGCACGAGACGACTTAGGAAGAGCAGCAGACAAGTCCAACATGTCACCATGTTAGGATATACACTACATAACTCAAATTGACAACAACAATATGGTTTGCCACAAACAACAACTATATGGATGTGCTTGCAATAGCTCAGATTAAATATTACTCCTACACTTCGCTTTGTTTGGCGGATCCAAATTAAGGTAGTAATGAGCAACAATTGCAAAATATTAAGAGTTCAGCTACCACACACAACTTAGATTCAACAAGCAAAGTTTCCATGCATACATGTAGTCTAGATATGAGGTATCAGGTATGGATCGAGCTGTGACTGTGAGACGTGCATACCTCTCTCTGAAGAGCCTCGTCTAGCTCCTGCTTGTCATCGGCCGTGATGTCCTTGGCGTACAGCTGCCTCAGGCAATTCCGTATCCTGTACACACAACAACAGAAATTGATGGAACAGAGAGCCCGATGATAGCTCTGGTTCTGGGACAGAGGAGCCCAAGATCGAGAACCAGAACGTACTAGTACTAGTTTCAAAGGGCAATTAATTAACTAACCTTCCGTGCTTCTGGAGGAGCGACCTCCGGATGGACTGCGTGGGGTGGGCGGTGAAGACGAGGTCGACGGTCTGGTTCTTGAGCGCGTCGAACACCTCCTGGCGGGACTTGCCCAGGTCGGAAACGAGCCTCTTGAGCGTCTCCTCGATGTCGGACTCGGTGGTGGCGGAGGCCTCGTCGGCGAAGTCCCCCCGCTTGAGCTTGTTCCTGCGGCGGTTGGCGATCTGCACCTCCTCGGCGAGGTTGGCCAGGTTGAGCATGTGGGAGAAGGAGCTGGCCACGACGATGGCGTCGGCGGGCGCTAGCCCCGTGAGCCTGCCGCCGAGCTCGTCCAGCCGCGCCGCGTCGCGGTCGCCCTCGTACTCCGCCGAAAGCTCGTAGCACTCCTGCACCTGCAGCCACGACGCCGTCGGTCGGCGAGCATCCGCCGGCCGGGTCAAGCTCATTTCATGCGCGGGAATTCTAATTAAGTGTGGTGGGTTAGGCGGCGCGTACGAATTCGCGGAGGTGTGGGCCGTGGAGGTCCTGGAGGATGTCGAGGAAGCGGTCGACGAGGAGGGCGTCGTACTCGACGAGCTTGTCGTCCTCGGAGACCTTGCCGGGGGCCAGGAGGCGGAGCTGCGCGTCGATGGAGTGGTGCCGCTCCATAGGCGCTGTCATGCTCGTGGCGGGAAGGGAAGCTAAGCGCGACGCCGAGCAAGTGGAGAAAACGCACTCGATCTTTCTCACACGGACAGTGTATGGCTACGAATATGGATGGGGGGATGCTGCCTAGCTTAGCTAGCCGTGGGTGTCTAATAAGCGCCGGACGTACGGTGCTGGAGTGTGTGACTGCTGAGTGTGTGCACGGGAAAAGTACGGCCCTTTGGCGGTTGAAAAGGCGGCTTAAAGTGGAGGCACGGGTGTCAATTATCCAAAAAATAATAATCTTTAGATTTTCTCGGTATTTACAACCTTCAGATTTACTCGGTATTCAGAATGCTACATCAAAATGTCCTATAAATTCTAGTACTCCCTCCGACCCATATTAGTTGACTTGAATTTGGCTAGATTCGGATGTATCTAACCATGTTTTAGTACTAGGTACATCCGAATCTAGATAAATCCAAGTCAATTAATATGGGTCAGAAGAAGTACTAGAAACATGTCTTATAAATCGTCTGGCGATATATATGTACAAGAAATGGATCTTACGAGACTGGAGAACACACTGGTAGAAAAAGGGTTTTTGGTCCAGCACCCAAATGCCATTGATCCCGGTTCGGTTTTGCAATCGGGACCAATGCCAGGCACCGGCCTCGGTTCATGCCGCTTGAGCATTGGTCCCGGTTCATCTCTAAGCATTGGTCCCGGTTCGTGGCATGAACCGGGACCAATGCCCCCGCGACGCACACGTGGCCCTCTGCGGAGCATTGGTCCCGGTTCATGCCTGGCCTCGGTTCATGCCGCTTGAGCATTGGTCCCGGTTCATCTCTAAGCATTGGTCCCGGTTCGTGGCATGAACCGGGACCAATGCCCCCGCGACGCACACGTGGCCCTCTGCGGAGCATTGGTCCCGGTTCATGCCATGAACCGGGACCAAAAACCCCTCGACGGTCCCAATCCAGGACAGAGATCTAAATTAAATCGAGGCAGAAATTGAATTGACCTAGTATTTTTAAAAAATTCTTTCACAAATTAATCGAGACAGAGATCTAAATCGAGACATTTTATTAATTTGATCACAAATTCTTTCTAAACAAAGGTGCGATTTTACAAAATTCTTCCTAGTCGACAATTTCACTTCCGCTGCCGCTGTCCTCCAAGTCGCCGGCTTCCTCGTCGTCGTCGGACGGAACCACCACGATTTCCACATTGTTCGCGAGACGGAGCTCCTTTTCACGGCGAGCGGCGTCGATGACGGTGTACTTGGTCTGTCCAGGACGTATCGTAACCTCTCCCGCCTTCTCGGTTGGAGATCCGGTGCACCACGCTACCAGAACGCGCGGTTGCCAATCTTGGCCTTCCGCTCCTTGAACAGCCGGGGCCAGTACGGGCTGGCCGCCGCGTACCGGGGCAGCGCCCTCTTCCACGCGGGCATCTGGCGGCGACGCGCCGCGATTTCGCTCTCCATCTCGGCTCCGCCGGGGACGTGGAGCGGAGCCACCGGCACACCCGCATAGCTGATGCGCCATCCGTGGGGCACCGTCGCGCCCAGCGGTGCGAGGATGTCGAAGTGCGCAAACATCACCGCCTCGTAGAAGTTCAGCGCGGGCATCTCCATGGCGGCGCGGTGGAGATTGGAGAGGGAGGGGAGGCGAGACGATGGCGCGGTGGATAGATTGCAGAGGGCGAGGCGATGGAGCGGTGGAGAGATTGCAGAGAGGCCGAGGCGTTGGCGAAGCGACGCACTGTGGCCTCCTATTTGTACACGAGGACGGCGAAGCGACGGTGCTGGGCATTGGTCCCGGTTCATGCCACGAACCGGGACCAGCCCTCGACATGCTTTCGCCCAACAACGCCCACCCAGGTCATTGGTCGGTTGATGGCATGAACCGACCAATGACTGGGTGGCGCTGCCACGCGTCATGAGGGCTTTGGTCCCGGTTCGTGGCATGAACCGGGACCAAAAACCCTCCCCTGGCTATAAATAAGCCCCGCCCATCCACTTATTTTTTTTGGAATTTTGTGTGGGAGGTGGATGCTAGGTTTTTTTTTTCTTCACACTGCACACAAGGTGTTCGACAAAATGTCCGATCCACGCTTAAGTTCGCACA